>CAMZMU010000033.1:27975086-28196448 GCA_947311845.1 Poa pratensis | reverse complement strand
CCCCCCCCCCCCCCCCCCCCCCCCCCCCCCCCAAACGACCCAGCAAGTTTTTCTCTTTCCCCCCTTTGAGCCCCACCAAACATTCCTAATAAGAGAATTGATGTGATGGCACAGACCTCGGGGAAGCTTGAAACAAGACATAGAAAATGTTGGTATTGCCTGCGCCACTGATTTAATTAAGACCTCTTTCCCACCGACGGACAGGCATTGTTCCATCCAACCCTGGACCCTCTTCCAAATTCGATCTTTCAAATATTTGAAGGCACCATTAGTAGATCTTCCCACATCAGAAGGCATCCCAGGTACTTCTCATTTAGAGACTCACATTGCACATTAAGAATGGCTTTGAGCTCCTGCTTCACCAACGCTGGACATCGTTTACTAAAAAAATTGATGACTTATCCAAATTCACACGCTGGCTTGAGGCACGACAATAAGCATCCAGTGTATCTCGGGCATCCCGAGCACTCTCCCCATTTGCTTTGATAAATAGCTGGCTATCATCGGCGAAAAGAAGATGGTTTCACCGCCGGGGCAGTGGGAGCCACCTTTAGTCCTTGTAGGCTTGATGATTCACTTCTGTCTTTAACAGGCACGAAAGGCCCTCTGCTGCGACCAAAAACAAATATGGTGAGATTGGGTCTCCTTGACGTATACCTCGGGAAGGCTTAAATTTCTCTAAGCGCTCCCCATTGAACAACACTGAGAATGACACAGTGGTGACCATCCTCATGACCATATCTACCCATGTTCAGTGAAATCCCACCTTAATCATCATTGCTTTGAGGTAATCCCACTCCACCCGATCATAGGCCTTCCGCATATTGAGTTTCAGCGCACAGAATATGTGCTTGACTGCCTTGTTTCGCTTCATAAAGTGGAGGCACTCATAGGCAGTAATTATGTTGTCCGTGATCAACCTGCCGGGTACAAATGTGGACTGCTCGTCCGATATGATCTCAAGCAGTACTTGCTTCAGTCTATTTGCGAGTACCTTGGACGCAACCTTATAGATCACGTTGCGTAGACTGATAGGCCGGAACTGACCCAGCTCTTCTGGTTTCTGCACCTTCGGAATTAACACTATAAAGGTCTTGTTAAAAGCTGTTGGGTCATCCTCTCCCGCAGCACCTGCTGCACTATATGTGTCACTTCTTCGCCACAGAGGCCCCAATGGCGTTGAAAGAAATGTGTCGGGCACCTGTCCGGACTCAGCGCCTTGATGGGGAACATCTGAAACAGGGCAGCACGGACCTCCTTGACACTGATTGCAGCGATCAAGCGCTCATTCATTATCTCGGTGACCCGAGCAGGAACACTATCAAGCACCACGTCCATGCCCTCCGTGCTGAACTTGGAGCTAGTTGAGTGCTCACTTGTTCCAGTCTAGGGCTTTTCCTCTTCCTCTCCTCTCCTCTCTGCTTTGAGAGTCTTCCGCCGCCGCAACCCAGATCCGGCCTCTCCCGCCGTCGACGCTCGCGCTGGCTGTCGTGGAGATGGACTAGGGTGCCGGCCCACCTTGTACAGCAGTAGTTTAGGTCTTAGGCTAGGTTCTTTTGAGTGTTGTGTGCTGCCCTTCGTGGCGAGTGGCTGTATGCCGTCTTCTCTCCCCCGAAGGCCAGCTGCTCCGATGCTCGGGCGCGGTGTCGAGCACGCCGGCGAGTTCTACTTCGTCAAGCCTCCGAGGAGGAGGAGAGGCGGAGGTGGCAATTCGTCGGTCGCCTTCTTCAATAAGCGCCTTGGTGTTCTTCTGATGTTGTCTTCTTTACTTCTTTCGACCGGCCGAGGTGGTGGGGAGGAGAAGAAAGGAGGCATACGGATGATGATGCCTTGCAGCTACCCCGGTGGCGAGGTGAGTGCGCTTCCGGCGTGGAAAAGCTCCGTGCTGTCTGCAGCTCCATGGTGGAGTTCTTGCAAATCAAAGCTCTTCCGCTGCTTCCCAATAAGCTCGGGTTCCGGGTTCTTTATCGAGTCCTTCTTCTACGTCTACCTCCTCCTACCCGTGGCAGGAGTTGGGAGTCTGATGGCGGACCGGATTTCACTCAGGTCTTCGGTACAGAGCCATTCGGCAATAGAAGCTTGGTCGAGCTTGCGGTGGTCCGTACTTCCTTGAAGCGTCATGGAGGCGCAAGGGGGAGAGATGGAGCAGCGCTGCGAGGTCAGTTTCTTTGCTGCTCTGGAGTTATGATGCTGCAGAATCATGGTGATCAATCTCGGCGGCCTCATTTTCGGCGGCCGACTCAGAAGACCATCGGGTGGTCTCTCTCGCTGGCGACAGCCAGCGCATCTTCAACCTCCAATCGGAGGCCCTTCGGTGAGCTCGATGTGGCGTTCTTCTTCCCCTCGACGCCAAGTGGTTTCGTCCCCGGCGCTGATGCGGATGGCCGTAGTTGGAGCTCCCTCTTCTCCGGCGATGTCAGAGGACCGAATTGCGTTTCCTGTTTTTATCCTAGGGTCTTTTCTATAAAGTCCGAGGACTTTGTAGTGATTGTCTATTTCTTTGAGGTCCCTGATGTAATTGTACCTGCACCGCTGTTTATTAATGAAAGCATCTAGGCCCTTCAGGGTCTCTCCAGGTTCAAAAAAAAAAAAAAACGCAAACGGAGCTTGGCTCTGATGGTTGGGTTCCCTGTGGTGGAACCAGCCCACCCAGGTTCAAGTCCTAGACTTGGCATGGGCGTTTGCATTTACCTGGATTTATTTCAGGATTATCCGGCGCTATTCTTTCAGTGGTAGGTGACGTGCCCGTCAACAGCGAGGCGCCTGTGGTGACTTCGTCAACCTCAAGATCTGCCGGCTCAGTCCTTCAGAGGTGCTCATAGGGGTAGGGTGTGCGTGCGTGCGTTCATAGGGGTGAGTGTATGTGCGTATTTGTGAGCGTCTGTGTTGTACTGTGTTCTCAAAAAAAAAAAAAAAAAAAAAAAAAAAAAAAAAAAAAGCTAGTTGAGTGGGGGCTCAAGCGTCCAGCTGGGACTGGGGCACGACCTGGGCCAGATTTGGGTATTCAGCCCGACTGGGAGACAGGGTTTAACAGCACCTTCGTTTCTGGCCCCAAGTAATTCGACGTGTTGGCTCGACAGGCCGCTCCTTTAAGGCGTTTCCTATACAACGCTTGTGGCGTTGCTTACGGCAGAGACGCCGACGTTTAGTTTGTAGTGGGCCGGCTCAGCAAACGGCAGAAAACTCAGATTAACATTTGGGAAAGGTTGGGTGATCTCAAAAAAAAAAAAAAAAAAAAAGGGAAAGGTTGGGAATGAAATAGCTAGCAGCGACATCATCTTCAACCTCAGAATTCGTAGACAGAGGGCAAGCTACACTCACGTTCTCCACCTGGGGAATCTGGTGCTTGCCTGACGGTGCTTTGGAGTGCAGGGAATGATCAAGTATTCGATGACAAATGGATAGCCCGAATGGTAGCAAGGATTGCCGATGAGTTGTTGCTATGGGCGACTCGTGAAAAACACAAAGATGAAATTCAAAGATGGGATTACAGTTTCAGGATAGCGCTGCAAGATGAACTTAGCTTGCTACCCGTGCATTTAATTTCAGAGATGGCCTTCCTCTTCCTTGTATTTTTTTTATTCGTTCTTTTCCTTCGGATAGCATTTGCTGGGCCGGTTAAATGCCTGTAAATTGTAATTTTACAGTCCAAAAGATTGGTGCGAAGAAACACAAAGAGTACTCTAGCTGTTACCATAAAATTATTTGTTTTTCTTTTTATCTATTTTTCTGTTTTCCTGTTTAATTTTCTTTTTGTGTTCTTATCTTTTTTCTGTTTTTTTCGTTTCCAATACCTTTTTATTTTATTTTTCTTGTCTTTCTATTTATTTCTTTTATTTGTACTGCATGAATTTATTTTAACATTTTTCTGAACCTCACCAACATTGTACTTAACCTTATGAAGTTTTAAAAATATATATGAATAGTGTTTGAACCTCGCAAACAATTTTTAAAAATCTCAAACATTTGTATTTGAACTTTTATGAACACTATTTTTTAGTTTATTGCTTAGAGACATTTTTAATATAAGTTTTTCTGACTAAGGAAAAAACTATTACTGTTAATGGGGTCCCACCAGCTGCGGCCCATCCCAAAATTCTCTCAGGCGTGGACTCCTAGACTGACATTGAAGGCGTCATATCGGAGCGTCCACCACTTGGACCGGCGTGAGAATAGATGTTTGTTGGCTGGCATCCATGTTGCTACGTCTGGTTCGGCGTGGTTCTCGGTTTGCGCACTATTTGGTAAGTCGCGCTTGAACCCTTAGAAACCATCGATACACACACCCGTTGTGTAACGTGTACCCCCTTTCACCGGTAGTTCTCTAAGTGGGGCGGCCTGCATAGGCTATCTTTCAACTATTTTAAGCAGCTTCTAGAAGAATCAGATCAAATTTGTATTCTTGATTTCTTTTTTGATTTTACTAGTTTTCTTTTTGGTTTTTAAGCCTGTTTTTTATTTCTGTTTTTCTTTTCATTTTCAGAAAAATATCATGAGATTTTTTAGTTTTCTGAACATATTCGAATTCGTGGATAGTTTTCAACTCGTGATCATTTTTTCAATTCAGGAACATTTTAAATATATGGATTTTAAATTCATGAACATCTTTTAAATATGAGAACAACTTTTCAAAGTCATGAACATTTTTCTCTCACGTTAATATTAATGTTTTGAAAGTCTTGAACATTTTTTCTCTCACTACAATTTTTAATTTTGAAATTGTATGTGAACAATTTTTAAAATTCATGAACATCTTTTCAAAGTCATGAACATTTTTCCCTCACATAATAGTTTTTAGACGGTAGTGAATAATATTTTTGAAGTACATGAACGTGTTTAAAGCTTTGTGATCCAAACATGTTTTTTTAAATACATGTTTTTAAACCTTGTGAAAGTTTTTTTGAACCTTGTGAACACTTCTTTTAATTATAGGACAATTTTTTGATTCTCGCAAAAAATGATAAGTAAAAAACTTTTTAAAACTCTATGACTATTTTTTCTCAAGTGTCTAAATGTATACGATTTAAAAATATTTTTACTATATGATTTTTTAAATCGCAAGGTTCAATTTTTTTACTATAATTAACAATCTTTTTTGTTGTCAGTCTATTGTTTTTGCGAAGAACTACCTAGTATTCTATTTTTTATCTTGAGAATTTTGAAATTATTTTTCTTTTAAAAGTTATGTTCAACTTGTGGGATTTGCGTATTTCTTTGCCTAATCACACTATTTTTGAGTTTGAATTTTTCATATGTTTAATTTTTAAATTGTATGTACTACTCCACTTAAGTTTTTGCCTTCAAACTTCAAACTCACCAAATTGGAGTTTAGCACGCGAAGCAAATAATGAAAGGAGAAACAATAAATGGGCTAGGCCCAAACCACCGGCTGGGGGACGCGTAAGCTCCAAACATAGGCCCAGTTCTTTTGCGGGCTTATTATATAAGCTGCCCCTCCCCCAGCTTATTCCATAAGCCGCTCAGATTATTACTTGCGGCTTCTAGATTAGTTATGAGATAACTAGTTTAGAATCCCCAACCAATAATCTAGACGGCTTATGAGAAAAGCTGGGGAGGGGGTATTTTATTTTTTAAGCCAACAAAAGAATTGAGCCTTAATGCTACAAGGTAAGCAGTCTAGGTCAGACTATTGCTCACCGTCAAATCGTAGATCGAATGCCACGATCGAAAGAGACATGTCGTAGTCCTCTTGTCATACAAGACTACGAAAATGTACTACGGTTCTCGTATTCAGTCGCTGGGAGGGTAAAACTTGGTGGCTCGCCATCTCATCTCGAAACTCGAGTACACTTTTTCTTGCGTGGCTCATCGCGTGTACATGTAAACAGTAAACGGCGAACCCCACATCCATCTCTGTCTGTAGACTGTATAGTTAAGCTGAAATTTTATTTATAAATTCACAAAAGCGAATTATTGGGCACTCTCTTGTCTTACACCGTGGGCAAAGCCCGACGCCATAAATCGGCATAGCACGGCTGTTGCGAAGCGGCGGGGAACCACGGACAACTTTTGTCTCTCCATGGAGGGATGCATACCAAAAATCTTATTATCTCTCGGTACCCATAAGTCGTTGAGCTGGGTATGTAAATTACCCAAATTTCCATTCCCGTCCAAAATCCCCCATTTCCCCTTCGTCTAGACCAGAGGCCGAAGCCCAGCGTTAAATTAATAACGCCAATGGCGGAAGATACAAAGTGCTGAGCCATCATCAATTGTATTCCTCTAGAACCCCCCGAACCACGAATCTCCTGCTGTTACACAACCCGTTAGTTGGGTGAATGTTTCTCAACAGTATAACAAGTCAGCTGATCTTTAAATTATGTGTGCTGGGGAGTCCCGATAGGATCCGTCGAGTTAAAAAAAACTCAGGGTAGTAGCCATGTGGATCGTCCTACGAACTATCAACACAATGATAGAACATCTCCTCGCCCTAAAAAGGCTCAATCATGCTTCACATGTTTATTCCATCAACATTGTCTTTCTTTGTAGAGATGATTACATGACCTTTTGAACAATCCTCTCCACAATGAATCTAGAGACCGCAATGAGCACATGTAGTCATTTTCTACCGATCATAATTTATTGAAGTTAAAATATGTCGAAAAGATTCAAATTTCCGAGTCGGGAGAGACTTTGTGTTAACAACACAGTAGTTCCAGAGATATATTGCTCATCAATTTGAACTACAAGCCCATGGATTCGGAGGTCCAAGCCATTACAGAGGAGAAGAACACGAAAGGAGGAAGAGAGAGACAAGCAGAGGAGGCCGAAGCCGTTCCGTTCCTAGCCACCTTCTCTGTTGTTGCCTGTTTAATCTTTATAGCAGTTCTCCTGGGACGCTGCCGGCCCATTCCCATGCCAACAGGCCCACTGACGATGTGGCCCACGGTAGTAGTGGAGGTAGTCGCTAACATTCCCCCTTCCTTGAAAGGCGGCTTGAGGGCAAGCCGCCACCACACAGTACCACCGGATCCCATTGCACGACATGAAATTGAACAGGGTCAGAGAGGTCAAGGTAGAAGCTGATGCGGTCGAGCAAGGCGTTGTAGCAGTCATCATCGTCAGCACGGTAGTTGTCGAGGTAGCAAGTGTAGTCGAAGCAATAGTTGCGATATGCAGTTTTGGCATTTTCCCCTTCTTTGTTTTGACCTTGTCCGTACTTCCTGTGGTAGGATTTCAGAAGTACCCATATGGCAGGATTCCATGAAAACTTTCCTTGACAATAGTTCATACCATTAATCAGTAGGGAACTTTGCACTGTTCTTGCGGAGAATGGTGGCACAATTGTGCTTCTCTTCTCAAGATAACCTTCAGATCTCACTGTTGTTGGAAGGAGTGACTGGCCAGACCTGTTGCCACTATCAGAGCGTCCCAAGTCAAATGACAGTGCCATTTTCCAGTGAAGTAGCTCAAAACCACACAGACTCTTTAGCATTGCACAAGTCCATGAGTTTAGTCCCTTGGGGCAGAGGTCACTAATCTGAAGTATATCAAGACAATGTCGAGTAAGGCCACCAGGGTCCCAGTGCAATAGCACAAAAATGGAATGAGTAGCCAATCTGTTGGTCTCAGTCGCCAAGTAATAGATCATACTAGAGCACTCCAGGGACAAGCTAGCCCTTGCCCAGAACATGTACCATGCAGCAAACCTATTCAGATTCAAACGAAAATTAATGTCAGTGATGCTTGAAGGTTCAGGAACAGCCCTCACGTTGCTCCCCAACTCACTAGTAGAACTGATTGGAGTCAGATGTGACCATGGATGCTTCGGTTTACCAACTGAGTGTTCAACTGAAGTACAAGCATAACCAAGCTCATCTTCTAATGTACGCAGCTTGGTACCATGGTCAAGGCAGTGGCTGTGGTAGTAGGCTAGAGCTTCAACCTTGATCCTATTTGTAGTTTTATCTTGTGCTGAAAATCTGTAGGAACAGAGAAGTGCCCAGATGCCCGGATCCCAAGGAGAATACAACACATGGTATATCATTGTTGCGGCAGGCATTAGTTGCTTGGACTGGTTGACGACATTAGAGTACTCCAAGTGAATCGACCATGCAATCTTCCATTGGACAAGGTCAAGACCACAGTGAACAACATGCCCAATTTTCAACATCATCTGGTCTACACTTAGAAATCTCCAGAGGCTTAAATTCCTGGAATTCACTAGAGGAAGAACGCCCACTTTGAAGTGTGGCCAGGACGTGATAGTAACAGCCCCATTGCATATACAAGCTGACCCAGCACTGAATGCCAGCACTATCAGAAACCTGAACCATTTGTCTTGGTAAATGGCGTGACAATTCTGAGACACCAATATGACAGAATATTGCCAAGTATGAAGACTTGATAGAGATGAATGAGGACTGAGAAACCAAGCAATTGTTCCTGGAAAATTCTCACAGACATACAGAGACTCATATCCATCACGGCAATACTGGAACTCGGACTTTAGTGATACATGGCTAACTGTCCCAGAAATTTCCCATTGCTCCAACACACAACAAAAGCAGAGAATATTCCCCAGAGTGCGAAACTGAATTGCAGACTGCAAAGAAGACCATTCAATCAGCTCAGAACATTGAGTATTACCTCGCTGAATTTGACGAGAAATCCATCCCTTGCGATCACAATCAGCTAGGGCCCTCGGACAATAATAATGTCGTTGTACTTCAGCTGTCCCATTGAGGATAACAAAAAATCCACCCGAGCAGGTATACTTTTGCATTGAGAATCTCCTCTGAAAATGCATACTTGTAGAATGGCAGTACACAACAAGTATGGATAGCTCCCAGTAAGGCCAAGGATTAAATACTACCAGGATAATTAAATGCTTCTGAAACGTGCCAGCCAGATAAAACTTTTGTGAACTAGGCACTTGAATTGGTGTCCAGGGAAGCTTGTATTGCCAGCCGTCTCGAGGAAATAGAGGCCATGGCCAAGGAATTGGTCGGGACCTTGGTCCATCACTTATGACAAGATTATGCAGCTCCAAAGACAACCCAGATTCAGTCTGTTCTAATATCACCAAGTGTTGCACCTCAACAAAGCTTGTGCATACATCTGAGATTTTTAGCGACCATAAAGTTCTTGGCAAGGTTCTGAACATATCACAGTTACCAGGTGACTGCACCGTGGCCAAAATCGCGACCACTGGCTCAGGGTCGAAGCAGCATTGCTCAGAGACGCAGGCGGTGGTCGTGGACGAAGTTGGTTCTGCTGACGATGGGGTGAGTGCAGCCGCATATACAGAGGCGGCGTGGCTTGGAAGTTCCGCCGAGCAGGTAGTGGGCGCTGAAGCAGCGAGGTCGGTGCTCGTGTCGCCTGCTAGGCATATTGTCGAACAGGTGGAGGGCGTCGGAGTAGCGAGGTCGGCGCCGTAGGATGCGGCCATGTCGGGGTCGTTGCCGAGCACAGTAGAGACCGGGGGCTTGACGGTGGTCGTAGTTGCTGGCGCCCGGTTGAGGTCGTGGTCGTCCGCCACGGATGTCGTTGGAGCGGACGTGGTTGTCGGCGCCTGGACGAGGCCCTCGTGGTGCCCCACGCGCGTAGTCCGTAGCGCTGCTGCGACGACGGCCGACACATCGGCTGCCACCTGCGCCGCGATAGCCGGGAGGAGGGCGGTGAACTCGGCCTGACGCCGCGCCGTCTTCTCCTCCAACTCTGCACGACGCCTAGTTCTTTGTTCCCTCCAATCGGCAAGGTGCCGCTGCTGCGGGTCCTCCACCAGCGCGGACGCCCGATCTCGGCGGGCAGCCCAAGCTGCTCCGTGCAACATGGCCGGAAAGGCTGGATCGAAGCGTCTGGTGTGAAAATTTGTTTGGCTCGTATTTGGGGATTTGTGGGGAAAAAATTGGCTAGAATTTGGGGATTTTTTTTGTTTTTGGGAGGGATCGATTGGCTCTGAATACCAAATGTTAACAACAGAGTAGTTCCAGAGATATATTGCTCATCAATTTGAACTACAAGCCCATGGATTCGGAGGTCCAAGCCATTACAGAGGAGAAGAACACGAAAGGAGGAAGAGAGAGACAAGCAGAGGAGGCCGAAGCCGTTCCGTTCCTAGCCACCTTCTCTGTTGTTGCCTGTTTAATCTTATAGCAGTTCTCCTGGGACGCTGCCGGCCCATTCCCATGCCAACAGGCCCACTGACGATGTGGCCCACGGTAGTAGTGGAGGTAGTCGCTAACACTTTGATATCAACTATTCCCTTAGTCTGTACTAAATCAGCGACAACTAAAATGAAACGTAGTGAGGAGTTGATTTCCTGAGAGAATAAGCCGAACTTGCAAAACCGTCACTGGCCTATCTTTTCACGCCAAAATGACAAATAATTAAAGGTCTCCAGCTCGTGCGTGAAATACTCGGTTAGCTGACAAGTACAGTATGTTTTAACAAAGCTGACAAGTAGTATGTTACAAACGACGTTATCACACGGAAAACAAGCTGCCCTCGGCTGTGCAATTCTTAGAGACGAACGGGCCCCATATCCACCAACCGCGCCTTCCACCTACCCCGGGGTCCTTTTCCCGGCCAATCCACTTCCCTCTGTTGCTCCACGTACGTTCCTTTCGTGCGAACTGCCCATGGGCGAACCTTCTTTCTCCCGCTACCAAACCCTCCCGCTCGGATCTTCTACCCGGCCGTGACCTGGGCTGAATTCTGCGTCCTTGGAACTGGGACACAAAGTCCACATAGCTTCTTCTAAACAAGACGATATATACAAGTCGTGATTAGTGAGCTCCGTCGTCGTCGACCTAGCTATACCTACCGGGTTCGTCCTTTCTAAAGATTGTCGCCCATGCACCACGACAGTACAACTCGCCCGTCTACACCGACTTGTCTCCCTTCATTTTCTGTACAACCACCCCCACTAGGGTGCATCAACCGAGCCCACACCCCCGCTACTCATGTAGACCGAGGTTGCCACTCGACCATGCCGAGCTGCAGCCCTTCCTCATAGGGCCGCCGTCGCATAGCTTCCCGAGGCCGCCGCCTCGTCGCACCAAGAACCACCCGGGACCGCCGTCCCGACATCCACCAACCCCAGAAGAGGAGCATCAAGTGTAGCGGGTACAGGCAGGCCGTCCAAGGCGACGCCTCCAAGGAGGTGACGCCGCAAACCAGCGCCGTCGCCCGCTTCGATGTCCCGAAGCTAGGAACGAGGAAGGAGCTCCTCGACGACGCCCCCAAGAGGGTAAACGACGCCAATGGCGCCGCCGTCGCCGGCACCAACCAAAGCCAATTCCAGATTTTCACCCGGAGCACCTCCATGCCTTAGTGTAGACCGGGGCAAACGATTCCAGCAGATCTGAGGCAACAAGCACACCCAGATCGCTAGAGCACTGCACGCTGCACCAAGCCAACTTCTCTGCCGTCACCCTCCAAGCAGCCTCCCGCGATGGCCGAAACCACACCTACCGGGGGCCGAACAAAACTCCCCGGCCACCGTGACGGCGCACGCCGCCGCCCTCGACCCGGAGCCACTGCCCCGACGTCCTCAGTCGCGGCCGTGAGCTGCAACGCCAAGAACGCAGCTCACCGTCCGCAGGCCCGCCAGCACCCAGATCCGGCCCGCGCGGGCCCAACTCGCCTTGCCCGCATCGCCTCGAGGCCAAGACCGCCGCATCCTCCGCAGGTCGCCCGGCCCTCGCCGTACCTCGGCCTGCCGGCCACCACCGGAGTCCAGGGCCGCCGCCCTGGCTTGCCGCGCCATACCGCGCTTGAGACGACACGAGGTCGTCGATCCGGCCCTCCCGCACCACCTTTGTGGCAGTGAGGGGCCCGCCGCCACCGCGGCAAGGCCGGCGGCAGCGGCGGCAAGGAGGACGGGGTGTGGGTGAGGTCCCAGTGGCGCGGAGTTGGGAGCCCTCGGGTCGCCCTGGGCAGGGCGACGCGAGGGAGAGGGGAAAGGGTAAAAAATTATTTGCTACAATGGGGTCTTTTTTGTGGGGTTCAATACATACATGTTCCTTAGGGTCTTGTATTGTTTCCAAATATGATGGACATATACGGAGTGAGCTGTCAAACAAAAGCGCCAGACCCTCAAAAACCAGAAACCAAAACGTAATAAGAAGAGAAAAATGTAACAAAGTACAAGTAAACTACTATTACTGGCACATGGAGGCAGTAAACTACTATTGGTCTCTCAAGTCATTTTTACCGCACTTTGTTTGTACAAAAACTGGCGTTTTCTTTATATGAAATCAACGAGGTGGCTCGTTTGGTCAAAAAAAAAGAAGAAGTCATTTTTACTGCCTCCGCCCATGTTAACTTGGTTGCCCCTCTTTCCCTCCTCGTGTTTTCCCTATCCTTTATAATCCCACAATTTACTAGTGATTCCGAGTGCCTCCGCTCGATGGATATGACTAAACCACCTTAATCGGTGTTGGACTCGATCGGTGCCACCCTATCCTGTATTAAATCGTTCCTAATTGGGTTCTTTCTTGTATAGCCACACGTTCAATGTAGCATGCACATCTCTGTGACATTCATTTGTTTGAAGTGTTTATTTTTCGGTGGACCAATGTTCTGTTCCATATAGCATTGTGGGTCTCATTGCCGTCCTATAGAACTTACTTTTAGCTTTTGTGGGACCTTCTTGTCACATAGGATATGAGATGCTCGCCACCACTTGATCCACCCTGCATGTATCATGTGGCAAACATCCTTGTCGTTATCACCATTGCTTTGCGACATTTATTCCTAGTATCGGAAAGTGTACCTCTTAGACATTATTGGTCCTTCTATACCAAATATATCACTCTTCACACTCAATGCCACTGAAGCCATACCTCATAAGCTCATATACTCAGTTTTGGTCCTACTAACCGTAAACTCTTTTGATTTGAAACTATGCCTCCAAAGCTTTAATTTCCTATTGACGAAAACCTTGTTTTCATCTACTAGCACCACATCATCAACAAAGAGAATACACCAAGAAATGTCTCCGTGTATATCCTTTGTGACCTCGTTCATCACTAAGGCAAAAATGTATAGGCTCAAGGCTGCCATTGATGTTATCCTATCGTGATCGGAAGGTATATGTTTCATTATCATATATGCGAACACATTTCACAACATTGTCGTACATATCTCTTATGAGGGTAATGTACTTTGTTGGGCTGTCTCTCTAGCGCCGACCACATGACCGTCCTTGAAGTTATCTTAAGCCTCTTCGAAGTCGATGAAAATCATATGTAGGTCCTTCTTCTACTCCCTACACATCTCCCCGTAATTTGGTGAAGCAGGAAAATATCCAATGGTAGTTGATCTCCTTGGCATAAAACTAATTTTGTTCTTCGTGAATTTTTTCACGCATCTCAAGCATTGCTCAATGAATCTCTCCCAAAGCTTCATAGTATGGCTCATAATCTTAATTCCACGGTAATTAGTATAACTTTGAGTATCTCCTTTATTCTTAAATATATGTACTAATATACTTTTTCTCCACCCTTTGGACATTCATTTGTTTGAAGTGTTTATTTTTCTATGGACCAATGTTCTGTTCCATATAGCATTGCATATCTCATTGTCGTCCTGTAGAACTTACGTTTTAGCTTTTGTGTCTTGTCACATAGGATGTGAGATGATTGCCACCACTTGATCCACTATGCATGGATCATGTGGCAAACATCCTTGTCGATATCATCGTTGCTTTGCGACATTTATTCTAAGTATCAGAAGGGTACCTCTTAGACACTATTGGTCCTTCTAAACCAAATATATCCCTCTTCACACTCAATGCCACTGAAGCCACACCTCTGTCCTACTAACTGTAAACTCTTTCGATTTGAAACTCTGCCTCCATAGACCATAGCTCTAATTTCCTATTGACGCGAACCCTGTTTTCATCTACTAGCACCACATCATCAACAAAGAGAATACACCAAGGCATGCCTTCATGTATATTCTTTGTGACCTCATTCATCACTAAGGCAAAAATGTATGGGATCAAGGCTGACCCTTAATGTTATCCTATCATGATCAGAAGGTATATGTTGCATTATCATATATGCGAACACATTTCACAACATTATCGTACATATCTCTTATGAGGGTAATGTACTTCGTCCGGTTGTCTCTCTAGCGCCGACCACATGACCGTCCTTGTTGATCTTATCTTAAGCCTCTTTGAAGTTGATGAAAATTATATGTAGGTCCTTCTTCTACTCCCTACACATCTCCCCATGATTTGGTGAAGCAGGAGAATCTCCACGGTGGTTGATCTCCTCGGCATAAAACTAATTTTGTTCTTCGTGAAATTTTTCACGCATCTCAAGCATTGCTCAATGAATCTCTCCCAAAGCTTCATAGTATGGCTCATAATCTTAATTCCGCGGTAATTAGTATAACTTTAGTATCTCCTTTATTCTTAAATATATGTACTAATATACTTTTTCTCCACCCTTTGGACATCTTGTTTGACCAAAACATGTGGTTGAAAATCCATCCATTGCCATGTTTCTAATGCATCTCCATACCTCAACGGGGACATCATCCGGACAGGGGTGCTTTCTCCTTTCATCATGTTTATTGCCTCCTTAACATCATGCATGCTTATGGATCCTCCTCATGAACCACATGTTTCTTTTGTCAAAGGAGTCATCCAGCTCAGGCACAGTGCCCATTTCCTTCATTGAACAACTCATCAGTAACCTCGATCTTCACATGCTTTCATTAGAAGTCGACTATTCTTATTTTTGTCCTTCATGTCCATTTCATGATTTTTTGCCATCTTGTAGCTAGATGTCCCTTTCGCCTTCGTTTGTGCCTAGTTTCTCATATAGCTCATCATAGAACGGCCCCCTTGCTTCTCACATATCGCCTTGCATTCTTCTTGGTTTCTCCGTACTTCACCAACTTGTGTGTGCTTCTGTCACTATGCCAACTCTTGTAGCACTACTTCTTCTCCTTAATAACCTTTTGACATCCTCTGTCCACCATAGATTTTTAGCTTCATGTTTCTTAATTTTATCAACCCAAGAACCTCCCTTATGAATACAAGTTGCCATCTACACACACATGGTATCCACACCTCCCTCCTTGTCCCATGCATGGTCCTTCCGTGATCATCCAGCAACATCCCCTTTGAGCTTCCACCACTTTGTTCTTGTGATTTTGGCACCTTTGTCCCGCAGAACACGTGTCTGAAAGCAAAAGTCGGCCACCAAAATCTGATGTTGTTACTCCCTAGGTATCACCTTGCAATCAAAGAAAGCACGCCTATCCATTCTCCTAGCGAGGACAAAGTCAATCTGGATAGAGTTCGTAGGATAAAACAAAGTGACCCTAGCTCACTTATCACTACAGTACTTGCTCACTTAAGAGCACACTCGGGTTCCGATAACACATCGCTGAGAGGTTACGCCCCAACAAAATTATATTGGGTACAATATCCTTGGGATGGCTGGTTTTTACGTGGCCACACCAAGCCTATCACAATCCTCCTCTTTTACCTGGGCTTGGCACCGGCTATTCGTAAAAGTCATAGACGAAGTTGACACTTAGCATTGTTATGAAAAAATAAGTACGTCGATAATGGTTGGAAAGTAATTTTTTTGTGTTGAAGTTTACAAGCTTACTTTTATTGGTGTGCGATCGGGATCACTTTTTTTAAAGTGTAAGTAAAGATGCATACTTTGAAGGGCTTTACCATGGTAAACAAACAACGTTTATTCACATAACTATCACATCATATATGCATTGCTCTAAGTTTGTCGGACAACTTCACCATATCATATGGTGCATGCCCCATGAGTGCAGCTGCAAAATGATGATTCTTGGAGCTATATTTGGGGAAACTCAAACTTCTCAGCAAAAAAATCATACAATGCGATGATTGGAACAAACAATGCCCCACCTCAATTCTCTTGGGTCTGGAAAAGTTCTTGCCAAGCAAAACATAAGGTGTTCTTCTGGCTGTTGCTTCACGATAGACTAAACACAAGAAACTTACTCTTTAGGAAGAATTTTCAACTCCAATCATATGACTGTGCTACTTTGCAATGCAATCAACAAGAGACCCTAATTCATCTCTTTTGGACCTGTCCATTCGCTGCCAAATGTTGGGACTTTGTTTGTCCACAGAGAGACTGAAATCTGCTTCTGCTTGAAGCGGTTGAGGACATGAAAATAAAGATGCAACAGCCTTTCTTCATGGAAATAATCATCCTTGCAGCCTGGGGGATTTGGATGGTCTGTAACAATAAAATCTTCAAGAATGTCAGACCAAGTTTTGAAGAATGGAAGTTCATTTACATGACTGAACTCAAGTGGTTGCAATATAGAATAAGAGCAAAATACGCTCAACAGTTCAATAATTGGCTGCAGATACAATCCTAGTACTCTTTTTTTTGTTTTTTTTAAACACTTTGTAATCTCTCTCCCGACCCCAACTTCCCTGTACAGTTTGCTTTAAATTTATAAAAACTGCAGTGGGATTTTGTCCCACTGTTTAAAATAAAAAAAAACATGATGCTAGGCATAACACACTCATTTTTCCATGCACATCATATCGTTTCTTCTAGTGTGGAATTTGCATATATCACGCAAGATTTCTCAAACTCATGTTTTCCTCTCTTTTTTGCGGTCAACCAAGGGTGACAGTCCACATGAACATTTTAGATTACTCCAACACCCAAAACTACACATGTACATATATGACCGAAGATGAGCTCCAGTCACCGGAGCAGTGGAAGTTATAAACACACGGACATCCACCACCAGAGCAGTGGAAGTTATAAACACACAGACATCCAACAACACAAGGATACAAACAACCCACAAGCATAGGAAGTCCACGGAGCATAGGTCATCTTCGTATAAGACAAACCATAGTGGGAGTAATATAGGTAGTAACATAAGTGTCATGTAGGCAAAAAAAGATGACATGACATGCAATTAAAGAAGAGAGAGAAATAGAGTAACATAGCCAGGTACTACCATCACATCACACTTCCCAATGAATAACGAGTCTATAAAATAAAAAATGAACATATCTATGTTACCACACTTATGACACTTAGACTAGCCATTGTGGGGAGTATCATAGATTGTTATCATGCATATGATACTTGTGTATGATATTATGGAGGTAGTAACATAGACTAGTGACATGTACATGTTACTAGTCTAAGTTACTCCCCACTTTGGCCAGCATAAGTGAATGTCATTGAAACATGATGTCCCTTCATTTCTAGACAATCTAGAGGATCGATGAGTATGAGGATAATTTTGCTAAACAGGGACAATCATTGGAGAAGGAGATGCCAAGGCACTCCTACCCCACCAGGATGCCATTACATAAGTTGGAATCCCTACAAACATTTAAATGCAGTGTGTTCGGAAAGGAAGGCAAATGTTATGATTTTCGATGGCACGCAATACATATGTTGATTTACTCATCGAGTTAATGTCGTCGAGCGGTGGACCACACCTGGAGATCGAAGCACGTGATAGACGGCTCCTGGGCCAAATGAAAGTTTTTCCACCCAAGAGAGAATGCAGTCATCGGGTACCAACACATGCAAAACATGGGAGATATCGTCTCGGGAAATGTGGAATCTTTGTCGAATAACATATGGATAATGGTATTAAGAACAATGTTTATAAGATGAAGATAGTGTAAAAAAGTGGTTATGAGGGTGGTGGAAATTGATCATTGTCATGCCCTTGGCGCAACCGATCATTACCATGCCCATGTCGCTATCTTATCTCCCAGAATTGGAGTAAACCAATGTGGCATCGTCTCCTCATGGTTGATATCATCTCCCGTAAGTGGGGATGAAAATGGAGCGGAAACTTTCTCACTTTTCCACGGAAAATCTGAAACAGAATGGAAATACAAGAAAGGAAATAGAATTTTGTGGAACGGAAACGGTAAATTTTATGCAGAACGGAAACGGAACGGCATATTCCACAGAACGACCACAAAAACGGAATTCTAGTGTGTTGTAGATTATTATCCAAGACTTGTATCATTTGATGATGCCATATGAATCGCTAGAAACATGTGAAGTGTATGGCATTCCAGTAATACTGAACTTTCTATATTTTGCTACGCGCTACTTTCCAAATTTATGCCCAAAAAAAATTAGTGGGAACATAGACACAACCCAGATGTGAATACGAAAAAAGATCTGAAGCGACCATGTTTAGACCCTACTTACTCACATATCATATCTCTCTCGAGTCGTTCCCGCTTGGTCATTATAGTGTTGCACTATGGTTAGGAACGATATTAGGTATTTTTAAGGTTGCCAAAATTGATAACTTATGCACACTATATTATATAATCATGATTCTCCTTATATTTTCTTTCATCTTAAACTTGGCAAGTTTGTTGATTTGCTTGAGTCTGCATTATTCAAGTAGTCTCTTGTTTCCGGTAAACATCTTTTTCTGTTCCGTGTCCGCACCATATTCGGTCCGTGTCTATTTTCGATAATATTTCTTTCCGTATTTGTTTATGTGGTTTCGTTTCCACATCTGCAAAGAAAATGAAAAAAATGGCACCACTCAGTTTTGTCTGTGTGCGCTCCGTTTTCATTCATGTGTCCTATGGGCATAGTATTGGACTGTATAAGTTGTGGATTTATTAATTCACATGAGCAATCCTTTTGAATATGATTACTGGATCTATCTATTTATTGATCTCACGCTCGAATACAGGTTGTGCAAACAGTCCATCTCTCGCGGACAGTATAATTACCGGATCTATCTATTCTAGTGTCACCTAACATGATGGGAGTATTATTATCGATACGCAATCTTTCTAAATATAATTACCGGATCTACATATTTATTGTAATTTAAGTGAGTACCCTGGCAATTCACGCTCACAGGTTGGTGGGCTGCCCAAAAAAAGTGGGAGCTACGGACACAGACGATCCTGGCAACCACACCGCGTGTCCCCGTCTCCATCTGCTCGCCGTTGGCGGTCAGATTGCACTGGCCATTGGCACACCCTCAAGGCTCGCTTGCCCTATATATCAGCTCTTTCCACTCCCAAATCCACCCATTCCTCACCAGCATCTCTCGCGCTCGCACCTCCCGCCCGTCTCCTACCTTCCCTGCTCTCGGTGCCAAGAGAATGGGCAGCGTCGACGCCTCCGAGAAGACAGTCACCGGGTGGGCCGCCAGGGACGCCACCGGCCACCTCTCCCCCTACACATACACCCTCAGGTGCGACGCCAATCGACACTACTCCGGTTCATCTTCCGCTTGTTCCTCGCATGCTCTGTTCTTCTTCTTCCTTAGATGTTCCGAAGATTTTACGGCGAGATTTTAGTCCTCCTACATAATGATCTGATGCGTAGAACTGGGGAAGGTTGATCTCGAAATCTGCTTTCCAACCCACAGCCAGCAAACCCGGCATGATGAACGGTGCTTGTAGCCGTTAACACTTTAGGCACCACTCTCAAGATCTATGCCTGATAGTAACTGATAACTTTAGCTGTTTGTGTTGCTGTATGTACGTATGTACTAGACGGACAGTCCGTTTTGTCGTCGGCATGCGTATACGCTAGCAGCGCATGTGCATGCTCTGTATTTACTCTCGTTGCGAGCTTGACGTCTTGTAGAAACAGAAACCTGCTGAATAGTAGTACGAGTCGAAGTTAAGGTTTCTTGGCGGCTACAGGGAGTGACGCATGCCTGAAACTGAATGGCACCGTGGATGGCAAAACAGACAGAAACCGTGAATTTCTGGTGTACCGTAGGATCTGTTATACGAGATAACTTAACTGCTGAATAATCATCTTCTTGCAAGAACTAACCATTTTGCTGTTATTTTGTTTTTCTTGCCATGTGATGGCAACAGGAAGACGGGCCCTGAAGATGTGGTGCTGAAGGTTCTGTACTGCGGCATCTGCCACACTGACCTCCACCAGACCAAGAACCACCTTGGTGCTTCCAAGTACCCCATGGTTCCCGGGTAAGCACAATTTACATGATATAGAAGTATCGGTTGTGATGCCAACGGGGACCTTTGAACTCGAGATTAACTCTTTTATTACAAAGTAAAGTGAAGATATAACCTGTCAATTTGAAACACGAAGTTCATTCGTAAGAGAATAATAACAGATCATGAAGCTCACACTAGCAACTTGGTGGGTGGTGCTGTCAGTTTTTTCAAAAAGGCAGGGGACACCGAAAAAGATAGTGCATCACTTTCAGTATTTCCCTATTCTTTCTCCTATCACGGTAGGTAGAGAACAGAAATGTAGTGCCACCAGTTTGGAAAAACACACGCGTGTACGCAAAACTACATCATCAAAGCGTCTCTGTCAAGATTAATCATTTTTTGGGTGGTGGCCGAATAATCTTTTCAGGCATGAGGTTGTTGGCGAGGTGGTGGAGGTCGGGCCGGAGGTGAGCAAGTACAGCGCCGGCGACGTCCTCGGCGTGGGGGTGCTCGTTGGGTGCTGCCGTGGTTGCAAGCCATGCAAGGCTAACATCGAGCAGTACTGCAACAAGAAGATCTGGTCATACAACGACGTTTACACCGATGGCAAGCCGACGCAGGGCGGCTTCGCCTCCGCCATGGTCGTCGACCAGAAGTAAGTACCACTGCTGATCTTGTTGCTAGCACTCATCATTCCTTTGGAAGTGGGTCAGATCAAGTCCGATCCATCTAGAAAAAGGTTAAAAGGGGTATGGCAAGATGTTATCTGAAACTTAGAAAGGTGTGTGGTACGGTGCGATTTGGTAAGAAGTCAGCAGTGCGATGAGAAAAGGTATGGGTGGGGTGGGTGCATGGTGCCACTCTTCAGTGTGAAATTGTCAGGCAGCTCCTCCGCCTACGGGACTGGAGTCGCCTTCGTTTTCCAATTCCATCGCGTCCAAAAATTCATCACCTACTCCGCCGGTTGTTGGGAGGATCGCTTCTTTGCATGCAATTTGATCCAAAGCGACGTTGCTTTGACGGCATTATGGTACTGAACATCCGTGGAGTAGGTGATGAGTCTGACCAGTGTCAGTTCGTGACCAACAGTTACGCTGCCGTGATATAGAATTGCTAGTGGAAGTGAAGTATATATATTTATGAAAATTATTAAGTCGACGTTGCATCTGCCTGCAGGTTCGTGGTGAAGATCCCAGCCGGACTAGCACCGGAGCAGGCGGCGCCGCTGCTGTGCGCGGGCGTGACGGTGTACAGCCCGCTGAAGCACTTCGGGCTGATGACCCCGGGCCTCCGCGGCGGCATCCTGGGCCTAGGCGGCGTGGGCCACATGGGCGTGAAGGTGGCCAAGTCCATGGGCCACCACGTCACGGTGATCAGCTCCTCCGACAAGAAGCGGACGGAGGCCATGGACGACCTGGGCGCGGACGCGTACCTCGTCAGCTCCGACGCCGACCAGATGGCCGCTGCCGTCGACTCGCTGGACTACATCATCGACACCGTGCCCGTGAAGCACCCGCTGGAGCCCTACCTCGCGCTTCTGAAGATGGACGGCAAGATCGTCCTCATGGGCGTCATCGCGGAGCCGCTCAGCTTCGTCTCGCCCATGGTGATGCTGGGGAGGAAGACCATCACGGGGAGCTTCATCGGGAGCGTCGACGAGACGGAGGAGGTGCTCAAGTTCTGCGTCGACAAGGGGCTCACCTCGCTGATCGAGGTCGTCAAGATGGACTACATCAACCAGGCGCTCGAGAGGCTCGAGCGCAACGACGTGAGGTACCGCTTCGTCGTCGACGTCGCCGGAAGTAACATCGAGGACGCCGCCTGATTCGACGGGACGACCGGCGAGCTAGATATATAGAGCGCGAAATTGCCCGTGGCATGTTTCCTTCCCAAACTTCATGCAGTACATGCTCGTGACCTGCGACTTGTTTCCGTTTTCTATCAGAGATTCAGAGTGCGCGCGTTTGTTTCCGTGGAGATGCGTATTTGTTATAAATCCGGCCTTAATAATGCAAATGCTATGTGTGGAGTATAAGGTGTTAGAGTGCCTAGAACCATCTACCTCGTGTAGATCATCTGGATCAAGTGTGCATCGGTGTGTGTGAGGGAAAAACAGAAAGGGAGAGAGGGGAATTGGAGTACCTTCTCCGTGGGTCGACGAACTCGAGGCCGAGGCCATGGTGGCCGAGGCAGTGGTGGTGTGACGGCGGTGGAGCTTCCTGTCGCTGGGCGCTAACCCTAGATCGGAGAGGGGAATGTCGGTGGGGTTTGGCTACGCACGGTCAACCTCGTGAGCTGTGCATGCCGGCCCCCCACCCTTTATATAGCGCTGCGACAGGGGCCCACCGACAATTAAGGTCGGGCGCCCCCGATCAGGGCGCGATCACAGGGATCGTGGAGCCGTTGGACTCCACGGATGGAGATCAATATCTAACATTCTCCCCCTTGATCTCAACTTTTACTTTTAACCTTTTACTTTACTCGTTTCATCACCGATTAGTACATAGAGCATGTTTCATCGTCACAGCTCAATTGCCGATAGAATCAGACAGCCACCATATACTTTTCAGTTTTGAAACAATAAACTATTACTTTTGGGCCTCTGTGATCCAGTGATCATAGGCTTTCCATTAATCCCATGCCGGCTATGTGTTTCTGGAACACATCGGGTGGTAAGCCTTTCGTTAGCGGATCCGCAAGCATTTCCTTTGTCCTTATATGCTCGAGACTTATAGTTTGATCCTGGATCTTATCTTTCACAACATAATACTTTATATCTATTGCCTTTGTAGCATTACTCGACTTGTTGTTGTGAGCATAGAATACTGCGGGCTGGTTGTCACAGTACATCTTTAGTGGTTTGTCAATACAATCTACCACTTTCAAGTCGGGTATAAATTTCTTTAACCATATCGCCTGCCCGTGGCCTCATAACATGCTATAAATTCTGCATACATCGTGGACGATGCAACTAATGACTGTTTGGAGCTTTTCCACGAAATAGCCCCTCCTGCGAGAGTGAACACGTACCCTGACGTGGACTTCCTATCATCTTTGTCTCCCGCAAAATCTGCGTCTGAATACCCTCTTAGCTCTAGGGAATCAGATCTTCTATATGTTAGCATGAGGTCTTTTGCGCCTTGCACATAACGCAATGCTTTCTTTACCATATTCCAGTGTTCATGGCCTGGATTTTCTTGATATCTACCGAGTACCCCGGTGATAAAAGCTAAGTCAGGGCGAGTGCACACTTGTGCATACTGTAAGCTTCCAACAGCCGAAGCATATGGTACTGCTTTCATTCGATCGATCTCATATTGACTTTTGGGACATTGAAATTTCCCAAAACTATCGCCCTTGACTATCGGAGCAGGTGATGCGCTACTTTTATGCATATTATATTTCTTTAGAACCTTTTCTAAATATGCCTTTTGTGATAGTCCTAGCACTCCATTCTTTCTATCCCGGTGAATTTCTATGCCCAAAACATATGAAGCTTCACCAAGATCTTTCATATCAAAATTTGAGGACAAGAATTTCTTTGTTTCTAGTAGTAGACTGACATCATTGCTTGCAAGCAAGATATCATCCACGTACAGAATTAGGAAAATATATTTCCCACTTTTAAACTTTGCATAAATGCAGTTGTCCTCAACATTCTCTTTAAAACCAAAACTTTTAATTGTATTATTGAACTTTAAATACCACTGTCTAGAGGCTTGCTTTAACCCATAAATGGATTTCTTTAGGCGGCATCCCATATGTTCCTTCCCCTCCATGAAAAAACCGGTGGGTTGTTTCATGTAAACATTTTCTTCTAAATCTCCATTTAGAAATGCCGTCTTTACATCCATTTGATGCAACTCTAAATCAAAATGCGCAACTAGTGCCATGATGATTCTGAAAGAATCCTTACATGAGACCGGAGAAAATGTCTCATTGTAATCTACCCCTTCTCTTTGCGTAAAGCCTTTTGCCACAAGTCGCGCTTTATACTTTTCTACGTTCCCATTGGAGTCATACTTTGTTTTGTAGACCCATTTGCAGCCTACTGTTTTGGCTCCTTTAGGAATTTCCTCTAAATCCCAAACATTGTTAGAACTCATCGATTTCATCTCGTCTTCCATGGCTTCCAGCCACTTCGAAGAGTGAACGCTTCTCATGGCTTCTTCATATGAAGTGGGATCTTCTTCCATATGAACTGTTTCTGTATTATAAACTCTATAATCACTAGAAATAGCTGATTTCCTAGCTCTTTTAGACCTTCTAGAGTCTCATTCTCTGGCACATCATGTGTCTCAACGTGCGACTCTTCTTCTAAATGTGGCTGTCGTCGCTCCCTTTCATGCTCAACAACGGGTTGAGTCGGCTCCTGACGGACAGGTTCCGAATCTTGCCTCGTTGTGGTCACGGGTGGAGTTACAACAGGTGCTTGCACCACAACCTCTGGGATTATCGGTGCAGGTACAACAGGTAGGGCGAAAAATGGCTCATGGATCATCGGAAAAGGTGCACACACCCTCTTCTCCTCAAGATCAATTTTCCGGCCTACCATGCTCCCCCTCATCATTTCGTCCTCCAAGAAGACCGCGTGTCTCGTTTCTACAAACTTTGTGTATCTGTCTGCACAGTAGAAACGATAACCTTTTGATCTATCAGGATAGCCAATGAAATGGCAAGTTACTGTTTTGGGGTCTAACTTTGCAATGTGGGATTAAAAACTTTTGCCTCAGCTGGGCTCCCCCAGACTTTCAAGTGGCGTAGAGAAGGAACTTTCCCTGTCCACAACTCGTACGGTGTTTTGGGCACCGACTTACTTGGTACTCTGTTGAGAATGTGAATGGCGGTTTTTAACGCCTCCATCCATAATCCCAATGGCAGTGTGGAATAACTCATCATACTGCGCACCATATCCATAAGAGTACGGTTACGCCTTTCAGCTACTCCATTTTGCTGTGGTTCGCCCGGCATAGAATACTGGGCGACTATTCCATTTTCCTGTAAAAACCTTGCAAAAGGTCCAGGTACTTGACCATATGGAGTGTGCCGACCATAGTACTCCCCCCCACGGTCGGACCTGACTATTTTAATTCTTTTATCATGTTGATTTTCAACTTCAGCTTTGAATATTTTAAATTTATCCAATGCTTCAGATCTTTCTTTAATTGGATAAATATAACCATATCGGGAGTAATCATCTGTGAACGTTATGAACGAGTCATAACCATCCACACTTTTCACCGGAAATGGTCCACATATATCAGTGTGAATAATTTCTAGTGTCGCTGTGCTTCGGTTTGCACCCTTTTTAATTTGTTTTACGTATTTTCCTTTTATGCAATCTATGCATTGTTCAATATCTGAGAACTCTAACGGAGGAAGAATTCATTTTTAACGAGGCTTTCTATTCTTCCCCTCGAAATATGGCCTAATCGACAGTGCCATAACTTCGAAGAGTCATGAGTTCGCTTTCTTTTCTTTTGTTCTTTGTTCGACAAGGGAATTTGTTCATTCACATTACTCACAGAATGCACTTTTTCACGCAAGGATAACAAATAAAGCTTATCATGAAGTAAAGCAATACCCACACAAGCATCTTTAAACCATATGGCACACTTGCCATGACCGAAATAACATTCATAACTGTCTTTATCCAAACACGATACACTTATTAAGTTTCTGTGAATCGAAGGAACAAATAAAACATCTCTAAGCATAATATTGAAACCATCAGCTAGCTCCAAGGAGATTCGCCAACAGCTTCAACTTCTGCTTGAACTCCATTTGCGACTTCAATGTGTCTTTCGCTTCTTTGCAAAGTCCTTGTCGAATGGAATCCCTGTAAAGAATTTGCAACATGAACAGTTGCACCTGAGTCAATCCACCAAGTAGATTTTGAAAACTGTGTATACAGGGATTCATTTACAAAAGAAACTGTGTCTTACCTCTCTTTCCATTATCATCTTGAGCCAATCTGGGCAATCTTGCTTGAAATGCCCTTTCTTCTTGCAGTGGTGGCAGGTGTCTTTGTCCACTTGCTGATACTGCTGGGGACCTTTGCCATGTGGCTTATACTGGTGAGGACCTTTGCCATATGGCTTAGAAGGGAACCGTAGTTCCTGTTCTTGTTGTCCTTCACAAAGTTCAAGGAGCCCCCATTCTGGGACTTCAGCCTTTCCTCTTCTTGCGACAACATGGCAATGGTCTTTTCAATGTCCCATTTTTCAGGTGACACATTGTAGTTGATGATGAAATTTTCAAATTGTGGTGGCAGTGAAGCCATCACCAAGTGAACTATGAGTGCAGGCTTGAGCTCCAGATCAGCCTCCATGGACTTAAGCTTAGCAGCCATGTTGCTCATTCTGAGATGTGCTCCCTTATTCCATGTGAACCTCCATGATACTTTTCTGTCACCAGCTGTCTGAGCAGCTGGGTAGCATATGTCTTTGAAGAACCAGTAAACTGGCTCTTTATCTTTTGGAGATACTCTCCCACAGAGGTACACTCTTCAATTGAGCCCACAATAGCGTTCTCAACTGTGTTCTTTATGAATGCCATGCACTTTTTGTTGGCGTTCACCCACTTTTGGTTCTCTAGGGTGTAACCCATCTCTACTGGACCATAGTCCAGCTGCTTTTTCTGCCAAGCAGAATCATCATCATCAGATGCTCTCACTGGCTCTGCTGGCTTGACTGGCTGTGGAGTAGTCACAACCCAGTCGACCTCAGCGCAGACAAAAGCCAGCTCCACTTTCTTCCACCACTCAGCGTAGTTGTCACCCCTGAGCGTCGGAACGTCCTTGAGGCAACTCATCAGGTGAAAACTTCCTGAAACCACAAGGATATAAGATAACAAAAAACAATTGCATGTAATAATCCAACGTTGGTATAAATTAAAACATACAACCGTTTGTGCAATTAAAACTATATTACCGTTGGGCAATAAAAGAAATAAATGCACCTTTAAGACAGATCATAATCATGTTATTAACAACGTTGGTCATTTAACAACAAAATCATAATCATCATTAAAATCACTTTATCATGCTTTCAATTCTCACTTTAAATCATGATAATGCTATTAATAACGTTGGTCAAATAATAGCAGAATCATAATCAGCATTAATATCATTTTAATCATGCTTTTAATTTTCACTTTATTGCTTTTATGCAATTTCTTTTGACTATTTGCAGCGGAAAACAATATGAATAAAATTCACAAAACTTTATACTTTTCAGAAAACATTTCTGTGTACTTTTGTATTTCCTAAACAAATTTTCGTTGGAATAATTTGAATAGGAAAAACTATGTTAAATCAGCACAAAATTGGGCAGAAAATTGCCAAAACTGTGCTAAAAAAGAAAAAACCGTTTATCTGCAGCCCGCGGCTATCTGTCGCGCGGGGCGACGCGTAACAGCGGCCCACGGCCGTGCGCGGCCGCGCTATCTGCCGCTCGCGGCGACGCGGCAACGGCCCCGCAGCGGCTCAAGGCCGGCTACTTTCGGCCCAGCTGGCCCGGTGAGAGCTAGGGTTTGGCCAGAGCGAATCTCGGCCGTTCTTCGCGATCGGACGGTCGTCCGTGATCGCCGCTGGAACAAAACCAACGGGCCGGCCGACCCCGACTGAACCCTAGCCCCCATTCTCTCCTTCCCCGTTCCCGTGCTCCTCTCTCTATCCAGAAAACGGCGATGCTCCGGCGATGGCGAGTAGCGGCGCAGCGCGGCACGAGGCCACGACGAGCTCTCCTCCCTCGCCCCTCCTTTCCTCTTTCTTTCTCTATCCTTCTTCTCCACCGAAAAAACCAGATAGCCCGAGGGCCAAATCGGCCGGAGAAGACGACGGCGCCTCCCCTGCTCCCCTTGCCGGTGTGTGCATCCTCCCTCGGGTGGGCGCACCGCCGTCAAGCGATGCAGGCGGTGGTGCCCTTTGCCGGCGACCGTGTGGCCGGTGAGCTTCTTTTCCTTTCCCTCGTTTCTGTTAGGTTTAGGGTTTTGATTCTTTGGGGATTTCTCTCGGCAGTGGTGGAGGCGCAGCCCCCTCTCCACTGCCCGTGCTCTTCGTCCAGTCCCTCGGCTTGCCGATGCGGACTGGATCGAGAGGAGCGGCGCGGCCTCGCGGCGGCGCAACTTTCCGGCGAACCCGAGGGCAACCCGGTTGTATTTTCTTTTGCTTTTTGCTTTTCTTTTCCTTCTACGCGAGTAGGATCTAGGATTGACGCTCTGATACCATTGTTAGAGTGCCTAGAACCATCTACCTCGTGTAGATCATCTGGATCAAGTGTGCATCGGTGTGTGTGAGGGAAAAACAGAAAGGGAGAGAGGGGAATTGGAGTACCTTCTCCGTGGGTCGACGAACTCGAGGCCGAGGCCATGGTGGCCGAGGCAGTGGTGGTGTGACGGCGGTGGAGCTTCCTGTCGCTGGGCGCTAACCCTAGATCGGAGAGGGGAATGTCGGTGGGGTTTGGCTACGCACGGTCAACCTCGTGAGCTGTGCATGCCGGCCCCCCACCCTTTATATAGCGCTGCGACAGGGGCCCACCGACAATTAAGGTCGGGCGCCCCCGATCAGGGCGCGATCACAGGGATCGTGGAGCCGTTGGACTCCACGGATGGAGATCAATATCTAACATAAGGTGGTTTCTTCCTGTTGAAACTCATACATTGTACTCGGGTTTCTTAGTTAGTTGAATTATATTTATACCATTACCAAGTTACTTTGCAACAGTGAACCGTAGTGGTCTTCCTGCCCAGTGGTGGATCCATGTGGAGACTCCCGGGTGCACATGACACCGGAAAAAGTTGATTTCTTTGTAAAATTTCTTTTTTTCACCATATGTGCCACCCGAAAAACAAGGTATTTTGCAGCTGGGGTACCACCGTGCACCCCTGTCTTCAACTTTGTAGCTCCGCCACTGTTCCTGCCCCTCTCTGGGTGGTTCATCATGTAGAGGACTCAAACACTAAACAGTCAACAAATTCATGGAAATAAAATTAGAACGTCGGCGTGCGTCTTTTTCGTGTAGAGCTTATTTCGAATGGAAATAGTGTTGGTGGTAGAGGGCAGCTACAGAAAAGGAAAAAAAACAAATGGTTTAGGCCTTGGACAGTTGGACGGTATGACCTATTTAGTTTCATAAAAGAGTATACTTCTGATTTTATTGGAGAGTCAAAGTTTTTTATATTTGACTGTGTTTATACAAAAGCACCAACGTTTATGTCACGAAATTAGCATCAGTAAGATTCATGATGAAATAATATTCATCGCATACCCATTTGGTTTCATAATAATTATTATATTTTTTATATAAACTTGATCAAACTTAACAACGTTTTACTTTCCAAAAGAAAAAAATACACCGTTTTATGGACGGAAGGAGCAGACTTCATGCGAAAACAAAAGCAAACTAGTACCACTACAATCTACTTCCTCCGCCACTAATATAAGCCTTTTTAGAATTTTCTTAATATTTAGACACATTTTAGTGTGTAGGTTCACTCATTTCCCTCTGTACGTAGTCCACCTTGAGATATATCTAAAATATTTTTTATTATGGAACGGATGGAGTATCATCTAAATCTAGGATGACTAGCACATATCATTTAGAGCATTGGGGCGTGTTTGGTAGCCCACGGAGACCTCAACCAGGCCTTGGGGATGCAAAAAATGGTGCATTTGGTTGCCTGGGACACGTCGCGTTCCTGTACCGCATGATGTTTAAATCATCCTCGGGTCAGGCCTGATAGGAACGGTTGAATCGGCCGTTTCTTCAGAGCAACCCTCCCGCAAGACAAAATGGGAAATCTTGGAGCCGAACTCGTGCGAACTTGGAGATGGCGCGCGGCCAAGCACGCACGTTGGTGGCGGGAGAAATTTCGCTCAGCGCCCTTGTTTTTCGCTCCCCTATTTCACCCCTCTCGTCTCACCCCCCAAGTTCCCGCAACCATTTCCCCCTCTTCGAGCTCTCCGTCGGCAACGAAGCTTCTTCGACGACGACCAGGTAAGCGGCGCCACGTTCTACTTCCAGTGGTGGTGGTTGACGGCGTGCGGTGGAGAGCTTCTTCGTCGATCTCTCCGAGCAGGGAGCGGTCGTGCACGCTACGATGCCTGTAAGCACACTCCAACCCAAGGTCTTGTATCTTAGATCTGTACGGATGGAGTAGATCTTTAGGACATGATGTACTTAGAAAGTTTTGATTCATGATTTGCTGTTAGCATGTCGTAGATTACGAAGTTGGTTCCGATTTAGTAGCTTCGTTCTATTCGTTAGTGATGCTTTGGACGATGTTGTTGTGCCAATTTGGTAGTTTCCTAATTACCGTCAGATCCATTAGTCTTGGTCGTAACCTTTGTATTCGTGCAATTTTCTTGGTCGTGACCGTTGTAGGATATAAGAGTCGACGAATTTAGCCAAGCCCTGGCGGATGGGGAGAGCCAGCTCGCTCTCTCTTTTGTCCCGGACCCTCAGGTGTTCGAGGTGCCGAATTCACAAGATGTAGAGTTGCTTGAGGTGCCTAGGCTGTCTTCACAGCTGTGGGAGACGACTGATCTCGTAGCGGACAAAGCTAGAAGGTAGGCTGTTGTCAAAGAGAATAAGAGCAAGATGGGGACGACCATGAAGTGGCCTCCATTTTTTTCCACCTTAGTGCTGAACAAGATGTGCGAGCTCATCGCCTCCGGGATGAGGACTGACAAGGGGTTTAAGGAGGTGCATCTGAACACAGTTTCCAAGCCGGTTTTTGAGTTCTCTGGCCAAGAGGTCACCTCCACTCAGATCTATAACCACCTGAGGAAGTGGAGAGTGAGGTGGATCAAAGGTTTCAAAGCTCAAGGACCTTAGTGGTGCACATTGGGATGAGGACAATCACAACATCATCTTGGAGGTGGAGCACTTGAGAGGCCACATTCTGGTTAGCCTACTCTTTAACATTGTGCACATTCACACCCTGTCATGCCTCACTGTCAAACTGTCTTTTTCGTCCCTAGGATCACCCCAAAGACACTGAGTTCCTGAACAAGCCCATCCAGAACTACGAGCTGATGTAGACCATCTTCTCCTTCGGTCTGGCCACTGGAAGGCATGCCATGGGGTCCTCTGAGCCTCTAGGTACGCCTGATGATCCTGACACGCAGGAGTCGGAGACCATCAACACTGATGGCGGTGGTGACAATAGAGGCGAGAAGGCCGATGATCATGCACCGAAGCCACCTGAGAGAGGGAGAAGAAGAGTAACAGGATGCCTTGGTGGATGAGGAGGTCCTCGTCTTCACCAGCATGACCGAGGTCGTGAGGGAGGTGGTAACCGCCATCAGGGAGAGCGTGTTTGTGGACGTGCACCCCGACCTCTGCGATGATGTGATCAGCTCAAAAGGATACAATGACGCCGCCAAAATGGTTGCTCTTAGCCACCTCCTGGACAACAAGGCACAAGGTCACGGCTTCGTTCTGATGGCCGAGGACCATCGTTCGCTGTGGCTCCAGACGTTCCTGACCAAGCACTAATACGCGTAGTGCTTGGTCTGTTGGGGGTGGCACTGGTGCAAGCATGCTTGATGATGATGATGATGATGATGATGATGATGATGATGATGATGATCATGATGATCATGATGTATATTTTGGGTAGCTAGGACAACAAAAAAATTTATGAACTGTATATTTTGGGTACTTGAGGTGGTACATATGCTAACCCTCACACTATGAACTTGTGGTGGTAGTATTACACCCTCTTTTGATGTGGTGCTAGGTTGATCAATGCATGCTTTACTTATGTTGCATTTCTACCTTGTGATCCCGTGTTGCAAGTTTTGCTACTTCTAATCATGGTCTTCTGCGTTGTAGTGGTATGTGGTGTTCAGAGGAAGGGTTCCAGGAATCTACATCTTCTGGAGTTCTTGCTCGGCTCAGCTGGACAACTTCCCCAACTAATGCTGCAAAAGGTTCGAGACTATAGAGGAGACACATGAAGCTTACTCTGTGTCTTTGGAAGAAGCGATCCCTTTCCTGCCTGAGAGCAAAAGTGGAGCAAGCAAAAATGTTGTGGTCAAAGCTCCAGGCCTGATTGCATGTGGCGACATCAAAGACTTCATAATGGTCGTCTTGTTCATTGCCATTGTCTATATGTGGTTGTCGTAAATCTATATGATCTTATGTGAACCTCAATGGGCTGGAAGCTCACCACTAGGGCGTGCAAGGTAAGCAGAACGATCACAAACTGGGCAACCAAAACACAATGGTTTATGGCTTAAATACAAAAATGGGCAACCAAATACGAGCACATTGCATGTGTGCTCAAATTCGTTCTCAGCCGAATGGGCCTGGCTAGAAAATTGTGGCCAACCAAATCAAGTGCACAACATGACTCACCTCCTTCTTCCAGGGCTAGCCCCTAATGAGCCACTGATGCAAAGTGGAAAAAGATGGTGCGAGCAACCAAACACGCCCTTGATGATTTTTGCCTGGCACGATGCATATAGGTGGCTCATGGTTCCTATGGTCCACGCAAAAAACAACGATTAAACTCTTATCGCTTTTAGCTAAAACGAACTGAGTAGTATTTTAAAATTAATTTTTTGTGCGCGTGTTATTTGTGAAATTTGTAAAAAGAAATTATTGTTTTGGGATGTTGTCACGTGAATTTGAAGTGGTGTTTCAGTTTTTTTTGCGATCGAAGTGGTGTTTCGTGTTTATATTCCGTGAATCTGTGGCCAATAACCCCTATTGGGCTAAAAACGCCAGGCCTTGCAGACTTGGAGTAGTGTTCAACCACGGCATATGGGCCAGATCGACCTGAATTTAGCTAGCTTTTTTTTTTAGATTTGAATTTAACTACATGGTACTGCCTCCGGGCTTGAGAGTTGAGAAGAGAGACACAACACTAGAACTGGTTCTGCGCAGTTTTCTGAGAGAGAGACTTTCTGCTTGAGAAGAGAGAGACGACATTAGAACCGGAGCAACGCAAGCAGAGCAGAGAGGAGAGAGCACGACCATCGCCCACAAAACTGGTTCGATATTAAAACAGCACCAGATTGCCGAACTCTCGTTTCGTTTACTATTTCTTCACGAAAGATATTTCGGGGGGAACAGCCAGCTGCGAGCCTTTGCTCCCCTGCTATAAATACCGCCAACGGCGAACTGTCAGTACGCGCAAGTCACCACCACTAACTACGAGCCTGTCCTTAACTGTTGGTGCCCACTACGACTTTGGTACTAGTACTCACTACGGCCTGCCCCCACCGCGCTCGATTCGAATGGTTCATGTCTACGAAATTTGCAGAATTTTTTAAATGTAGATCGTCGGCGGAGTTGACACATGACTGCCAAATTTCTCCATCACCGGTCCCCATCATATCATTCCTGGACCGAAATGACAGCCTCAGGCGGGGCAGTGATTAACATTTCGGTTGAGTTCTCTCCTTTCCATTTCCACCTCCTTCCGACTTCAGCACTGCTCTGTTTTCAGAGCAGCCGAAGAATAAAACAAACGAAACAGAGGACCAGAAAACGACTAGCTCGGCGAGCGCTACTACACAAGATCTACTACTTCCGATGGACGGTGGTGCGATGCGATGCGATGCGGCGCCGCGTTTGCGCACCGGCGGATGATGAGATCGATCGACGGTTTAGTTTTCCTTTACTGGCGGGTCATGACGCCGACCCTCTCCGCGGCGGCGCGCATGACGCCCTCGACGAGCTGCGGGATGCACGCCTCGCCAACGGCGCCGGCGCCGCACCCGGCCGGGATCCCCACGCCGGACATGTACTTGCGAACCTCCACGCGGATCATCTCCTGCATGGCCGCGACCATGTCGCCGCTCAAAGGGCACGGCTGAAGCGCCGGCGGTGGAGACGGCGGCGATGGCGAGCGTGGTGAAGAGGAGAGCTCATGGAAGTGGCTCCTGGCACTGTCGTGATGGAACCCGTGGTCCAGTCCGGGCAGCGACAGGGAGAGCGAAGTGACGAGATCCTCGTCTTGCCGTGAAGCCGGCGGCCTGACGACGTCCGCGCAGATCGCGTCGAACCCGCCGGGGCGCGGCACCGGCCGGAACACCTGCCCGCTGCCGTGGCTGAGCTCGCTGCGATCCGATCCGGTCGGGCTCTCCGGGCTGCCAGGGCTCGCGACGCGCTTGCACGGCCGCTCGAACACCTCGTCACTACCCGCCTCCTCCCACCCCGCGGCGCCGCCGCCGCCGGGCGCCGTGTTAGCTAGCTTGCGCTTGAGCGAGGAGTTCCAGTGGTTCTTGACGGCGTTGTCGGTGCGCCCAGGCAGCAGGCGCGCGATGGCCGCCCACCGGTTCCCGAGCCGCGCGTGCGCCCGCAGGATGGCGGCGTCCTCCTCCGCCGTGAACGGGCGGCGCTCCACCTGCGGCGACAGCTGGTTGCACCACCGCAGGCGGCACGACTTGCCGGACCTCCCCGGGATGCCCCTCCCGATCGCGGTCCAGTTCCGCGCCCCGTGCCGCTCCACCAGCCGCCGCAGCGCCTCGTCCTCCTCCGGGCTCCACGGCCCCTTTATCCTGTCGCACTCCGCCTCCGCCCCCATCGCCGCCGCCCCAACACAACACCTCGATCTGCTCCTCCCGGATTGCTCCGACGACGCTGCGTGTGATTACTGATTAGCAGTAGTGATTAGGACGTGTGGATGTGGATGGCGAGAGGAAGGGGACGACGAGGCGGGAGCTTATATAGGCCGGGGCAGGAGGCTACCATGAGCGGCCGGTAGCTGGTCACCGGGATACAGCTGGCGAGGTGGCCAACCCATGCCCAACGCCCGTGTCGTTTTCGACAGCCGAATGACAGGTGGGGTCGTTGATATCCCGGTCCCACCTGTCAGATAATTAAACCTGGTCGAGGAGCGCGTGATCGAGGCCGTTGTTTGGGTTGTTAATCAATCCGGTCCCCCGGAGCCGCGGATGGTTTGAATTTTGAATTCTTTGTTCGTTTCCGTACCGTCAAACCCCCAGACCATAAAGGCCGTTAAAAACTTGGGAAATTAGCTAGCCTGCTCGCGGAACGGGGCTCACGTACCAGAAACGGCCGTTCCGATGCCGTGTTCATATACGGCGCGGCGGTCTTCTCTGCCAGCTCCGGTGTAGCACGAGCCCTCTTCACCGGCCGTTAGGTCATACGGAGTACTCCCTCCGTTTCAAAAAGTATAAGTATGACTTTCATTTGTCTACATACATGTATAGATACATTCACATACACACAAATGTAAGTCATTTTTTTTAGAACGGAGAACGGAGGAAGTAGATGCTATTGCTAGTGATATATTTCACTTTTTCAGTTAATACGTCTCATTTTTAAAAATAAAGATTTAAGTTACAAATCACGTCTTCCTCGAAAAAAGTTACAAGCCAGGTAGAACCAAACTCACAAAACTGAAAAGGTAGGAAAATCCTAAATTTCAAAAAATGATGCCTCGGCAACAAAGAAAATTATAATTCACATTGAAAAAATCCACAACGTCTCTCACTCGCCTCTGGACCCACCATAGGGCCACCCAAAAGAAAGTGAAAAAATGACCTCTTCACTCGACTTCGACGCAGCTGTGTCGCTCAGCTTTACAGATCTACAAAGTAGCCTGTCAAAGGCAAAGGCCTAGCCACGTCGTCGAATTCGACATCTGGCACCTCTGGGCTCTGAGGGACAACATCGGTTGAGGAAACCAGATCCGCCAGCCTAAAACCACGAAGCCAGCACAAGTTTCACTATATTCCACATGTCACTAATGCAGCCTACTGGTTGCAAACCTCCCAAACTTCGCACGACTGAGTTCGAGGAGAAAAGTCCACCACAAGGATAATGCCACCGCTACGGCATCCTCATCTGGACAGAGTACCACCCAAATTCATCGCCAACTACAGAGCATAACGTCGTATCGAAGGAGAATTTTGAACAACTTTAGTCATCGTCACCATCGCCCTCGCCAGAGCCAAGATGCCGAGCAACCAAAAAAACCTGACCTACAAAGGACCTAACCCTAGAGCTACACAAATTCTCACATGCGGGATCCCACCGAAAAGCAAGTGGTCGCCAACGAAGAAAAGTCGCAGTAAGCCAGCGGCGGCGCTAGATTGTTTTTCCTCTCGATGCAGGGAAAAGGTAGAAAACTATATTTCACACTTGACATGAGGTTTTTTGTGTGTGAGAAAATTCTATTTTAAACCTTTAACTCATATAGTTTGACAAGTTGAACCTTGAACTCAAAATTCCGATTGCTCTCCAGAACGTACGGTGCACCATTTCCATCGCCGTCGAGGATGCACAAACGGAAGAGGTGCGCGGTTGTGTGCCGCTGCGTATCCCTCCTCACGAGAGATTGGACAGAGAGAGACGGGAGGTAGAAGATGTATATGAAATGCGGGCCATCTTAGTTTATCTAAAGGTTTAAAATGTACGTTTTCCTTTTGTAGGTACCTTTTGCTTGCGGATACGATCATACTAGGAAGTTTAGTTACCGTGCACTGGGTCTTGTATCACTGATTAAAAGGTTTGCCGAAAAGTGGAGTAGGAAACCCAACACCGACTGACTGACACTTATCATCATGAGGAGAGTGATAGATTTTTTTTTTTGGACAGGGAAAGGCCCCGAAGGGCCTAGGTGCTTTCCATTGCCATCAGCGGTGAGGTACAAGTTACATAGAGGTCCCTAGCGAATATAGCAAGTAGAGACTGGACCTCAACAATTACATAAAGGACCCTACAAAGAAATGTAGAAAAGCAATCGGGTCCCTCTCCGCCGCCAGTGAGCAGAGGACGAGCACGGCGACCTTCCACACCATGGCCGGGGACTACACCACTTGGCCGCAGCAGGAAGCCATGCGCCGCCGCGAATCCTCGAGGGCGGGGCCTCCAAAGGAGGTTGAACACCTGACGCCTAAGCATCAGGGAAAGGAGCAGCCGCCCTACGGCTTGTTGAGTCGACGGCCAAACAAGGGCCGACGAGGATGAACTCCAGCTAGCAGCACCACTTCTTCCCTGCAGCACCTCAGCAGCTCCACCTGCACCAACCGCCCCCCACCTCACCCCACCACCATGGTGAGCAGTAGGAGGAAGAACGACCAAACAAGAAGACCAAGCTGAACCGCTGCCGACCTTGGCCTTATTTACGGAGATCCCGACGGCCTCCACAATCCCTGCCTCCTGCTCCGACCACCGGAGCGCCACAGAGAGGAGGAGAGCCAGCGGCAGCCACCGGATACGGCCCAACTCCGGCGACTCACTCCAGACCGGCATAACGCCAAGACGCCATCGAGGCAAACTACTAGCAGAACCTAACCTACTATTTACAGAGGGGGGCAGACCACCTGAGCTATCTTCTCGCCGGCCGGCAGCGCCAGCGGAGAGGGAGAAAGCCAGGGGCGCCGGCGGCTTTCGGGAGTCGACTCTCAAGAGGCTGGAGAGGGCGAGAGATCTCGTGGATTGCTAGGAGAGTGATAGATAGATTCATGCATCCAGCTGTGCATCCAGCCCCCCTCCGTAGACGGAAGTTGGAGATGGCGACGCGGGCGCGCCAACACGAACGCAGCGGTGGGTACAGTGGTGGCGTGTACCGGAGCCGGAGCCGGAGCCCATCCCCGTCCGGGAGCCGAATCGCAACCGTCCCGCCCGTACGTGCGTACAAGCCGGACTGTACGACCGCTGTGCTGTGCGCGACAGTTCGTTCGTTCACCCGCCTCCCACGTCCCATCATTCCACATTTCCATCGCACCGACGCCACTGACAGGCCTTCTCGCGAGCAGGGCCTACGTGTAAGCGTCGGATTCTGCGTTAGATGAGAAAAAAAACGACAGGGATGGGGATGGGGATGGCGATAGATAGGGTAGGGATGAATTGCGCGGCGGTTTGTTTGTTTGGCATGCAGCGTGGCCAGGCTGGAGCGCAATCTCTCGGGAGAGAAGACGGGGCAGCGCGATTTCGTGGATGGTGGGACTCCGGCTGGGGGGCATGGCAGTTATGGGCACAGCTCAGCGGCCCAGGTGTCTCCGTGTACGTGCGCTTAGTGAGTCATCACGCTCTTCTGCTCGGCGACACTGCCGCTGCCCGCAGCTCTATCTCTCTGACGGACGCTTTCATCATGGGTCGTACCCCAGCGTACGGCCTCCGCTTGCTCGGCCTCGCTGGCACCCACCGCTAGCTAGCGCTAAATATCTAATATGCCCGTGTTTTAACCGACGGGGATAGTTTCATTTATCATCTCTAGTTACTTTGACACTCAACGTTGTCCTAGTACCAGTGATGCAATCCTAGCTACTTCACTCCTGGAACTAGAGTGATGGTCTCCATGTTTCCAACCGTTTTGACTTGGGAGAACAACCTCCGAGCGTCATTAACCGCATCTTCCACTCGGTAAGACTTTACTAAGTACTACCGGCTGCAACCACCAGAAGCGATGGATCGAGCACCCGCCGAAGCTAGATGCAGATCACCCCCGAGTAGTGATGCATGCGCGGAGAGACAGACAATAAAGACGGGGCTTTGGCTTTGGAGTTTGGATGGATGAGGTCGGGCGAACGAACCGGAAGACTCCACGTCGAGAGGCGCGTCCACGTAGCCACGCCGTACGGGAGAGGGCAGCAGAGGCAGAAAACGACGATACGGGGGAGGTTACCCGGGGCCGTGGAAGTCAGACGAGAGATGGATCTGGGAGGACAGGCTGGCGCGCCCTTAACGGCCTCCCACCCCACCGACACCGGCCGGTACTGTACTGTCAAGATTGGCAGAGATCCATCCACACTCATGGAATTCAAGATCTCGACTCCACGGACGGGGTGCATGCCAACCAACCTAACCAACAACCCCACCACCCGTTTCAGTTACGATCGAGGGGCTGCTTCGTCGCAGCTTCCTGGGACACTTGTTTATCGCCAACCCACGCCGCGAGGAATCGTACGTACAATATGATCACAACCCAATCGATCGATCGCATTTGTTTGGTTTGGGTTGTGTATTTTTATGCTATGCTCTCGGGGTGCGACCTCCGTACCATTCAGGGTGCAAGTGGGACGACATGCGGGCTCCCACGAAATGCCCGCACATACCCGCATTATGTATGTGGGATTATGTGGGTAGCCCACATGATTCTGACGGGTGCCCACGGTACCCGCACTGCCCACATAAATTACTCAGGCTAAACACATTAAAACACAGAAAAAAGCGGCTGTATGAATACTAAATAAAGTCAATTCTGCTTCAGAACAGAGTAACATCAGTAGAACACAATAAAGTCAATTCTCCGTGGGCATCGGCATAGTGACTACTAACTCCCTGGCACACCTGAACCAAACTTCTCTAGCAAAAACACACTGAAGCAACAAGTGATCCACAGTGTCCACAGTGTACGGTACCATCGATCTTTCCCTGCCGACGTGCTTGATTCGGTATTACGCGAGTACTAGTAGTATTTTTTTTTTTGGTCCCAGCTCCACCGGCTCTGCTGGGCGTGTGGATCTCTGACTGAACTATCTCTGCGGCTGCGAGTGAATGTGTTGGGCGTGGTCAGGGCGAGATGCGATGCGCGGGTGGGTGGGCGAGCGGTGGTGAGGGTAAAGAGACAGAGAGGCAGTCAGGCCTCGAATCAATGTGCGTGAGCGTGACTGTGCAAGGATTCCAGCGCCCCGCAACCGGACAAACGGGAGCCTGCGAGTGAAACTGAAACCAAGCTGTCTTGCACGACCGGTACTACTACCCCAGAATTCAACTGTTTGCTCGCCACGTGAGAGAAACTGCAGCCGTCCGTCCGTGCAGTTGCTCTTGCACGGACCGGAGTAGGTTCGTCGTCCCACCTCCCAGTGCTCCCCGTTGCCCATCACCGGTTCGGCCCAACCTCGAACGAACGCGCTTCTGTTACACTGTGCCTCGCATAAAAAAGACAACGTACAAAACAAGTGCCACGGCCAGCATGAAGGTCGTCCAGCAGAGCTGCTGCTCACCAATGTGTGTGCGTGAGCGTGACTGTGCGCAGATTCCAGCGCCCCGCAACCGGACAAAAGGGCGCCTGCGAAACTGAAAACCGAGCTGTCTTGCACCAGCGGTACTACTACCCCAGAATTCAACTGTTTGCTAAACCACGTGAGCGTAACAGCAGCCGTCCGTCCGTCCGTGCACCGTTGCATTGCACGGACGGGCTAGCCACCGTGGTTCGTCGTGTTCCCCGTCGCCCCATCACCCGTTCGGCCCAAGCTTTACCCGGGCCTGTGTGCGGAACGAACACGCTACTGTGTTGCACCACGTACAGCATGTAAATCTCAAAAAAAAAAAAAACCACGTACAGCATGTGCCTCGCATCAAAAAGGAGAATGTGCCAGGGCCAGCATGAAGGTCCTCACGCAGACACAGTTGCTGCTCGCCAAGAATCACGCTCCACATGTTCAAAAAAATGACGCTCTGGTAGAAACCACGAAAATACCAGCCATATTTGCCGGTTTAGGACGACGACAGTCAGTTGAAACATACAGTCGCACAAGCGAATCTATTCATTCCTATGCACGGTCAGGAAAACCAAAAAAGGGGGGTGCACATTGAAGAAACGCAGCAGCTGCCGTCTCATGCTGGAGCAGGTTCAGTTGGAGGGATGGACACTGAACCGAGCAGCTCCAGGGAGCTGGCCAGCCCGAGGAAATGCGACAGGATGACGTTTGCTGAGGCCTGCGCATGGTGAGGAGGTTGAACGGCTGTTAGAATCTTGTGAATGGAGCTTTCACTCAACAAAACAGTAATTTTTTTGCATAGCAATTCCAACTTCTGTAACCTGAGTTTTGAACTTTAAATTTCCCGTTTTACATTCGGCTATTCAAGCTAGCGTATGCCTAGATACTGAAACTTTCAACTCGGATATACTACAACCTGAAGTTCTAATGTTATCCATACTGTCAGACTCTGAGTTATGAAACTGAATTACTTTGGTGTTATTTCTAGCGGGAGGGCACCCTCCCGTTGGCTTATGGAAACTTGCAGATTTCTTCCGACACAAATTACCCGACGCAGATGATAATGTAGAGAATCATGTACCTCACGTCACATTGGCCTACGAAAACCTTGCAATTGCAATCAGAGTTATGGTGCGATCACAATGTTTTTACATGAACCTCAACAGCCTACGACCATGATTGTAGTGTAGTGTGTGACGTCAAACTTCGTAATACTTGGAAAATAATGCAGTTAAAGAATTTAGAAATATGAACATGATGTATAGGCAATGGAATACCTGAACCAGGAATACATCTAGAGCCAAAACAGGACTTTGGCCAGGTGAAGTTGCCTGATAATAGGGGACTGCAGAGGTTGTAAGAGCTTTGGCTACCAAACCACCAACAGTTGCTTGCATGCCAAGAACAGCGGCGCCCATCCCAAGAATATTCAGCACAATGCCATTTTTCAGACTTTTAATCACATCAGCACGTGGAGGAGCCTGGAAAAGCATTCCACAGTTTTATATTCTGTTTCGAAAGCAAATCATATCTCAAGTATATCTTGTCATGCATAAAACAACAGAAAATTGCAAGGTCAAAAGCAGATGCCATTAATCTATGCCCTACCATAAGTGTGAAAAAAAAAACAGCTCAACTGTGAGATGATAGATACACAGACAAATAGGTAACAAGATGAGTCACAGGCAGCGGGGAAGGAGCAACAATTTGGTTCTCTAATATGAAAGCAACTCATTTCTTTTGCGCTTACCAATGTAAAATAGGTGTTATGGTCGAGAAAAAAGTACCTTTGCGGGTGCACTTGCTGTTTTCCGAAGTCTTTCAGAAAGACGGATGTAACCAAATGACCAGAAGACTGAAATAAAGGCCGCGACAATACCAGCAGCAGTTGCATAGAATGTAAAGGGTGATGTCACCTTCCCAGTAACAACCGTAGAGAACGATAAAATCCCAGCAGACACAAATGTGCACACCAATTGGGACCAGAACCCTAGGGAACCCAAATTCTTGAAATACCTTGCTGTTTTCTCTAGTCTCTTAATAACCTGTCCATTTAATCCATTGAAAAGGAATGAAGATATGGCAGCTTCAGTCATGGTACATGGCTTAAACTAATCAAGAGACATGGAGTATAATTTTAACCATGTGAAGAAACAGCCTAATTTCAAAACATACAACATTATTCAGGTTAACCAGCATGTGTAGTTGTGTACTAAAATGATCAGACGTTTTTACCAAACATACTTAATATAACACATAACAGCTGGAAAAGAAGAACACTCATGTCTGTCCTTCAAAAGTAGGAACTAGGAGTGAATGGCATCTGAAGTCGAAACTAAAACATGATCTGTCCTTTTTTCTCGATAAGAGAGTTTGACCGAAGGCGATATGAAACCTTGTGCTTCACACAATCACACATGTGACATACTGTATAGGATGAGGTAGGTTTACCTATCAACAGACACACTAGCAAAATCACCAACAAACAATGTTGTGCCTATTGACAGGATCCAAACCAGTAGGCACACCATGAAGCGGTAGTGAGGAGAATGGTTATGTTGACAAGATCCAAGCCTGATAAGGTCAGCTTACCAATCATTAAGCACACTAGCAAAATCATCAACACACAAGAAACCAGCACGCACACCTTCAAATGCTTAGTGAGAAGAGCGGTAAATAACTATCTAAAGATTCTGTAGCGTTCATTTATCATTACATTCCAGCAATTCCCCTGTATTAGGGACATCAGATACGAATCACTCAATCCCCTAAACCCTAAACATCAGAATGCCCAAGTGCCTTTCCTAAGACAAGCCACCACCACATAATCCAACAGCGCATAGGTTTCGTGTGCGACCCTCAGTTACCTAAACCTAAAATTCTCATATAGTTGATTTCCAGACATAATCCATCTCGAGAAAACTAGGATAAGAACCCTACTTCACGGACAAATCAGTACCAGACGTCAATAGAACAAAGGAGATGAAATTAGCAAAGCACCTGCTCGAGCTTGGCCCGCTCAATCGTCTGCTCGGTGGGAGGAGGCGTCGGGTAGAGAGGGCCCGACGAGGACGCCGCCGGCACCGTGAGGCGCCGCGGAGCGGCTTCGCCGCCCCCGCAGAAGAGGCGGCCAGTAGGAAGGGTAGCGCCGTGGAGGGGAGGACTGAAGAGGGATGCAGCCGCTGAAAGCGCCCCACGCCGGAGCAGCGGCGGCGGCGGCAGCCGCGATGGGAGTAGGAGCGCCTGCATTTTGGCGATTGCGATGCCGCTCTCCCGTTGTGCAGCAGCCGTGCTCGCCGTTGTCCTTTCCTAAGGTAGTTTGCGTCAAACACCCTCTAGTTTCGACATTTTACGTAAACATTTTCCTGACCGGCCCGGATCATTCGGTAGGCCTGGGCCGGAGCAATTTCTACAGAATCCAGCCCGTTTAAACATCTAATGAAGCAAATTTCTTTAACATTCATCCACTTCAAAAAAAAAAAGATACTCTTTCCGTCTGCCGGTTTTGTATACAAGGTTACTAACTTACTATTTCAATTTTCAGATAAACCTCTCGTATTTCAAACTAATTTGCATGTGGTGCCTATTTCTCTGTGGCCCCAGCATTTAGAATAGTACAACAACCTTTTCAAATATGCATTTCATCTCTCGCCCTTTTATTTTTTTGTCTTCTCTAGTAAACACTACCCCCTCGCTAAGGCCTCATTCGGTTAGAAGGGATTAAATCCCAGCATGGATATGACGCACAGAGTGATTTGATTGATTCCAGAGCTCTCACCAATCCAGCTCGATTAATATTATCATAATCCCTGCCTTAGTTTTTTTTGTTCGGTTATCCCAGACCAACCATGGAAACTGCACGACACTCATGTCGCCTCTCTCTCTCTCTCTCTCTCTCTCTCTCTCTCTCTCTCGTCTTGGATATTCTTCCATAGGCCAGATGGGGAGAAAATTATACGGGTTGGGCTGTAATTCCGCCAAGGGCTAAGCGAAGACACCGGATTCGCTAGGCTGGAAAATTTACCTTGTCGGGTTGAACGGCCGGGATCGGGCCGCAATCTGCCTACTAGGGATTAAACGAACGAGGCCTAACACTCACCAGAACCTTTGTAAGGCACCGACCGGGCTAATGACACGCAAAGATACCCCCCTCTTCGTGGCTAATAATTACAGGTTGTATATGACATGAATATTCTATTCCAAGGACTCCAGATCACTAGTTAGGACCTCTTTGCATTGTAGAATTTTTTGAAGATTTGAATCCTAAGGAATTTTCGTATGGGAGCCCTTTGGATCATAGGATTGGGCCTACCAAATTTCTATGGAATCCATCCCTATGCCCCCCTGAAAGGGCATGGCGCGCCCCCATGTGTGGTTTTGGTAATTAATGACAATCCCTATGGACTAATGCTTGCATTGAGTTATTCTTATAGTGTTTGTCCATAGACCATGCTTGAACTCCATATGTTGGATTCAAGGTTGATGCCATGAATATATTGATATAATGAAGTATTTGGCATCAAGATCATCGAGGTGTATGGACATATACTTGATATGATCAAGAAGAATAGTATGTGATGACCAAGTTGTTATTCGAGGAGTTATCCGATGATTGGTCATATGCGAGTTGAGCATATTGCAAGTATGTCTTGAAGAAAAGGATTGTGCGATCAGTCATGGTTATCTTCAAGACATCATATAATGAATAGAGAAGAAAAGATACAAGGTTGATCAAGCTTTTGATCAACACATAAAGTTACAAGATGTACCAAGTTGGATCATGTATCTCTTGGTATGGTAAGCAATTGTCCATGTAGCTTTGTGTTCTAACCCATGATATGTGTGTGACATTTCTATGTGTGGTTAGGTATCTTTCTATGGGCTTGCATCAAATGAAGATTTCATATAGTCCACGAAGGATGACGTCAAGTGGTGATCGTCATCAAGCTTGAGATGTGCAAGTTCAAGAGAAGTATCTCGAAGATATCATATGCTTGATGCTTGCCACCCTCTTGGAGATAATGGTCAAGTGAAGATGTGCCTATGAGAGGCTCTCCCATAGTGGAGTATGGGGGAGCAATATGTGAGACTTCACCAAGCGAAGCGCAATCAAGAAAGGTGGTCCACTTGAAGAGATCAAGATCGATATCATCTAGCTCAAGTGGAATGCTCAAGGCAAAGGTATGATGTTGATAGGGTTTCTATTTTACCGGTCTCATGGTGCTAGTTGGGAGACCGGGTTATAGGATAGATACCGTACTATCAAGAGGGGCTCTCGACTAAAGCTTAAGCGTATCAGTTGGAGAGAGCTCAATCCTTTGCATACTTGCCTTCATCATCTTTCTTGTTTCTTATTTGGATTTTCTCTGTGTGGGGTTTTGGAGCTTGTTGTGATCTTCATAACAAGCTCAAGTTCATCAAAAACGGTTTTAGTATGAAAAACTTGTTGGGTTTTTGATATTGGAGGTTTACCGGTTCGTCCTTTTTAGAAAGGTTTTACCTTTCTACATTTGGTTTTATCCTCCCATGTTGGACTATGATGTTTCTCTGCATGATCTTGTTATGCTCGTTGCAGTGATTCCAACGAGCTCAAGAACATCGAAAACGGAGTTCGTATGTAAGAGATATCACGTTTTTCGTATGTGTGTTTCTAGAATTCCGGGTGAAAAAAGATCATTCCAGACGGCTCGGAATTCCGAGCCAAAAACAGATCGACTCCGGGACAGCTCGATTCGGTACTGCATCGGTCCGGAATCAGGTTGGTAGACATCCGGAATATTCCGGAACATTCCGAAATTCCGGGTGAAAAACAGATCCATTCCGGACGCCACGAAAACTGCATAACGGTTGGATTTCGGGGACCTATATAATGGGGGCTTCTTCCCCAACGGTTCCCCAACTCCGAAGCACGGTTTTGCCCCCCATTGTGGACCCTTTGAAGCTTTGCTATCTCTCTATTCCTCCATGATTCTTGCTTCCAATTAGAGGGAAAAGAGAGAGGAGATCTAGATCTATCATTCCACCAATCAATCTCTCCTCTAAGTGAGGGGAAGCTTTTTGATCTAGATCTTTGAGGGATTTGGTGTTCCTCTTTGTTCTTCCTCTCTTCTCCCCCCAATAGCATTAGTTGCTTTGGTGGGATATGAGAGTGAAGGATTTTGAGCACTTCTTGTGTTCTTGCCCATTGCATCGGTTGCATCGGTTTGAGTTCTCCACGGTGATACGTGGAAAGTGAAGTTGAGAAGCTTGTTACTCTTGGGTACTTGGGGTGTCCTAGAGCTTGTCCTCTTTGGTACTTGGAGTGCCCTAGACGGTCCTTGTTGATCTCGGAGTTTTGGTGGCTCGCGGGATAGTTGGGAGCCTCCAATTAAGTTGTGGAGTCACGCCCCAACCTTGTGATTCTTGTGGCTTTGAGAGCCGCGGGAATTCGGTGACCACCCTCAAGTGTCCCATAGTGGTTCATGGCACTCCGCATTGGTGGAGGCATGAAGGAGATTACGGTGTGTCATTTGACGGCTATTCGGGGATCACTTTGTGACTCCGCACCGCTCCAACGGAGACTAGCTTCCATTGGGAAGTGAACTTCAGGATAAATCATCGTCTCCAAGTGCCTCGGTATTTCTATACCCGAGCTTCTTTCTTATGCAATTTACTTTGTGATAGCCATCGAGCTTGAAGTAATATATCTTGCTATCACATAGTTGTATATCTTGTTTAGTTATTGGTGCATATAGGTAAACCTAGCTTGTTTAGGTTTTGTGCTTGATAAATTAAACGCTAGTTTTATTCCGCATTTATTCAAGCCTAAACCGTAAAGAATTTTATATCGCCTATTCACCCCCCCTCTAGGCGACATCCGTGTCCTTTCAATTGGTATTAGAGCGGGTTCTCTCATTTTTGGCTTCACCGCCTCGAGAGTAAAGATGTCGTCTAGTGAACTAGTGCACAATGCTTCTTTTGTATTAGATGGCACAAATTATGATATTTGGAAAATTCGCATGCTTGATATTCTTCATGTCATTGACCCATACATTGAGCGAATTCTATATAGGGGTTATTCTCCTCCAAGGAATCCCAAAAGATTATCTTTAATGGATGAGAATAATTCCTATCTAGATGCTCAAGCTTCTAATGTGATTTTCAATGCTTTGAGCGATGTAGTTATTATGTCGGTCTCTCCTTTTCGGAATGCTCATGAGCTTTGGACCAAGCTTCAAGACAAATATGATGTGTCCAAGAATTGTGGAGATGATTGTTCTCCCTCCACTTCCGGCCGTGATGAGTTCTCAACTTCGTCTACTCCACCTACATGTGGCAAGCCACAAAGTAATGCAATGGTGAGTAGTGATAAACATTGCAATGATGATAGTGAGCTTATAATTGATGATCCTTCACCTCTATCTTATTGCAATGATTTATCTTTGGACTTAAACATATCTAGCACCAAAAATGATTCACATGCTTGTGTTGATAGTCCTTGCATATCATGTGCAAATTGCTTGACTAATCCTCGTGATGATATGCTCTCTATGTCTTGTTCCCTTGATAAAATACTTCTATTCCCTCTAGTATTTGTTTGGCTAACAATGTAGAGGAAACCGAACACTCCATGGAACAAGACATGGACTTGAATGGTGCTTCAAGTTTTGCTTCATCATCATCAACCACTTCACACTTTTGCCTTATGGCAAGGGGATCAACGGTAATTTCTACCTTGACTCCCAATATATCTCAAAATGAGAATGATATTGATAATGAAGAAGATGATAATGATGCTTCCCTTATTGAGAAGGGTCAAATGGTTCTTCATGCTATTGCTAAGAATAAAGATGCTCGTGCTAAATTCTTAGAAATCATGGCTACTTTTGTTGAGCGCAAGCTTACCATAGTGGATTTGGAAGCACGCATTGATGAATGCTTTAGCCGCGAATATAAGTACGCGGATGAGATCGCCGATCTCAAGGAAGCTCTTGAAGAAGAACAAACCACTAAAGAGTCTCTTGAGGAGACTTTTACTCTAGAACTCTCTATGGTAAAGGAATCCCATGATAAAGCTATTGAGGTGGTTAATGAATTCAAAATAAAGAATGATGAGCTTGTGGATGCTCATGCTAGACTCCTTGGGGATTTTGCGCACCTCGAAAATGGCTCTAGGGTCATTAAGAGTGAGCTCATCAAACTCACCGAGTCTCATGTACAACTCCAAGCTTCATATTCAAAAGAGCTTACCAAGTTATCTTCTCCTATTGCTACTAATGATAATGCTTGTGCTACTAACTCTATTTCTTGTGAAGCACCAATAGTGAAGGAGAATGTTGAGCTAAGGGCTCAACTTGAGTTGCTATCTAGCAAATATGGGAAATTGGAAGAAAGCCATGAAAAGCTCTCGAGCTCTCATGAGGATCTTTTAGTCTCCATGATAAGCTAAAGTTAGCTCATGAGGCTATTATGTTAAAGGTAACATCTTGTGAGCCCATGTGGACAATGGCACAACTTATACTCAAAATGCTTTATTGCCATGTGCTAGTCCTAGTAATTCATCCACTCATAATATTGCTACATCTTGTGATGAATTACTTTCCATGCCTTGTTGCTCTAACAATGAAGCTTCAACTTCCTCTAGTGTTTTTATTGATACTAACCATGTAGAGGAATTAAAAGAGCTCAAGGCCCAAGTCACTTCTTTGAAGAAAGACTTGGAAAAGCGTCATGGTGGGAAGTCCACACTTGACAACATGTTGAGTGAGCAAAGACGCCCCAATGACAAGAGTGGACTTGGATTCAACTCCAATAACAAGAACAAGTCCAAGTATAACAAGAAAAAGAAGGGCCATGAACAAGTCAAGAATTTGGCCAAGATTGTTTGCTTCAAGTGCAAAGTTGAAGGGCACCATGTTAGATCTTGCCCTTTGAAGAAGAAGTCTCTTAGTGAGAAGCAACAAGGGAAGATGCCTCAAGTTCAAACTAAAGTTCCCAAGTTGAAGAACGGCCACTTCCCAAGAAGAATCAAGCTATTCCTTCTCAAGTTGAGATTTCAACAAAGAAGAAAGGAGGAAGCAAATGTTGCTACTTATGCCGTGAGAAGGGTCACTTTGCTTCTTCATGCACTAGTGGTACCTTATCCAACCCTATCATAATTGATAATGCTTACTCTCTTATGAAGGATAAGGTTGGCAATGTGTTTGCCAAATATGTTGGTACTCAAAGTGGTGTCAAGAAAAGAACCATTTGGGTTGCCAAGCCTATTGTGACTAACCTCTTAGGACCCAACTTGGTTGGGGACCAACAAGCTAAAACTTGATCAATAGGTGTTGAGGAGGGCATTGGAGACTTGGCTACATCATGAAGAATTAAGGGATCTTCATCAATTATATTCTCTCAAGCCAAGTCATTTGGATATATTGTTCTATCTCATATCCAATGATTCTCCTTGCGGTAACTTGTATTTAAATCATACATTGAAAGTTGCTTGCACCCTTGCATGTGTTTGGTTTTGTACCTTGCTAGTGTTTGTATATGTTGTGCTCTCTACTTACTTATCTTGAGCAATCAAGTATGTGTATGTTGGTTTGCACACCATGTACGTGTGATGTTGAGCCTTTATATCAACTTGCTTATATCTTAATTGGTTCTTTTTGAGAGATTAATGGACTATCCCATTTTTGGGGAGTGATATCTCTTTGGCTCTTCACAATCCTAAAAATGTGTGTACATGAGGAATACCACCTAGTGTCGATATATCAATCTTATCTAGTCTCTATGTGGTATGTCATGCTCATGAGAAATTCAAATTCTATAATATTCATTAATCATCTCTAGTTGGGTTTTACTTGCCTCTTGTGGAGAATAAATGGATTATCACATTATGGGGGAGTAATAAGCTATGTGCATATTACAAACCTAGACAATGTGAACATGTGAGGTATTGCCACCTAGAATTGATATTTTTAATTATCTTATTCCTTTGTGGCATGTTTCTCAAACAAGTTCCCTTTTGCTTAAATGTTTTTACTTACTCACACTTTGGATCTTGTTTGTGATGAATGTTCTTGGTAAGGTTTTCCTCTAATATGTTCTCATATATCTCTTTGGGAAACCGATTGCTTCAAGCTACTCTTGTAGTTGCTTTGCATGATCGCGTGAATATTTGAAGCTATCAAGAACATTTATCTACATAAGCATCGCGCTTAAATCTTATCCTTCACCATGTGCTTATTGGTTGTGAAGATGATCTTGAATATCAATCCAATATACCACTAAGAAATTTTGTGGTGAAATTTGTAGATCATCTTCATATTGGCTCTTGATTTTATTGCCTTATTTCTTGCCAAAAATTAATTTCTTTTAACTCCCATTGTCTTCCTTACCTCTTGTGGATCATTTTGCTTTACTCAAACTTTTCTAGTGTTTTATTTGGTGTAGGAGAGGCATTGATCCCATCATTGTGCACCTTGCATTCAAAGGCTACTTATAGATAGTGCACTATTCTTGGGTGAGCTATCCTATATTGAGTACAACTTATATTTTCATTAGTATTGGATCTTATTGCTTTTTCTTGATATATGACTAGTGTTTTAATAGATATTTGAGAGCGATGATTCCATGTGTGTGCATTGTGTATTCAAATACAAGATCATAAAATAATGCACTTTTGTTGGGAGAGCTATCATGTATCCTTTTAAACACTATTTATATTCTATTTGTATTTGATCCTTTCCATTGGTCTTTGATCCCGATGACATGTCTCATGGAAGACAAACCTTTTCGGCTTGGTACTTTGTGCCATCATGAAAACTGTAGAGGGTGTGGTTTATTTGTTGGAACCCTGCTCTTTCTTTTTGAGAGTTTGTCTCAATTGGCATCTCTCTTTGGGAGTGGGCTATATCATTCGTTGATATATCTCTTTTTGATATCTCTTTTGGAAATTTGATATCTATTCCTTTTTATTTATTTATTAATTGGTATCTTATTTCCTTTTTGGTATCTTTGTCCAATTGGCATCTCATCAATCATATGATGATTTGTTTTAGTTTCAATTGGTGTCTCTAAATCATTTTTTTATTTGGATCTTTGATATAATTTGGACCTTCTTTGATTTCTTGATATTTGTCCAAATTGCATCCCCGTTTGGTTATTAAAGTTAATAGGCATGCATATCTATTACATGTTTATTTTATGGCATGCTTGCCTTCTTTGTGCCAATATATAGGTGAAACTCCACGAAATCCTAAATCGGCTAAGATATGCAAGAAATTCAATTTCATATCTATATGCACATATTTATGTGGAGTTCCTTCTATGTATTGTAGTTTGACTAACTACTTTGGACCCAATTAGTTTGGGAACAATTTGTACTTGAATGTGTTGTAGGTACATGGGAGATGCATTGGATGCTTGTCTCATTTACAATGAAGGTGTCTTCACCACATGCTTATTGGAGCCAAGCAAAGATGATTGATGAACTCTTACCTACTACATCAACCCAATGTCATCTCGGTAACAAGTATCTATCGTCATGCATACTTTTCTAGCATTCAACCTTGTGTAGGTTGTATCATGGCATGACTTTTATCTATTTACCCTTGTTGTGGTCTTTGCAATCTTAAATAAACTTCCATAGTGCAAATAAGAGTATTTTGTGTTGATTGCTTAAGTAAGGGACTATTTAAAAACATATTCATGATTCACCTATCCCAAATTTGCCAATCTAACAATTCTATGGTATATCCTTTTCTCAAAATACTCTCATGTGCAATATTGATGAATTTGCAAATTCTATTTAATTTTTATGATACTTGTTGCTTTGTCAAAGCATTCCAACTATCTCTTTTCCCTTAGTGATATTTGTGATGCCTTTGTTGTGGTTGTATTTGAAGTTCATTATTATGCAATATGAAAATCTTGAGCTATGGGCTGTCATCCTACACAACTATCCTATGTGTATAATATATGACTTTATGTTGGATATCTTGTTCTTTCCTTTAATAACTAATTTTATGTGTACATGTTTCTTTGTGGATATATATCTTCATGATTGTTGTACACTTAGAAACTTATATACATGAGAGAAATTACATCTTTACTCGATATCCTAATTTATCACATCTTGGTGCTCTCATCTTGGTGAATATCCTTGACCACTTGCTTGTCTTTACAAGCCAATAATCTTCACCATGGGATATGTCACAAGCTTTGTTTTTCATTTGCATCTTATTGAGCTTGTGAATTCATTTGATTTTGTGTTTTAGAGAATACCGGAGGAGTGAGGATTCCATTTTTGTACATCGTGTATTCAAATACAATATTTCTAAAGTGTGTACAAAAATTGGGGAGCTCCTCTATTTTCCTTAAAGCACTCGTTTGCTCAAATCATAATATATTATGTTCATTTGCTTTATTGGATCTTTTGCTTGCCTTTTATATGCAAAATTTTAAAAAGGGTTTTCCATATCATAATTTTGCAAAATTTGGATCCTCAATATAGTTTGATCTCCCTCCAACTATTCGTCATTGGATATGTGTATTTGATTTCACTCATATTTTGAGAAATGCACTCATTATGGGGGAGCTCATACTATATTGACCTTCTAAGATTTTTCGCCCATTTTGGAAATGGATGCCAATGGGGGAGAAGTTTTATAGGGTTTAAGGGAATTTGGTTTTATGCTTATTGATTTGCATGGTTGTTTAATTCATTATATAAACCCTTGTAAAAGAGTTTGTCATCAATTACCAAAATGGGGGAGACTGAAAGGGCATGGCACGCCCCCATGTGTGGTTTTGGTAATTAATGACAATCCCTATGGACTAATGGTTGCATTGAGTTATTCTTGTAGTGTTTGTCCATAGACCATGATTGAACTCCATATGTTGGATTCAAGGTTGATGCCATGAATATATTGATATAATGAAGTATTTGGCATCAAGATCATCGAGGTGTATGGATATATACTTGATATGATAAAAAAGAAGAGTATGTGATGACCAAGTTGTTATTCGAGGAGTTATCCGATGATTGGTCATATGCGAGTTGAGCATATTGCAAGTATGTCTTGAAGAAAAGGATTGTGTGATCATTCATGGTTATCTTCAAGACATCATATAATGAATAGAGAAGAAAAGATACAAGGTTGATCAAGCTTTTGATCAACACATTAAGTTACAAGATGTACCAAGTTGGATCATGTATCTCTTGGTGTGGTAAGCAATTGTCCATGTAGCTTTGTGTTCTAACCCATGATATGTGTGTGGCATTTCTATGTGTGGTTAGGTATCTTTCTATGGGCTTGCATCAAATGAAGATTTCATATAGCCCACGAAGGATGACGTCAAGTGGTGATCGTCATCAAGCTTGAGATGTGCAAGTTCAAGAGAAGTATCTCGAAGATATCATATGCTTGATGCTTGCCACCCTCTTGGAGATAATGGTCAAGTGAAGATGTGCCTATGAGAGGCTCTCCCATAGTGGAGTATGGGGGAGCAATATGTGAGACTTCACCAAGCGAAGCGCAATCAAGAAAGGTGGTCCACTTGAAGAGATCAAGATCGATATCATCTAGCTCAAGTGGAATGCTCAAGGCAAAGGTATGATGTTGATAGGGTTTCTATTTTACCGGTCTCATGGTGCTAGTTGGGAGACCGGGTTATAGGATAGATACCGTACTATCAAGAGGGGCTCTCGACTAAAGCTTAAGCGTATCAGTTGGAGAGAGCTCAATCCTTTGCATACTTGCCTTCATCATCTTTCTTGTTTCTTATTTGGATTTTCTCTGTGTGGGGTTTTGGAGCTTGTTGTGATCTTCATAACAAGCTCAAGTTCATCAAAAACGGTTTTAGTATGAAAAACTTGTTGGGTTTTTGATATTGGAGGTTTACCGGTTCGTCCTTTTTAGAAAGGTTTTACCTTTCTACATTTGGTTTTATCCTCCCATGTTGGACTATGATGTTTCTCTGCATGATCTTGTTATGCTCGTTGCAGTGATTCCAACGAGCTCAAGAACATCGAAAACGGAGTTCGTATGTAAGAGATATCACGTTTTTCGTATGTGTGTTTCTGGAATTCCGGGTGATTCCGGGTGAAAAAAGATCATTCCGGACGGCTCGGAATTCCGAGCCAAAAACAGATCGACTCCAGGACAGCTCGATTCGGTATTGCATCGGTCCGGAATCAGGTTGGTAGACATCCGGAATATTCCGGAACATTCCGGAATTCCGGGTGAAAAACAGATCCATTCCGGACGGCACGAAAACTGCATAACGGTTGGATTTCGGGGACCTATATAATGGGGGCTTCTTCCCCAACGGTTCCCCAACTCCGAAGCACGGTTTTGCCCCCCATTGTGGACCCATTGAAGCTTTGCTATCTCTCTATTCCTCCATGATTCTTGCTTCCAATTAGAGGGAAAAGAGAGAGGAGATCTAGATCTATCATTCCACCAATCAATCTCTCCTCTAAGTGAGGGGAAGCTTTTTGATCTAGATCTTTGAGGGATTTGGTGTTCCTCTTTGTTTTTCCTCTCTTCTCCCTCAATAGCATTAGTTGCTTTGGTGGGATTTGAGAGTGAAGGATTTTGAGCACTTCTTGTGTTCTTGCCCATTGCATCGGTTGCATCGGTTTGAGTTCTCCACGGTGATACGTGGAAAGTGAAGTTGAGAAGCTTGTTACTCTTGGGTACTTGGGGTATCCTAGAGCTTGTCCTCTTGGGTACTTGGAGTGCCCTAGACGGTCCTTGTTGATCTCGGAGTTTTGGTGGCTCGCGGGATAGTTGGGAGCCTCCAATTAAGTTGTGGAGTCGCGCCCCAACCTTGTGATTCTTGTGACTTTGGGAGCCGCGGGAATTCGGTGAGAGCCTCCAATTAAGTTGTGGAGTGTGCATCATCCTTGTACGGGTTCGGTGACCACCCTCAAGTGTCCCATAGTGGTTCGTGGCACTCCGCATTGGTGGAGGCACGAAGGAGATTACGGTGTGTCATTTGACGGCTATTCGGGGATCACTTTGTGACTCCGCACCGCTCCAACGGAGACTAGCTTCCATTGGGAAGTGAACTTCGGGATAAATCATCGTCTCCAAGTGACTCGGTATTTCTATACCCGAGCTTATTTCTTATGCAATTTACTTTGTGATAGCCATCGAGCTTGAAGTAATATATCTTGCTATCACATAGTTGTATATCTTGTTTAGTTATTGGTGGACATAGGTAAACCTAGCTTGTTTAGGTTTTGTGCTTGATAAATTAAACGCTAGTTTTATTCCGCATTTATTCAAGCCTTAACCGTAAAGAATTTTATATCGCCTATTCACCCCCCTCTAGTCGACATCCGTGTCCTTTCACCCCCGTTCCATAGAATTGTCAACACGATCTCAAACCTCATTTTTGTTTTCCTTTGAGAAGTCCAATGCATGCACTTTCACTCTATCTCTCTCTACTTTCTCTCATCAATCCTCCAAAAAATTGTGCACCACCTAAAGACACATGTTGCAAAATTCTCGTGTTTTAAGGCCTCTTTTGTTCGCAAGATTTTAGAAACACATGAATAGGATGTCATGACAATTGAAACACATAGAATTTTTTTAAGAGGTCTCACCTCTTGTTAGAAATTCTATAAGATTGTAGTGTGAAATCAGTTCATAGGAATTTTAGAGGATTCATTTCTTTGAACCAAATAGACTCTATAAAAAAATTCCTATGTGTGAAAATCCTATACAGTTCCTTTGGAAATCATTGAACCAAAGAGGTCCAAGAATCATGTGGGAATCCACTTCATCTAACATCTCAAACCTAAGTTTTTTTTTCCTATTCCTATGTTTTCATAATCCTGCAATCCATGGACGCCCTTACCGTGAACACCATTTCGAATTACCAGTACTTTCTTTATATTTTCATTAACTATTATTATTTATCTTAAAATACGGAGAACTTCGTAACAAAACTATTAGGCTACATAAAATGCAGTTCTTATTATTGTAAAAATGACTGAGTATAGTGTTGAAATAAATCTAGCAACAAAATATTGTTATAGCATACGCAAGTGGATCCAATTTTCAATGTAATGATTCAAACTCTTTTAGAGCAGTGACTACTGAAAGTTTCGAAACCATGTTTGAAATAAATTTTTCATCTATCATCTATTTTGAATATTTGATATATTTTCATTGAGCAATTATGGTTTTAAGATAGAAAAAAAACAGCCCAAAATAGCTCTTTTGGAAGTAGTTCAGCCGTTCAGCTGCAGACTTCAGCCGAACTAGGGAACGAACGATCCCCTCCCGGACACGACGCCCTACCGCTCCGCTCGCTACTCCCCGTGCTTCGTGTCGCAAAGCTCAAACACCAATCGCCGCCGCCGCCGCCGCCGCGCCGCGCCGCTCGACCCCATCTCGCCGCCCTCGCCCTGCTCCATGGCCGCCAAGTGGGCCCAGAAGACCGTCGTCATCCCTGCTCAGCGCCGCGGCTGCCACCTCATCACACCCAAGGTTTATTTCTCTCGCTCAATCTCACCCGAGCCGCGCCTCACCCCAGCGCTTCGTCCGAATAACTCCGGGCTTCAGCCGTTTGCTGATCGCGATTCCATTGTTCTTATGTCGAGTGTTGCAGATTTTGAGGGAGATTGAGGGCGACCTCTCCGGGTTCAAGTGCGGCTTGGCGCATCTGTTCTGTATGTACAGACACCTACTTGAATCAGTGATCTGTTCCCTGTTCTTGCTTAGATAATTCCGGGAAGTATTATGCTAGGCAGTTTTCTCAGTAGAAACTGAGGCTTCTCTTAAATGGAAAAATAGAAATTGAGCTGATGGAACTTAGCTTGAATTGGGCCTCAATTGCTTGGTTAAAATTTACTAGTCGCAAGGTTTAGTAGTAGTTACAATGTTTATAAAATTATCTCGACTCATATAGCATGACTAGAAGCTTTTTTTTAGTATGGCTTTAGCGATACATGTATTTGGCAGTAGTTGTTCCTATTTATTCAGATTCTTCAGTGGTGTTTCTATCTTTTTGTGGTATTAGGGAAGGTTTCCGAAATATTATGCTTCAAAAAGTGTGTGTCTGCAGAGTATTTAGGGGAGGAACCTATGTGTGTTTTACCGATAATTCTTGTTCTGATCTGATGTTGGAAAACAGAGTATAATATGTGTGTGATATCTTGCATATTTGACAAATTGAGCTTTTACGCAACTTGTGGCATTTGGCATACTTCAACTTTTTAATAGCCATATGGAAGTTCAGTATCAATCTAATAGCACCATAAGAAAATGGAGCATGATTTTAAAAATAAAAGTCAGCGCAGGAGCAAGAAATCAGGAATGAAACTTTACTGTACGCACTAGGCAGGTGACAGTAAACATGAATTATCACTAATTAGGCATATAAAACATAAGAGTAGTTCTTCATATCATAAGCATGCTTATAACCATGTAGAGCACACATACTTGAGGTATTTTGTTAGTACTGACATGCCTTCATTCTGCAGTGCAGCACACAAGCGCTTCCCTGACCATCAATGAGAACTATGACTCTGATGTACAGGCTGACACCGAAACTTTTCTCAACAGAATTGTCCCAGAGGTCAGTGCTCTTAAATTTTCTTGTCTTGTTCAAAAGTGTGATCATTTAAGTTTAACTTCATTCTGTTTTTATTATTGCCAGGGCCGATCTGCTCCTTGGAAGCACACTTTAGAAGGTTAGTAAAGTGCCTAGTATTGGTATTTGACCAGGTTGGAGCTAAACTAGTAGAGTATGCTGCCATTAGAATTATAGTGGCATGTGGTCATTTGGTTTGTGGAGACTGCACTAGTCTCTTTATTACATTTGGATGATCAGATCATAATAGTTCAGTTCTAATTTCAGGACCTGATGACATGCCAGCACATATTAAATCATCAATGTTTGGTTGTGCTCTGACGTATGTGTTCCCTACCTTCTTTTTTCTACCATTTCTCTTCTCTTCTACTTCGTACAAAAAAGTAATAAGTTGGATTGCTGCTCTACATTTCTCAGAATTCCTATAACCGACGGACACCTCAATATGGGCACTTGGCAGGTAAGAAAATTATATATTCGTTCCACAATCAGTTATCTTTTCCTGTGTGGCCAGTTCACTATTTACTCATTGGTACATTATCATGGATATTTTGTTGTTTCCTTGCAGTTCTCAGTATTCTATATTTTTTAATACCATGAGCTTGACTGGAAGCTTGCCAATAAGTCCTAGAATTCCCAAACAGTGAATAAAAAGTTATGATTTTTTAAAGGGATGATGTATAGGAGATTCATATTGACCATGCTTCGCCTGAATTCTAACTAATTTCGAAGCCTATGTAGCACATTGTATGTGATAATAAAACTTAGTTTCACTAAGAATATCAGGATGAACTCAGCTTAAGATCCCACATTTATTGTAGATCACACATTTGGTTTTGGAGTGCCAAAATCTCACTTGAACTTATTTTTGCAGGGTATATGGCTGTGCGAACATCGCGATCAAGCTTCCGCACGCAAGATTGTGATCACGCTCAACGGAATCTGAATGGACATCTTTTAAGCTGGAAAATGAGCGAATGTTGGACAGCTATAAGCTCCAACAACCAACATGGAAGATCAGAACCTGTGCTTCGAACATGTCATGTATGAATCGTCAGTCTTTATGTATATGGATGAGTAGTGCAAAATCAAATAAATCTTAGCTACTGTTTCAGGGCTTCTTGTGTGATATCTGGCTTGTCAGTAGACTTTTGAAGTTCATGGTAAATGTGCATCCTGCAACCATTCTCTCATTCTGCGTCTTTTCTTATTGCGAACATTTTATCCCCGCGGTGGTTTTGTAATCCTGCCAACAAAACTGGTTCTGAATCACGAGCTCCATAGTATCACAGATAGCGCCACAATCCACTGTCAGTGAGCCAAAGGGTGGTGCCGATTCAATTGCAATGCCGCCAGAAACGAACACATGAGCACACGAACGACGCGAGGCAAAACAATCGGAGCGGAAGGCGGACGAGTCCACCCCCAAATCCCGACTCCATTCCGGGAAGCCCATGACTGGTGACGACGCCGGCGCCTTGTCCTCTTCACTCTGGACACCCGTTTTCCCCTGCTCCCCCGCACCGCCGTCGCCGTCGCGTCCGCGCCAACACGCTCTCCTGCCTCCTACCTACGCGTGCTCCAGCGCCCTACCGCCCGGACCAACACCAGCACGGCGCTATCCCTCGATGCCACCGTGGCCTTACGCGGCGTCCCGCCCATGGGGAGGACCGGAGGAGTTACTACGAGCGAGAGAGCTGAGCAGTTACGGATCGTGCCTCATTTCATCCGTGGCACTACCTGAATTTAAGGCAAGGGGAGGAGTTATGTTTTTCTTGCCGATGCAAGAAACTCCTGAGCTGAGGCTGGGATCCTCTAAATTAAGCATGTTCATAGGTGTCCGTCGTTTGCCCCCTAATTTTAGAAGCCTTTTCTCTTTTGTCTCCTCTCCACAGTCTCATAATAGGGACAATTGCAGGCCTTGACTGGGTGAGGCTGGAGATAGATCACCGCCTCCTCTAAATTTTTATTTCCGGTCGTTTCGTGTGAGGTACCCTCTTTTTCCTCTCAAGCGCCGTTACATCGCGTTTTTTTTATCTTGGGATTAGATTTGAGAAGCCTGGATTTTGCATGTTTGGTGAGAGATTGTGTCCCTCCCTACGCAACTTTGCAGCTTGATTTGTTTGTTCCTTCGTCGTACCTGTTCTGTTTTTTTTCCTTCAATTTGATCACTCCTTTTGTATGTTTCACAGTAGGAAATGGAGGATCTGCGTTTCTCTTTTTTATTATTCTTGGAATGCATAGATATACATGTGCTGTTTTCATGGTTCTTGTGATTGCTTCTCCGGAGCTGAAAGGAAAATTGTTATAAAAATGGTGCAGGGTGCTCCTCCTGGCTAAATGGGAGGCAGATATCCTCACATAATTTTGATCCTCATACTCCTTCATGGAGTCAATGCTGCTCTAGATGATCCAGTACAGAAATGGCAGACCCTGGATGGTAAACTTCTTACCCTTTTCTTCTCTTGCTCCGAGTTTCAATTGGAAAATGTTGTCCTTTCACTCGATCAAGCATTTTGATTTGCTACTGCACGGTCATGCTGCTACTCATCCTATCATTGTCCTGCAGGTAGTGCTCCTCGAGTCATTGCTCGGGGAGGGTTCTCTGGCTTATTTCCTGAATCAAGTCTATATGCGTATCAGTTTGCCATGACAGCCGGCTTGCCTGATGTCGTTCTGCACTGTGATTTGCAATTGTCCAGTGATGCTAAGGGCATCTGCAGATCTGGCTTGAGGCTTGACAGGTCAACAACAATTTTGGAAGTCTTCCCTAAGAGGGATAAAATATATAAGTTGGGTAAAGAAGATGTTCATGGATGGTTTGCTGTGGATTTCACCGTAGACGAGCTGCTAACTAACATCACAGGTATGCACCCAAAACTCTTCAATCCTTTACAACTGCAATTATTTTTTTATATTTTATCTATGCTCCATCATGATTTGTAATTGTAAAGTGTCAACAGTGTTTAAAAAACATATTTTCCTTCCATATCTGGAGCACATAAGGTTCGAAAGTATCCTTGCCTCCTTGGAGGTGATTTGCCATTTGATCTCTTTTAAAATGCTCCAACTTACCTCTTACTGGGAGGTAAGAGTTGTATTTAATCCTAGCAGTCCATTGATCAAGGGTAACTTTGCCTGTATGAGCATTGCACTAGCTTATAACAAGTTTTTTGTTCCTATTAAAAAACGCAAGGTTTTAATGGACTTAGTTATCCCTGCACAATATTTCAACGATCTTCCCTTCCATATATACTAGTAAATACACCAACGGTGTTATTCACACCGCATGGATGGATTATAGGATCTATATATCTCTATATACCTTTTGTTGCACCACATCCAAAATTGAAGGAAAAGATCATAGTTTTGATGTGTTCGATGACTCACAGGTAGCATCCGAAAATCAGATCTTTGTTGTTACTTTTACATGACTTGTAGCAGCTAGCACAATATATGGGCAAAATGCAAGGACAGCCACATGATGCGTGTTAAGAAAATTCATCTATTCACTATCATGTTTCTTACTGATGACACATTATTCTTATTTCTGAAAGGTTCCAAGTTTTGGTTGATGTGTTACTGATTAACGACACATGGACTTTTTTGTACATAGTCTTAAGAAAGCATAATACATGTTTATACTCGGGAGCTGCTAATAATGAATCCAAAACCAGAATATAAGCCATTGATTAGCCTTGTTTATGTCCATATTTATCTCCACTCTTTGATGATGTATTATTTGCTTCCTCGTTGCTAGGGGTGTGCCAAAACGGTTTAGAGTCAACCCGGCCAAAACCAGCTGAAATATGCTAGTTCATTTTCCTTGTTTGCAGTAAGCTACAACGTTGGTACAAAAATTTGTATAGTACGGTTTCCAGCCAAACCGTTTTTGCACACCTCTACTCATTGCTACGAGGTGCAAAAGTCCGTATTAACCCTATGTGTTCATTAATAGACTCGTACCTAGTATGTATTCCCCACTAGATCATACAGAACTAATGGCTCGTGTCAGATTGGGAGTACCTTCAAATTCCTCTTGGCATTTAGCTTCTGAAACATTTAGTGATTCACAATATTGACTTGTCCCATTGTTTGATCTTCCCTCAGTGATTCAAACTATATTGTCACGCCCAAGCACATTCGATGGTATCATGGGAATGTTTATGCTTGATGATGTGGCTGGACTCCGTCCACGTGATATTTGGGTTAATGTGGAGGTAAATGAGATTTCACTAATATTAAAAAAATCACCAAGGCCTCCCTTATTGCACCATGTTTTCTATCTAATACAATTTCATGTTTTCTTTTGCAGTATAATAGTTTTTATAAGGAACATAAATTAAGCATGGAAGATTACCTATTAACACTACCAAAAGAATTTCCTATCACCTACATATCCTCACCAGATATTTCATTCTTGAAAAGTATTGGTGGAAAGCTTAAGGGCAAGACTAAGCTAATTTTGCGGTCTCTCTATGAAAACGCTACCGAGCCTAACATCCTAAAATCATATGGAGATATTATGAAAAATCTGAGTATCATCAAGCCTTTTGCATCAGGAATTCTGGTCCCCAGGCATTTTATTTGGCCGGTGAACAAAGAGGAGTACTTGATGCCATCCACTAGTTTGGTTAAAGATGCACATGCCCTGGGGCTGGAAGTGTACGCAGCAGGGTTTGCCAATGATATATTTACAAGTTACAACTACAGCTCTGATCCTTCCGCAGAATACTTGCAGTTCATAGACAATCCAGATTTCAGTGTAGATGGTGTGCTAACTGACTTCACACCCACTGCATCAGGAGCTATTGGTAAGAACTAAGAACTATTCCATGTTGGAAGAGCTAAGGGCATGTTCGGTTGATGTGTAGCAATGCCACAACTACCATAGGCAAATTGTGTCTGCCATAAAAAGATAAATGTCACTTAACGCACGATAGGGACATATTGATTAGAAATGGTTTATCATCTTTTATTTTTTCTCCTTAATAACATCTTGAGGATCTTTGCAGCGTGCTTGGCACATACTAAGGGAAATGCTCTTCCTCCTATTGAAAGTAAGATGTCCTTTTTTTATGTCGCAGTTTTTACTTTGTTAACTGATCATCCTACAATCCACTAATTTATCTATTCAATTAGGTGGAACGAGGCCTCTCATTATAACGCACAATGGTGCAAGTGGTGTCTTCCCAGGCTGCACTGACCTTGCCTACCAACAAGCGGTGAGAGATGGTGCGGACATAATAGATTGCTCGGTTCAGATGTCAAAAGACGGTGTGGCCTTTTGCCTGGGCTCTGCAGATCTCAGTACCGGCACGACTGCAGCAACCACTTTCATGACAAAAGTTGTTACTATCAGTGAAATACAGAATAAATCAGGCATTTACTCGTTTGATCTCTCATGGAGCGAGATCCAAACCTTAAAACGTAAAGAACGATTGAATTGCTTCTTCGTATATTCTTTCTTTCAAAATGTTATATATATACATATATGTGCATGCACTAACATCTTGCTTTTTGTTCATCTGGTCAGCCGACCTTAATGGTCCATACGCTCAGGCAGGCCTGAAAAGAAATCCTGCAGCGAAGAACGCTGGCAAATTGTTGACTTTGCCCCAATTTCTTGACCTCGCCAAAACCAGCAACGTCTCTGGTATACTGATCGAGATAGAGGTAGCATCCTTTTCACTGAAGTTACTATTTGCTCAAGTTATCTCATTTAATCTGTTGAGTTGATCATTCTTGGCTGAGAGCAGGATGCTCCATACCTTGCAACCAGAGGTCTTGGCGTGGTAGATGCAGTCTCCAGTGCACTGGTCAATGCCAGCTACGACAAGGAAAGCAATCAGCAGAAGGTGCTCATCCAGTCGGACGACTCCTCAGTGCTTTCAGTGTTCAAGAAGTTCCCAAGGTTTAAGCGGGTTCTCGTTATTGACCCCGTAATAAGTGATGCTTCCAAGCCTTCAATTGATGAGATCAAGGAGTTCGCAGATACAGTGATGGTGAGCCGCGGTTCGCTCGTTCGGGTCAATGGCTTCTTCCTGACAGGGTACAATGATTTGGCGGAGAAAATTCACAATGCAAACCTCACCCTGCATGTCGGTGTGCTCAAGAATGAGTTCATGAACTTTGGGTTCGACTACTTTGCTGACCCTATGGTCGAGATCGCTACATATTCTTCGGCATTGGTCGCCGATGGGATTGTGACCGAGTTCCCTGCCACTACAGCTGCATACTTCAGTAAGTACCTGCTTCATACTATGAACATTGAATAGTTTCAGATTGCAGCTACACGGAAGAGTTTCTTGGACCAATCCCAGCAACTTATGTGAAAGCCATAACTTACTAGTCTCTTGTCTGAATTAACTGCAGAGAGCCCATGCAGTGATCCGTCCAAGAACGTGAGCTACACAATCAATGCTGCACAACCCGGTGCTCTGGAAAAAATGGTCCCCGAGGGTGCGCTGCCTCCGGCTCTCCCGCCAGCACCTGTGCTGGAACCCGGCGATGTGATTGACCCGCCGCTGCCGCCTGTCTCCGTGAGCAGCCCTCCAGAGTCGACGCCGGAAGGGCCTGACGACGCCTCTGCAGCCAGCTCCAATGCCGGCAATCGCCTTCTGCTGGCTGCCATGTCTGCCTTCTTGTACTTGAGTTACCATTGATCCTTTCGTGTTGCATCGCACTTCTTTACGTTTCTTCCTCTTGACATCCTGAATTATCATGTAACATATTGCTATTTAAAATAGATCTTTCTGATAAACCAAAAAAATGTCAAGGACAATCGGGACCCAAGTTTCAGAGAACCAAAAAAATTAAATACTGATCTATTTGAGCCCGCATATCAGATCAGACGGGCCCGCATATCTTGCCAATTTTACCCCATCATCCTCTTCCCGCCCTGCAGCAACCAACCTGCTTTGGCGCCACACAAAACATACGCGCTGCCGCCACCGCCACCGCCGCCTCCTCACATGGCGACGGTTACCGCGCACTTCGGCTCCCCTCCGCCACCGCATCCTCCTCGAATCCTCCGCCGCCGAGCCACCTTGTCGGCAGGATCCCGCCGGTCCGCCGCCGCCTGCTGTCGCATTACGAGGTTGTTTTTCCTTCTCTTGGAGCTGCCTCTGGTAGGATCAGGGTTTGATGGTGGCGTGTTTCTCCGTAGGTGGTTGGTGCATACGGTCTAAGATTTCCTCTGCCTGCACGATATTTCTGCTGAATCGATTTGGACAACGCACTGCTAGAAACGCCAATTTTACGCTTCGATTTGTGGCTAGTAGCTAGCGCATCGCTGGGGCCTCTGTACTGTCTCTGTAGTGTAGCTGTTCCAAAGTCTTCTTATTTCTCACTGAATTTAGCTATCTGTGGATTTTGTATAGTAATCTTTTTGTGTATTTAGTGCTCAATTTTGTTACAGCAAAGGTGCTTTGCGGAATTGCATTAGAATGTTTCGCGCTATCCTAATCTTCAGAATTTTACAGTTGGGAAACAGAGACTTCATCAATTGCATTAGATGTTTGATATTCCTTTCCTGCAAACATTGACAGTGTGCGAAGGTTGCCACGTTTGGGTTCGTGGACTGCAAAGGCGATGTCTGGAGCAGATCCTTCTGCTGGTGGCGGCGATGCGAATGAGATCATCGTCGAAGTGGAATCTAGCAATCCTGGTGCTTCTTTCCTTGCAAAAGTGGCAGTTGCTCTGGGTGTTGCATTGACTGTCACCGTGATATCGATCTTCCTGAAGCAGCCTACATCGGGTCCTTCTTTCAGTTTGCCACAAATTATAGATGCTTCCACGCAGTCAGATACAGCAGCAGCAACTATTGGATATACATTTTCTCTATTTGGGAAGAAGGTCATAATTCCGGAATATACACCAGGGTATGTGCATCTGACCATTTCTCTGTTCCCCCACAATCTAAATGTTGTGCTATAACTCTAATAATAAGTAGATGCTGAAGTAAAAAAAACATTTATTGTTGAAACGTATTCGTGAGACACTGGCAGTCTGTGAGGTGTCAGATCTATTCCTCCGTGAACTGCGATTGAACTTAAAACTGCACACAATGGTCCATGTCTAGATACAATTGCTTCTGGGATGATCCTGTAGCCTCCAAGCATCATTCCCTATCTTGAGCTCTGGTCCATGCCTATACAACTTAGCTTTATTTTCTCATTTCTTTGTTGCTAGGTTTCAAGAACATTATTTATCACTGCAAAATTATTTGACAACTGAAAAGGTTTACCAGAACTTTCTTTAATAAATTGGGTTTGCTAATAATTTTTTCTTCAGGTGGGTCTACTTCTGGTTGCTCATGGCTGCTGGATTTGGACTATTTGTTAGTGAAGAGGCTTTAAACGTTTGGGTCTGTCCTCTGTACTGGTACCTCAGACTATGCTCATCTAAGATTCCAACTCTATTTTTTGACATGCACAAATTTATTATACCTGTTCATATTAGTTTGTTGTTGATAAGTGTAATGATTTTTTTCTTGATGATGTAGGTTGGGATTTCCTTAGCACGGACCCTTTGTTTGGATGGAACTTGGCAATCTCTAGTTAACTCGTTCTCAGTGAATGCATCTTATATAATTTCGACAGTGTTGTGGGTTTACTGGTATGCTCATCCTCTGTCCTCTGTTTATAGACCATTTTATCAGAGGATATTACAACATAAACTAATCTAAAGTATTACCATAAACCATCCTTTGATGCAGGGGTGTTTGTATCAGCGATATGGTTCCGTTCTATCTTGGGAAGCTTTTTAGGCAAACAAGAGCCTCTGAAGACATATACAGCAAGGTTAGGCAGGGATTTATCATTTATTTGCCCATTCTAAGATCAATTGCTAACCTTGCTATAGTGTAATTCCCTATACTGCAAACGTTTGTCTATTATAGTGATATCTAATTGCAGCTATTTTTTTTTTAGCTTGGAGTTAGCAAGGAGAAAGCCCTTAGCGTATCCCGTGCGATACAAAAGTACGGGAACCTCATTGGTTTTGGTATGCATCCGAAAGTAGTTTCGCAATAACTAAAATTTGGGCAAGCATCATGCGCGGGAAATGCGTTGATAAACAAAATTTTGAGCACATTAAGTTATTTATGTCAGTTCAATTTACTGCAGTTGAGCGGTTTTCGATCGGGGTAAGGAATCCGACAGCATTTCTGGCCGGCGCAGCGGTTAGTACTTATTCAGAGATCACTCTCTGGTGCAATTAGCAACAGATATACTGCTCATGAATGCCTTGTTATTGACATTACTGGTATCTGTAAACAGGGCGTATCAGCAGATTGTTATTTCGCTGGAGTTTGTTGCGGCTGTCTATTTACTCTTCCTATCCAGGTAAAGTGATATTGACCTCATAACTTGTATGTTACTTCTAAGTCACCAAGTGGCCACTTGCTATGCCATTTTGAATCTTCGACACAAGAACTTATAACATATATAAAAAAGAGAACCTGCCAATCCTACTCATGACATACACGATGCTACACTGCAGTTAGCGGTCGGATTTCTTCTCAGAGAACGCCCCGTCGTGGCGCTCGCAAGCGTTGCAGCTGCTGTGGTACATCTTCCACCCACACAATTCCCTTTCTCCCTCCTCTAATCCTTCTAATCCAGGTCATACTTCCTTTTGCAACCAGGGCATCTGGACCATGTTCCCTTACGCGGCAGCAGCGTGCACGGCGTTGTTCCTCTACCTCCGGCGACGCAGGCCCAGCAGCTGAATGCAGTGAACCCTCTGCACAGATTCATGATGCATGCCACCCACTTGGGTCTCTGAGACTCTGAATACAGGCTTGTTAAACTACGGAAACTTTTCAGTCGATATTATTGATTGACACTCGCCCCGGCATGAAGCACATAGTAGGAATTATTGTAGGCTCTTGCTTTAGTGCAGTACTGGTACGGTGCTAGCATCTGAACTCAAGAGCTGATGTAAATAGAACCTGAAAAAAATGTAATTATGTAGAATGTCATTCTTGGAGTGAGAGTTTTGGCTCCCGAGCTCCAGTGAGCCTGCAATTATGAAAAAATAAATGGAAATGATATTTATAAGTTTGAATTTTTTTAAAGGCCAAAAGGATTGCCTCCAGCCAGTCCTCGTGGTACGATTGCGGCCTGGGTGAAATCCGAGCTCGACTTGCGTTGATGCCGGTGGCAGCAACAGCGAGGCGTCGCATCTCCTCCTTGGAGGCGTTACCATGGTCTTCTCCGTTGGTCTTCCCCTCCGGCCCCAGTTGCACGCTCCATTCGGGAGTGCAGCTACCAGTTGCTCTCTTTGGGTGTCGGTCCTCAGTGACATGGTGCCTCAGTCTATGTCATGTACCCTCTATTTCTTCACCATTGCGCCCTCACTGCTGCAGCCTCTTGTCGTGGTTGCTTCACCTTCGTGTCCTTCGATTCTTACTCACTTGTTGGTTGTTGCTGCTGTGCTCCGGCGTGCACGTCGGTTTCTTTTCTTTGTCTTTCTCTTCTCCGCTCAACGTTTTCCTCCGAAGCCGGGTTAGCGAGATGTTGAGTCCTCTTTCTCTTTTCATGGTACTCCCTCCCCTCCAAAGGGCGAGTGGAGAACCTAGCAAGAGTGGCTACCACATAGTCCAGTTCGACGAACTTAATACAGAGGACTAGAGTCGTCGTGTCCGTTGCGTATTGGCACGAGTGGCTCACTCGCTAGTGCGAAGCCAGGTTGTTGATACATTAGATTCGCTCTTCTTGTATCTCCTTGTTCTCCTGCCATGGTTCTCCGGGAGGAGAAGTTCTCCCTCCTTTGGGGTTTCCTCCCTTCGAAGGGCGAGCGGAGGGCATCGACAAGAGCGTCAATCAGACAATCATGTTCGACTAGTTTGATGAAAACTAGTGATCTTGGATCACTAATATTCAATGCAAGTTCGACAAGCAAGACAATTTGGTAGTCGTTCATTTCTGTGTTCTAGCAACATGTAATTATAGGACTCAATGTTGTCTTTTCTCTCTTTGCACCTATGTTTAGTGTGTTTGTTGGGATAGCCCTTGGGTTGCTTCTATGTATCCGCACTTGTTGCACCTGTTTAACTGTACAGTTATCTTTCAAGTAATAAGCAACAAAATGGAATGTTATCTTTTACATTTTTGTTTTGCGTCTGGACCACGTCTGAAAAGATATGCCGATCAAAATTGATATGTATATATACTAGACATTTCTATGCGCTCGTATTTTTTTTAGACAAAAGGTGTGGGGACCCCGGACTAGCTGTCCGAAATACCCGATTATGCTTAACACAACGATCCCGTGATCAGTCTGTCGTTGCACATAATCCGAATTGGATACCAAAGTTTACATCCATTGCAGTACCGAATAGAAAGTCTTACATAAATGGTCATTTAGACCAAGTTCTTACATAGGTGCCTTCATGGGCCAAACCAAATATATCAGCGGAAGCTACGGCGTAATCGACATCATATTCTAACGATGACGACCCGACAGGCAGCTGACTTGTGGAGATCCTTAGTTGGCGTAGAAGTCGCCATATTCCTGCTCTGCGTAGTGTTCCTCCTCGTAGTCTGGCTAGGACAATAGCCAGGGACGAAACCAATATGAGTACATTTGAATGTACTCGCAAACTATCCCAACATGAGTATGCACCAGTTTTATTTTAGTTGACAACTTTTCTTATTTAAAACATCTCTATATCTTTATTGAAAAAGGTAAGAAGAGCTTTATAACTATCTTTAAAGAAGTCACCTTTTTCATCTGTTTTTCCAAAACTTCTCCTTTTTCCCGACCATAGCCCGTCATGGTCCACTTTCATCCCACCACCTCATACCGATCCGTTGGTATAGGTGTAGGAAACAATCTCCACTTCATTTTTCTTTTAAAAACTCAAACCTTTTTAAAACTTGCACAAGGTCTTAGGACAGTCTCCCAATTGTCCATATCCGAGGACTCGGCTATTCGAATAGTTTTTAACACTCTGCAGAGGTAGCACGCTTTTAACCCACATCCATCCGGCAACTCATCGTGTCTGCCACGTCTCGCCATACCAGGTGTATGCGAAGTAAGCCGCCGGCCATAGCCTCTTATTTGCTCATGCTAGTATAGGATCCTTCCCATATGACACTTTCCATCGACACCCAGTCCGGTTTCCCGTCAGAAACCCTAAGTGTGAGGACTCATAGTTTTGTCCGGCGGTTTATGGTGGAACCTTCTATCCTCCCCACCAACTTGTGTGAGGACCCGGGTCAGGGGGTAGATCCTCGGACCATCCCCTCATGCATAACGGAGTCATCTCCGTCGATGAGGTATCCCATACTAATAAGAGCAAACTACATGACTACGCCTTTTCCCATATGTGGTAAATGTGGTCGCACAGGGTAGGATTGGTTTCCATAGTACTAGGACACTGTGCATTTTTCACAAACATCACCATTTTTCCACCTTTCCAACACAGCACCGACATCTCGTCGTTCCATAAACTCACAAGACATTTCAAAGGAGTTTTGAATAAACAACATTGTTTTCCCATCCTAAAGTTTTATATAAACTACTACATAGGGTGGCAAAATAATATCCATATATTTTTGAAATGGGTTTTGTAAATCTTGCTTTGAGAGTAAACATATTATGAAAGTAGATGCATATGTTGGTAGTGCAAGCTCAGAGAATAGCTTGCCTTGCTTGGCAAAGTGATCTTGCTCTTGTTCTTCAAATTCAGCAAACTCTCCTTCCTCGATATATCCGACAACGTTCTCGTCTAATTAACAAACAAACAAACAATCACTAAGCTATACAAGCAATCACCTCAACATAACCATCATAACATCACAATTGGCTACTGCACACATCAAACCACACAATTTGGTTTTCAAATAAATTGAATTAAACATTATTTAATTAAGTCCAAATTATGGCAGAAACTAGTTATTCATGTTTAATTCCACAACTTGAGTTCTGTTGGTCACAAAAATACAAACTAAAATTCTATGGAAAGCCACTGATGTGTAGAATACAACCCAATTTGAATTGGATCATTTGGAGTTACCAAACTCCCTACACATTGGATTGAATCCAGTAGCTTAATAATCAAGTTTTAGCTACCAATTAAATTATATTGTTCCAAAAATTAAACCCTTTTAGGGGTAACTAAACATGGATATATGTGAGCTAACAAAATTGGTCCTAACTCATTTGGATCAACCAATAAACATATGTCTGTTTTAGTCCAGAAGGGTTTATCTTAAAGTCACAATTTATACTACTTAATTAATTCTACCAAAATTAGGGGAGCTAACACAAGGCAGTACTAAGCTAGCAAAATTGGTTTGGAATTATTTGGACTAACAGAGTATCAGAAACAAACAAGTTTAGATTTTAAACCTTCTGTGGCATTTTCAATAATACTTTTTAATATTTAATTAAATGACATGAGACCAATTGTGTTGGTTAAACAATTTCATAAGCTTTCCAGAACAGTTGAGTTTGATTTATTTGGATTCCTAAATCTCGAGATATTGAATTTCAAAGATAGGTCCAGTACTGTTTTTCCAGAGAAAATTGAAATAGAAATTCCTTCTCTCTGGATAATGTTGAGATTTCTGACAGGTGGGGCCTACTGGTCAGTGACTCAGTGTGTGCGTGGAAAAGAATAAAAGACTGACGGGTGGGGCCAGACAGTCAGTGGCTTAACTACAGCGAAGCGGTACGTGGCTGTTGGATCTGGATCCAACGGTCCACGATCAAAGGCAACGGCGGCGACCAAAAACTGGCGGCGCCGCCGCGCCGGCGGCACTGTGACGGTCGGAACCTCACCTAGGGGGCTCGGGAAGGCTCGGCGAAGTGGTGGATCGACGGCGGAGGCTCGGGGAAGTTCGTGGTGCGAGCTGCGCTTGCTGGGGAAGGCTGGTTCGTCGGCGGCGAGTTCCCGGACTTCCACGGCCTCGGCAGCGGACTCCGGCGACCTCCTGGCGACGCGGCTGTGCACTAAAATGAGGGAAAACGAGCTCGGGTGAGTGCGGTGAAGGTGGAGAACAAGGCTCAGGACAGAGAGGTGACAATAGGGTTGTGTGGCGTCGCGGCCATGCTTCACCTCGACGGCGGCGACGGTGCAGCCGTGCACGGCCTCCTGCGGTGCACAGATGGATCGAGAGGGGAGTGTGAGGGAGTGAGAAGGTGTGATGTTTCCAGAGGGGCGTGGGGGTGGCTTTATAGGGCAGGGCTGGTCCACGGTGGTCGTGGTTCACATGGCGGCGTCCATGGCGCACGGAGGTGATCCCTCGATCGATTCGCGCGGCTAAGTACAGGTAACGTGGCGGCGAGACGTCTACCGGGGTCCGGGCTTCTTCTAGAAGCGTCTAGAGGGACGGTGCGTGTCGGGGAGCTAAGGGGGGGACGAATTTCGCCGGCGCCGTCCAACTCCTCTACGGTGGCCGTCGAGGAACCGCGGCTTAAAGGCGATGGGAGAGTGCTCGGGTTTCTTCCCCTGCGGTGCAGAGAGGTGCAGAGGTACAGAAGCGAGGGAGAGCGCGGCCAGGGGGGCCCTGGCGGCGAAGAAAACGGCGATGACGGTGGAGGCGACACGGCGACGGCGTCGGGGCTGAGGTCGATGACCTTTTTGCAGAAAACCCCTTCCTCCCTCTTTTCTTTTATTTTTCAGTTTTATTTCAATATCCAGAAGCTTTTCCTGGATTTATTTGAGGTACTTAAATATTTTAGAAAATTCTGCAAATATTTGTGGGGCCTCCCCATAACATGTAGAAGCTCCACAAAAATTGGCATTGCCAAATAAAATGTTTGGCAACATTTTCTTTCATAGTACTTGTTTAAGGTAATTTGATTTATTTCTATTTGTTTTTATTTTAGAATTTTAAAACAAGTTCAAAAATAATATTTGAGATGGGAAAGTAGTAAGAACAAAAAGGGAGAGTGTTTACATTGCATCTCCACTGACTTTGATTTGAAAATAATTGAATTTGTCACTTTGAGATTTTTAAAGTGATAACTTGCTATTTTTATTTTCTTGCTTTTAATTTGGATTTTGGTTTCTTTATTTCTTATTAGTGTTTACTAGAGCAAACACTCACACAACCAGCAAGAACAACAACACAAGTAAGAAGAAGCAATTAACAGACAATAAACAACAAAAGTTTTTGTTGGTTCCCATTTTTGGAATAAAATTCTGGATAATAATTTTGGGATGTTACAATCCTTCCCCCCTTAAAATAAATCTCGTCCCGAGATTTGCTAGGCTTAGGTTTTAAGGAGGTCTGGGAATTCGCTTCTAAGATAATCTTCGCGTTCCCAAGTTGCTTCTTCTTCAGAGTGGTTAGTCCACTGGACTTTGTAAAACTTGATCGCACGTCTTCGGGTAACACGAACATCTTCTTCGAGAATTTTGAGGGGTCTCTCACGATAAGTCAGGTCTTGGTTCAGGTCGATGGAGAGGTGGTCGATGTTTTTGAAAACATCAGGCTGGTCAGGAACTTCAAGACACTTCCGGAGCAAGGAAATGTGGAAGACATCATGATAATCTCCTAACTCCTGGGGTAACTCCAGCTGATAGGATACTTCTCCTCGACGAGCAATGACCTTGAAGGGTCCAATATACCTTGGTGCTAACTTTCCTTTGACATGGAAACGCTGCATTCCCTTGAGGGGTGTCACTCGGAGATACACATAATCTCCGACACTGAAAGTGAGATCACGGCGCTTGGTGTCAGCATAACTCTTCTGACGGGATTGGGCAGTTTTGAGACGTTCACGAATAAGCTGAACTTGCTCTTCAGCTTCTCGGAGGGTATCTGGTCCGAACAATTTGCTCTCTCCGGTATCGGACCAATTCAGGGGTGTACGACACTTCTTGCCGTAAAGGGCTTCAAAAGGGGCCATTTGCAGACTAGACTGATAACTGTTGTTGTACGAGAACTCTGCAAACGGAAGACAATCTTCCCACTTGGAACCATAGGATAGAACACATGCGCGAAGCATGTCCTCTAATATCTGGTTCACTCGCTCAGTCTGGCCATCGGTCTGGGGATGATAAGCTGTGCTAAAGGCTAACTTGGTTCCGAGGGCTTCATGAAGGGATTTCCAGAATCTTGAGGTGAATTGCGTGCCTCTATCAGATACAATCTTCTTAGGCACACCATGCAGGCTCACTATTCTGGAAATATACAGGTCTGCTAACTGAGCTCCGGTATGAGTGGTCTTGACAGGAACAAAGTGGGCAACCTTGGTCAGTCGATCAACGATGACCCAGATGAATCATGGCCTCGGTTGGATCTTGGAAGTCCGGTAATAAAATCCATTCCAATCTCGTCCCACTTCCACTCGGGAATTTTCAAAGGTTGAAGCAATCCAGCGGGTCGCTGATGTTCAGCCTTGACTCGCTGACAGATATCACACTTGGCTACGAATGAACCAATCTCTCGCTTCATTCCATGCCACCAAAATCTTTCTCGAAGGTCTTGGTACATTTTGGTTCCGCCGGGGTGGATTGAATAAGGGGTCTCATGGGCCTCCTTCAGGATTAACTCCTTAAGTTCCGTGACATTGGGCACACAGATACGGTCATTGAATTTCAGCACTCCTTCAGCATCTTCGGTAAAACCGGGTGCTTTGCCGAGGGAAATTTTCTTCCTAATTCCCTCTATGCTTTCATGACCTTTCTGGGCTTCTTTGATTTGATCCATCAGGGTTGGGGTTAACTCTAATTGGCGAGATAACCATGGCTAACAAGCTCTAGTCCAAAATCTTGGAAGTCTTTGAACAAGGCTGGCTGTTCGGCTTGGATCAGGGCATTCAGGGTGCAAGGTTTGCGACTAAGGGCATCGGCAACTACATTAGCCTTTCCGGGGTGATAATGGATTCCAATATCATAATCCTTGATTAATTCCATCCATCTCCTCTGTCGCAGGTTCAGATCTTTCTGGGTGAAAATATACTTCAAGCTTTTGTGATCTGTATAGACCTCGCAGCGATGTCCCGCAAGATAGGGACGCCACTTCTTAAGAGCAAAGACCACAGCAGCTAACTCCAAGTCATGGGTTGGGTAATTCTCTTCATGCGGTCGCAACTGCCGGGACAGGTACGACACAACTTTGCCTTCTTGCATCAGAACGCAACCAAGTCCGAGGCGTGATGCATCGCAATACACGTCGAAACTCTGGGTGACGTCTGGCATGATCAGGATTGGGGCTGAGGTTAGTTCTTCTTCAGTTCTTGGAAACTATCCTCACACTTCTGAGTCCATTCAAATTTCTTGTCCTTCTTCAACAGTTGGGTCAGAGGTTTGGCTATACTGGAAAATCCTTCGACGAACTTGCGGTAATAACCGGCAAGTCCGAGAAAGCTTCGGATTTCAAAAACATTGGTTGGGGATAACCAGTCAAGAATGGCTTGTATCTTCTCAGGGTCAACAGAAATTCCTCCAGCGGATACAATATGTCCAAGAAATGCCACTTCACTGAGCCAAAACTCACACTTGCTAAGTTTGGCATACAGTTGGTGCTCTTGGAGGGTCTCCAAAACTAGACGCAGGTGTTCAGCATGCTCTTCTTCGGTCTTGGAATAAATAAGGATGTCATCAAGGAAAACTACCACGAACTTGTCGAGGTACTCCATGAAAATCTTGTTCATGAGATTCATGAAATAGGCTGGGGCATTGGTCAGACCAAAAGACATCACGGTGTATTCAAACAACCGTAACGAGTGGTGAAGGCGGTCTTGGGAATATCTGTCTCTCTGATCTTCAACTGATGGTAACCTGTCCGAAGATCGATCTTTGAAAAGACTCGGGCTCCGTTCATTTGATCGAACAGATCCTCGATCTTGGGAAGAGGGTACTTGTTTTTAATGGTCACGTCATTCAGCTTGCGATAATCCACACACAGGCGTGTGGTACCGTCTCTCTTGTCCACAAAAATAATGGGTGATCCCCATGGTGAAGCGCTTGGGCGGACAAGACCTTTGCTTAGCATATCAGCCAACTGTTTCTTCAACTCAACCAGTTCTTCCGGATTCATCCGATAAGGCTTTTGGGATATGGGGGATGTTCCTGGATAAGCTCAATTATGAACTCAATATCCCTATCTGGCGGCATACCAGGCAATTCTTCTGGGAAAACATCCTTGAACAGATGAACAACACGGATCTCATCTAGGGCGGGTCGAGCTATGCTCTCATGGCAGCCTGGGTGAGGTTGACTAGTTTTAGACACATACTCCACTTCTACTTCTTTGTCGGTGGTGATGGATACAGCTCTTCTGGCACAGTCAATTCGACCATGGTACTTGGCTAACCAATTCATACCGAGTATAACATCGATGCCTTGGGTTCCCAGAACAATTAAGTTAACTGGAAACTTCTCCTTTGATCTCAAGGGGTACATCGGAGCAAAACATCTGGTCTCTACGGTGGATTCTGGGATTTGGATGACCATGGGTTTGGGTAAGAGGCTCTTAACTAAACCTCCCTTAGCAACAAATTCTTGGGTAACAAATGAATGGGTAGCACCAGAATCAAACAGAACAGTTGCAGGTACTGAGTTGACAAGGAACGTACCCAGCACAACATCCGGAGCATCCTGAGCTTCTTCAGCATTGATGTGGTGCAGACGACCCTTGGCAACAGCAGCATTTCCGCGAGGTGCGGCATTCTTGCCATTTCCATTTCCATTGCGGCCTTGACCATTGTTCTGTGCCGGCGCATTGGGGCGCTGGACATTCCTCTTGGGATTGGGACATTCTTTGGAGTAGTGACCCTTGTTGCCGCATTCAAAGCAGATCACATTGGGATTGCGGTTGAAGTTGTTGAAGTTTCCTCCGGGACGGTTATTGTCATTGGGACGGTTGAAGTTGTTTGGGCGGTTAGGGTAATTTGGGCGTGGAGCTTGGGGTGGACGATAGGCAGGCCTGGTGTTCTGCTGAAAGATACGAGGTTTCTGGCTGCTCGAGCCTTCCTGAGCATTCATCCTCCTCTTGCGACCTTCATACATCGACTTGCGCTTGGTCTCCAGCTGGATGGCTTTGTCCACAAGTGACTCCAGATCACGGAAGTCATGGATAACCAAAGCACACTGAAGTTCATCATGAAGTCCACTCATGAAACGCTCCATCTTCTTCTCTTCCTTGTCGGTGTCATCAGGAGCATACCGAGATAAGTCGGTAAACTCCTCAAGATAACCGACCACATCTCTACTTCCCTGCCTCAGTTTGCGGAACTCATCCTTCTTCCTCTCAATAAGTCCGTAAGGAATATGCTTCTTACGGAACTTCTCCTGGAACTCAGCCCAGTTGATGACATGACCAGCTGGCTGGAGAGTCTTGGTAGTTTCCCACCAAGCTCTTGCAGGTCCAGCGAGATAGTGGGTTGCATACAGCACTTTCTCATTTTCTCCCACAGCAGCAACTTCAAGATTATTGCCGATGGTGCGAAGCCAATCATCGGCTTCTAGTGGGTGAAGTCCCTTGGAGTAGGTGGGTGGGTTGGTCTTCTGAAAATCACCCAAGGTAGATCGCTGGTTTCCATCACCATTGCCGTTACCACCATTGTTGTTGTTGTTGTTGTTGTTGTTGTTGTTATTGTAAGCGGCTGCGAGTTGTTGTAAGGCAGCGAGATGAGCTTGGCGCTCTTGCCGGGCATTTTCACGCTCCTCCATGATAAGTGCGAGAAGTTGGGTGGGGGTTGGGTCCGGTGGTGGTGGTGCTGATCCTGATCCTTCCGCATTGCTGCGACGGGGTGGCATCCTGAAGCACACCGGGTATAAGAGACAAGGCAAGAAAAGTTCGACTAAGGGAAAAGATGATCTCTCAAGCGGTTGATTAATCCTAAGAGTTATATGAAAATAGTTCACACAATTTTAAACAAGACAAACATACTTATATTTCACAAACAATACATCAAGAGTTCACATCAACATCAAGCTTACAACCTCAAGCTTACAACATAACATCTGGTTTCCAAAAGAACCACTGCTACTACTCGACTAGCTATAGGGGGTCAACCTAATCCTGCGGTAGTGATCAAGTCACTCGCCTACTGAGGTGGAACCTCCAGCTCTAACACGTCAGCATCTGACTGGTAGGCTGGCTCCTCGGGATCCTCCTCCTCGTCCTCGAGAACTGGCTCGAGTGGCTCCTCCTCCTCGTCAACTAACTCCTCCTCATCATCCTCCTCCTCACAGTCCATCTCCTCCACGAAGTCATCATCGTCACTGAGGAAAGCGTCGTTCTCCTTGCGGAGATCCTCGCCCTCCTCCTCCATCTCGTCAGTATGGTGCTCAAGATCCTCAATCAGTCCATCCTGCTCTGCCACCTTCGTGCGGAGCTTCACGATAGTCTTCCTCAGCTGGGCCCTCTTCCTGAGAAGAGCAACCTTCTCCACCATCAGCTTCATCTCGTTCTCGCGAAGCTCAACGAGCGACTCGCGGTCGAAGTGGAGCTGAATCCTAGTGCGCAACAGATCATCCTGAGTGCACTGAAGTAAGATCTCCATGTCCATGATGTAGCTCCCAAACATCGGGTGGTAAGGTGAAGGAGTAGGGTGTCCATCACAGTTGCGCCTCCCGTAGAACCGGAACGGGAGTCTACTAACTCCGCCTTGTGCTCCTCACAAAGTCGGGATAGCATCCTCTGTGTAGCAGTACAGAGACCGTCAACCCAGGTGGCCTCCTTGGTGGTGAAGATGAGTGTCCGGAATTGGGAGACTTGATGTTCCTGCGAACTGACGATCTGATGAGCCAGCTCAGCCTTCCAACACCGTGAACATCAATCTGAGCTCCCTCAAACTCTGGAGCGGGGCGACCTAACAGCTTGGTCAACTCGAACAAGTCCCTCTCAAACGTCAGCTTGCTGTCCTTCTCCAGCTGAACGAACTCGGTCCAGTGGAGTGCCATCTACAGTTTTTAAGCAAAATTTTAAGTTAGTTAGATGACAAGTAATCAAAATTTTAATATAGTAGGGCAACAAGTGAGTCAAATTTTAAACTTAATGAGAGGTGTACAAAATTTTAGGGATACTAAGGAAAATGTAACATTTAATGAGAGTAAAATTTTGCATAGTAAGAGGATTGGAGTAAGCAATTTTCGAAAATACTTCATTCCTTTCTTTTTAGAAATCATCTTTTGTAACATTTGACAAACGACCATGCTAACTAAGGTTTCCTAAAGTCAGGATGGCTCTGATACCAAGTCTGTGGGGACCCCGGACTAGCTGTCCGAAATACCCGATTATGCTTAACACAACGATCCCGTGATCAGTCTGTCGTTGCACATAATCCGAATTGGATACCAAAGTTTACATCCATTACAGTACCGAATAAAAGTCTTACATAAATGGTCATTTAGACCAAGTTCTTACATAGGTGCCTTCATGGGCCAAACCAAATATATCAGCGGAAGCTACGGCGTAATCGACATCATATTCTAACGATGACGACCCGACAGGCAGCTGACTTGTGGAGATCCTTAGTTGGCGTAGAAGTCGCCATATTCCTGCTCTGCGTAGTGTTCCTCCTCGTAGTCTGGCTAGGACAATAGCCAGGGACGAAACCAATATGAGTACATTTGAATGTACTCGCAAACTATCCCAACATGAGTATGCACCAGTTTTATTTTAGTTGACAACTTTTCTTATTTAAAACATCTCTATATCTTTATTGAAAAAGGTAAGAAGAGTTTATAACTATCTTTAAAGAAGTCACCTTTTCATCTGTTTTTCCAAAACTTCTCCTTTTTCCCGACCATAGCCCGTCATGGTCCACTTTCATCCACCACCTCATACCGATCCGTTGGTATAGGTGTAGGAAACATCTCCACTCATTTTTCTTTTAAAAACTCAAAGCCTTTTTAAAACTTGCACAAGGTCTTAGGACAGTCTCCCAATTGTCCATATCCGAGGACTCGGCTATTCGAATAGTTTTTAACACTCTGCAGAGGTAGCACGCTTTTAACCCACATCCATCCGGCAACTCATCGTGTCTGCCACGTCTCGCCATACCAGGTGTATGCGAAGTAAGCCGCCGGCCATAGCCTCTTATTTGCTCATGCTAGTATAGGATCCTTCCCATATGACACTTTCCATCGACACCCAGTCCGGTTTCCCGTCAGAAACCCTAAGTGTGAGGACTCATAGTTTTGTCCGGCGGTTTATGGTGGAACCTTCTATCCTCCCCACCAACTTGTGTGAGGACCCGGGTCAGGGGGTAGATCCTCGGACCATCCCCTCATGCATAACGGAGTCATCTCCGTCGATGAGGTATCCCATACTAATAAGAGCAAACTACATGACTACGCCTTTTCCCATATGTGGTAAATGTGGTCGCACAGGGTAGGATTGGTTTCCATAGTACTAGGACACTGTGCATTTTTCACAAACATCACCATTTTTCCACCTTTCCAACACAGCACCGACATCTCGTCGTTCCATAAACTCACAAGACATTTCAAAGGAGTTTTGAATAAACAACATTGTTTTCCCATCCTAAAGTTTTATATAAACTACTACATAGGGTGGCAAAATAATATCCATATATTTTTGAAATGGGTTTTGTAAATCTTGCTTTGAGAGTAAACATATTATGAAAGTAGATGCATATGTTGGTAGTGCAAGCTCAGAGAATAGCTTGCCTTGCTTGGCAAAGTGATCTTGCTCTTGTTCTTCAAATTCAGCAAACTCTCCTTCCTCGATATATCCGACAACGTTCTCGTCTAATTAACAAACAAACAAACAATCACTAAGCTATACAAGCAATCACCTCAACATAACCATCATTAACATCACAATTGGCTACTGCACACATCAAACCACACAATTTGGTTTTCAAATAAATTGAATTAAACATTATTTAATTAAGTCCAAATTATGGCAGAAACTAGTTATTCATGTTTAATTCCACAACTTGAGTTCTGTTGGTCACAAAAATACAAACTAAAATTCTATGGAAAGCCACTGATGTGTAGAATACAACCCAATTTGAATTGGATCATTTGGAGTTACCAAACTCCCTACACATTGGATTGAATCCAGTAGCTTAATAATCAAGTTTTAGCTACCAATTAAATTATATTGTTCCAAAAATTAAACCCTTTTAGGGGTAACTAAACATGGATATATGTGAGCTAACAAAATTGGTCCTAACTCATTTGGATCAACCAATAAACATATTTGTCTGTTTTAGTCCAGAAGGGTTTATCTTAAAGTCACAATTATACTGCTTAATTAATTCTACCAAAATTAGGGGAGCTAACACAAGGCAGTACTAAGCTAGCAAAATTGGTTTGGAATTATTTGGACTAACAGAGTATCAGAAACAAACAAGTTTAGATTTTAAACCTTCTGTGGCATTTTCAATAATACTTTTTAATTATTTAATTAAATGACATGAGACCAATTGTGTTGGTTAAACAATTTCATAAGCTTTCCAGAACAGTTGAGTTTGATTTATTTGGATTCCTAAATCTCGAGATATTGAATTTCAAAGATAGGTCCAGTACTGTTTTTCCAGAGAAAATTGAAATAGAAATTCCTTCTCTCTGGATAATGTTGAGATTTCTGACAGGTGGGGCCTACTGGTCAGTGACTCAGTGTGCGTGGAAAAGAATAAAAGACTGACGGGTGGGGCCAGACAGTCAGTGGCTTAACTACAGCGAAGCGGTACGTGGCTGTTGGATCTGGATCCAACGGTCCACGATCAAAGGCAACGGCGGCGACCAAAAACTGGCGGCGCCGCCGCGCCGGCGGCACTGTGACGGTCGGAACCTCACCTAGGGGGCTCGGGAAGGCTCGGCGAAGTGGTGGATCGACGGCGGAGGCTCGGGGAAGTTCGTGGTGCGAGCTGCGCTTGCTGGGGAAGGCTGGTTCGTCGGCGGCGAGTTCCCGGACTTCCACGGCCTCGGCAGCGGACTCCGGCGACCTCCTGGCGACGCGGCTGTGCACTAAAATGAGGGAAAACGAGCTCGGGTGAGTGCGGTGAAGGTGGAGAACAAGGCTCAGGACAGAGAGGTGACAATAGGGTTGTGTGGCGTCGCGGCCATGCTTCACCTCGACGGCGGCGACGGTGCAGCCGTGCACGGCCTCCTGCGGTGCACAGATGGATCGAGAGGGGAGTGTGAGGGAGTGAGAAGGTGTGATGTTTCCAGAGGGGCGTGGGGGTGGCTTTATAGGGCAGGGCTGGTCCACGGTGGTCGTGGTTCACATGGCGGCGTCCATGGCGCACGGAGGTGATCCCTCGATCGATTCGCGCGGCTAAGTACAGGTAACGTGGCGGCGAGACGTCTACCGGGGTCCGGGCTTCTTCTAGAAGCGTCTAGAGGGACGGTGCGTGTCGGGGAGCTAAGGGGGGGACGAATTTCGCCGGCGCCGTCCAACTCCTCTACGGTGGCCGTCGAGGAACCGCGGCTTAAAGGCGATGGGAGAGTGCTCGGGTTTCTTCCCCTGCGGTGCAGAGAGGTGCAGAGGTACAGAAGCGAGGGAGAGCGCGGCCAGGGGGGCCCTGGCGGCGAAGAAAACGGCGATGACGGTGGAGGCGACACGGCGACGGCGTCGGGGCTGAGGTCGATGACCTTTTTGCAGAAAACCCCTTCCTCCCTCTTTTCTTTTATTTTTCAGTTTTATTTCAATATCCAGAAGCTTTTCCTGGATTTATTTGAGGTACTTAAATATTTTAGAAAATTCTGCAAATATTTGTGGGGCCTCCCCATAACATGTAGAAGCTCCACAAAAATTGGCATTGCCAAATAAAATGTTTGGCAACATTTTCTTTCATAGTACTTGTTTAAGGTAATTTGATTTATTTCTATTTGTTTTTATTTTAGAATTTTAAAACAAGTTCAAAAATAATATTTGAGATGGGAAAGTAGTAAGAACAAAAAGGGAGAGTGTTTACATTGCATCTCCACTGACTTTGATTTGAAAATAATTGAATTTGTCACTTTGAGATTTTTAAAGTGATAACTTGCTATTTTTATTTTCTTGCTTTTAATTTGGATTTTGGTTTCTTTATTTCTTATTAGTGTTTACTAGAGCAAACACTCACACAACCAGCAAGAACAACAACACAAGTAAGAAGAAGCAATTAACAGACAATAAACAACAAAAGTTTTTGTTGGTTCCCATTTTTGGAATAAAATTCTGGATAATAATTTTGGGATGTTACAAAGGCCTACTACTCTGTTTTTTTCTAAAGAAAACAGGGAGTCAGCCTTACGATTACCCAATTTTATGTTTTCAAAACGGCGCTTTTCATTTTTTGTTTTTGTTTTTGAAAAACCAAGCTCCAGCTCCTTGGAGCTCGCCAGCTGGAGATCGATAATGCAGGCGGCTTCAACCTTTGAACAGCTCGAGATCTATTAGTAAATCTTGTTGCGATGTGCAAGAATATTGACGACAACGTGCATAGATCAATAGCCGTTTATTCAGAAATCAGGGCTTGAGATCGATCGGGACATACATAATTTGGATTTTTTTACATAGTACATAATTGGATTGCTTAAAGGTTCAGTTTTTGATTCATATGATAGGAAAAGTGTAGGAATAGGAAATCCATAGGATTGGAATGTCATGCCTAATTCAATCCTATAGGAATACTACTTTATGTTTGATTGCAAAGGAATTGTAAAAAGAGGTTGGAGTGAATGTTTGGATTCCTATGGGATGTAGTATAAAGATTCCTATTGGAAAAATTCCTATAGAAACTAATCCTATGAATCAAATGATTAATGTAGGAAAATTTCCTATAGGATAAAATCCTTTAAGAATCCTATGAATTTCCTTTGAAATCAAACAAGCCCTCAAAAAGGATGCCGGAGATCTAAACGTCCTCTACATTTTACAGAAAACACCCTTGAGTCGTTGTTCCCTTCCAGCCCGCACCCCTGAATCACTCCCTCGCTCCACTCATCTCCCCACCTCCAGCGATGGCCGGCCGCCTCGCCGGCGCCTCCTCTCCCCTCCCCGGGCGCTCCTACTCCTCGCCACAGTAGCCCTCCTCTCTATATCCTTCCTCTCCCTCCGCTCGCTCCGCCCCGCCGCGGCCCCTCCCTCTCCGTCGATGAATCCCGCCGCCTCCCCTCCTCCTCGCTGGCGGCGTCGGGCCCGAGCGTGTACCACTCCCCCGAGGCGTTCGCGGCGGGGTACGTGGATATGGAGCGGAGCTTCAAGGTCTACATCTACCCGGACGGCGACCCCAAGACCTTCTACCAGACGCCGCGGAAGCTCACCGGCAAGTACGCCAGCGAGGGATACTTCTTCCAGAACATCCGGGAGAGCCGCTTTCGCACCCAAGACCCCGAAAGGGCCGACCTCTTCTTCGTCCCCATCTCACCTCACAAGATGCGCGGCAAGGTCCCTTCTAAACTCTCTTTAGCCCTACTCCTCGTTTCATCACATTGCAGTGCTCTATTTCCTTCTAAAAGTTCAGTGTACAGCTGAGTGACCAGAAGCGACTTGATTGAATTGTTATTGCAATTATTTACATGCATCGTTTTTAGTATTGCAGGGTACTTCGTATGAAAATATGACGATGATAGTTAAGGATTATGTTGAAGGCTTGATAAACAAGTACCCTTACTGGAACCGGACACTAGGAGCTGACCACTTCTTTGTCACATGCCACGACGTGGGCGTGAGGGCGTTCGAAGGACTTCCATTCATGGTGAAGAACTCCATTAGAGTTGTCTGCTCACCAAGCTATAATGTTGACTTTATACCTCACAAGGATGTTGCTCTGCCTCAAGTATTGCAGCCATTTGCTCTACCTGAAGGGGGGAATGACGTTGAAAACAGGTTGAGATAGCACTTCCTTTTTGTTGTGCTATATTATGTACTTATAAGTGCCTCTATATGTGATCTAAAAAAACTTCTACATGCTAGTTTTTATTCGATAGAGTTTAAAACTCTTTTTTTTTCTTCTTCTTCTTCTTCTTCGCCTTTTGTCCCAAACAAGTTGGAGTAGGCTAGATATGAAACCCTTTTAGGAGGACTTCCGAGGAGGTCACCCATCCTAGTACTACTCTCGCCCAAATGGGTTTCATACCCATAGGACTGGCTAGTTTTTACGTTGGCTCGCCAAGCCTATCACAACCCTTAGATATGAAACCATTTCACGAGGACTTCTCAGGAGATCACCCATCCTAGTACTACTCTCGCCCAAATGGATTTCTTACCCATGAGACTGGCTAGTTTTTACGTTGGCTCGCCAAGCCTATCACAACCCTCCTCGTTTACCCGGGCTTGGGACCGGCTATGCCTAGAAGACATAGGTGGAGTTAGAGTTTAAAACTCCTGAGTATATTTTTTGCTAGACTTGATGGCTTGGTGTCTTCCACTAGAACTCTAATACTATAGCCTCTTGCAAAGTGAATATCTGGTTTATGTAGAAGTTTTCAGAAACATACACACTTATTTACCCAATTGTCTCCTTATTCATGTATTGAAGTTTATACTCTCTGAATCGGATTAGTCAGAAGTGTGCATGATTTTACACCGTGCTTAATGTTTTGTTCTGGTGCATATGGAATTTGGAAGTGCCTGTAGTTGATAACCATAAACTGGTTGTAACTACAGCCTAAACATCTATTTGCACTCTTCCTAAATCTATATCTTGTTACTTGGAAACAGGACAAATCTTGGTTTTTGGGCTGGTCATCGCAATTCAAAAATAAGAGTTATTTTAGCGCGAGTCTGGGAGAATGATACAGAGCTGGCTATCAGCAATAATCGGATTAATAGAGCTATTGGAGAGCTAGTTTATCAGAAGCAGTTCTACCGTACTAAGTTCTGTATCTGTCCTGGTGGCTCTCAAGTTAACAGTGCTCGTATATCTGATTCAATACACTATGGTTGTGTGCCTGGTTAGTACTTTTGACATGCAAAATACATCTCATCCATGACAATTCGTTGTTGTATTCCCTTTTCACGGGCACTCAATATTTTCGAACTCCCCAGATTATTATGTACTAATTCATTATATTCTGTTCTTTTAGTTATTTTGTCGGACTACTATGATCTGCCTTTCAATGATGTTCTTAACTGGAGAAAGTTTGCGGTTGTACTTAAGGAGCGTGATGTATACAAACTGAAGGGTATCCTGAAATCTATATCACAGGAAGAATTTGTTGCATTGCACAAATCTCTAGTTCAGGTATGCATATCCCGAGGAAGATTTTGTCATTATAGAACTTCCATGCTCATTCAGCTTCCCTTATCTACAAGACAGAGTAGTTATTTACAATCGGAAGAATGTTGTTGCATATTAAATCTAATTGCTATAGACTATAATCTAGAAGACCAGCATACAAAGTAACAAGAGCACATATTTTGTTCGTTGGTCGAGTTTCTAATATGTCACCTGTCTTGTCATTAGACTATTAGCTGCTCTGAAGTTTGTTTGTAAGACCCGAGTAACAGATAATTTCATTTTACGACTGTTTTTTGCAGTGCACCAAAAACTAGATGGCTACAAAAATTTCTAGTGCAGTCCGATACTAACATGTTAAGTTGGATTGCAGGTTCAGAAACACTTCGTATGGCACTCACCTCCTCTTCCTTATGATGCATTCCACATGGTTATGTATGAGCTGTGGCTGCGGCATCATGTGATCAAGTACTAACTCAAGGCTACACACTTGCTGCTTGCGACATTATGGCCTGATCCATCGGAGTGATCTGACAGATCTACCTGCTAGTGCCATACAGAGTATTGCGTCTATTGTTCGCCCAGCTGCTGGATGGATCATTCAGCGGAAGATGCAACATAAAGCATCAACATAGAAAAGTTGGTCATCATCGATATCGCAAAACCGGTGTTCTATTAGGTCATTTTTGCTAGATTAGCTGGTTCCCCCCACATTGGAGTCTTTTCTGTAACGCTATTACTGATGAACTTCCACTCATCGACCTGAGTGACCGCATATGCTTTCTCGTACAAATTTTGCACCTACTCTTGTAAATTAATGTACGCTATTACTGATGAGATAGTAAGCATCCAGATATATATCAGATTGACATGCTCTATACGTTTTGCTCCGGTGAGAAGGATCCAATTGCTTTACTCTTGTACAGTAAGTCAGTAATGTATGGTATTGCTGATGAGATATGTTGGATCGACATGCTAGCATTACAAAGAACGACTTGTGACATGTTGCTCAGGGGCTAATATTGCTTTGCACACCAGTATCCATGTACACCCAGAGGAAAAATGCGAACTCATTTTGTGAAACATAGTTGCAGATAAAGCAGTTTGACAGGCTAGCATCACAAAGAAGAGTTGAACGTATCAGCAATGAGAGGAGATTCGCACTAGCAGGTTTCGTCATAGTCGAGTTGAGTCAAAATATTGCATAAATCACCTGATCTAAATGTACTTGAAAGTTGCTGAATTCATGTGGTTCAACGTGGGTAACACCGTTACAGACATACAGCATGGCACGCGGCAGAGCAAGCAGACTGCCACGGGTCGCTATAGGTTTGTCTAGCACCACTGACATTTGTGTAGTAATGTTAAATTTTCAGATTTGACATTACAAACTTATATATATGACACGAGGCAATTTATTTTTCCAGAGATGGACTGTGCACCAAGACAATAGCGAGGATGTAGCATCTTCGGGCACAATGTGTTGCAGCCTTCAACAAGAGCAGACGCGGAGTGATCACTTGATAAGAATGCACCTGATTGGTGAACCCTCGGCCCCAACCAGTCTTAGAGGTAAGCAGTGGAGCATGTATAGTCCAGTGTTGACGTTGTCTAGTTTCAAGGCTTCAACTAGGATGATATCCTGACAGAACAAAGTAAACCGACCGATATTATCAATCAGTAATGCAATCTCTAAGAAGATAAGTTTATCGTGTTCATGACCGATATGTGAAATTAGTGTTCTTTGGAGGAGCATTAAAATAGTGTAAGCAACCATTGTTCCCCTAAAAGAGGTTAATTAGCAAGGAAATTGTGGAACCAAGACTTCGGTCAATTCGTAAACATCCATGCTGTATTATCATGTTTTCAGGGATTCAGTCAGTAATGCTGGAGAAGGAATTTTTTGCTGTAGATTCGGGGAATAAGCAACATAGGATCAGAGGTTAGTACAGAATAACTGGTGTCTTCAGTTTCATATTTCTGTTTGGGATCATGAAAGGGCAACATCTTACCGCATTTTTGAAAAAGGCTACGTGGGCTGAGATCAAGTGATCAAACGAAGCAACTGATATATAGTCAATCCCTGCAGAATTACCAATATTACTCTGTTAGGTTCACATCAGATAGGTGATAGGTGCAATATATTGATCCACCAAGCAAAAAGGTCATGAACTAACTGAACCTAGGTAGTTTACAATTTCTCAAGGTTCTTGCAAATATGGTAAAATACCAATACAGCTCCTGTTTACTTACCAACCAGCTTGATGTCGGTGTTGTCAACTAACCACTGTGCACCATCCTCCGTAAATCCAACATAACTCAGATCACCAGCTGCCTTCCACATGAGCCCCCTACATATCAAATCATGTGCTTACATACATGTTCAACCACAGCATTTGAAACGATCGAGTAATGATATGGTGAAAAATTGTATTTTCTACTTGAATATCTACCTGTCTGTGTTCAGTGTCCTGAAGAGAACTCGGCGAACACCTTTCGGTATATTTAGGGATTCCATTGTTTCAGCTGCATAGAAATAGTGGGGGTATCATATACCAAATACTAGACAGCATGGACCTGAATCGAATGTGTTTTCTTAGTAATAATTTCAGCCCTACTTCTTTTCAAAGTGCAGATGTTGGTTTATGTATATTGCATTAGCATGAAACCACCGTGATAACCATGAATTCGATAGAGAAACCAATATCTGAATAGTACGCCATACGAGTGAAGCTGAATATTACGCCATACGAGTGAAGCTGAATATTACGCCATACGAGTGAAGCATGTGTATATCTCTTGTCATGTTAAATTAGTCTTGTGGCATGATATGAGAAGTTCATAAGCAGGGTGATTCATCAATAAAAGAGAGGAAATCCTGCCTGCCCTACCTGTTATATTCGTGTGTCTTGGAACATCGATCAGCAACGCAGGACCTGTCCAGGAATAAGAACAAGTCAACTGCCAGAATCATTCACAAATCACAAGTTACTAGTACAAGAAAGCCAAGGGCGCGCACCGTTGAGGACATCGAGGTCGAGCGTGTCGACGTCGAGGCCGGCGGCGAAGTGGGCCTGGTTCATGTGTCCCGGCGCGTCGACGTGGGTGCCCATGTGGCACTCCATCCGGAGCTCCGACAGGTTGTACTCCGAGCCATCCTCCATGGACGCCTTGAGCCGCACCAGGGGCCCCACCGTCGCGCCGGGCGCGAACGCCGGCATGATCGGCCGGTACGCGTGCGTGATGTCCACGATGCGACCGCCGCCGTACTCCTCCAGCGCCGGGCCGTGGCGGTGGCGCGCCCCACCGCCCGGCGCCGGGCCGCAGGTGTCGGCCTCCGCGCCCCCGTACCCCGGGTGCGCGTCGCCGGCCGCCGTGGCGAGAGCCTGGCGCGCCGGGAGGAGGATCAGCAGCAGGAGGAGGTTCAGAGCCGCCGCGGCCATGGTGGCTGGCCGACTTGCCGTGCCGTGCCGAGCGTTCTCTCAAGCTGGAGTCTTGTGGACTCTGGGGAGCGATGGTTACTGGAAGTCACACCTACTCCTACTACTCTGATCTTGCTTGATTCCTGGTGTCAATTCAGCACTGGATGGGGACCGGGAGGCTGCCGATAAGTACACACCGAGTTCAGTTGACTGAATTGTCTGCAGCTTCTGTCAGCTCGGCATTTTTAGTCTGTCCGAAGTCCAAGTTCAGTATTCGTGCCCATCTGTTGGTAATGGGAGGGGTGGCTAGCCAGATCAAACTTGTTTAATCTGTGGTTTTGTGGTGTAGCAAAGCGTGTCATCATTAGGCACCGCCAAACAAGCTCGAAGAACCGACAACCAACAGCGTGCTGTGTGCAATCCTTGAAAATGGCGTCGCTTTTTCCCTGTTGATATCTTTAAGATAACGATTTCTTATTGAGCAGCTGTAATATTTAAAATTATTCGTCATGAATATGTTAGTGGATACAGCAATCGTAGGTGTTTATTTATCATGTATGTTGTCATTGTTATGTCAGTACTGTCTATTACATGTACTCTGCTTCTTGTTATTTTGACATTGTTATCTTATATCTAATTTACTTGTTTGCACCTTCGTGCTAAGTTGTTGTACCTCCCTTGTATATAGCTAGATACCGGAAAGTGCTTTTGTCTCCGGAGCACCAATGCTCCTGTAAAAAATTCTGAAAAAAATCCTGACGTAGCCAATATTGTATCCCACATATGTGCACAATATCAATTTTAAATAGTTTGTATTATGGGCTACACGAAAATAACAAAATCTGTTAAAACCTAGCGATTGGAAAATACGCATACTCGGATCCATACTTTTCTCATTTTTGTGTAGTTCAAAATATAAAGTATTTGAAATTGATGTTTTGCACGTTCATGGGATACACCATTACCTACATCCGTATCTTTTTGCGGAATTTTTTGAAAATATTAAATATGGTTTCTGATTTTTTTTTTAAATAGCAGTAGCATTGGAGCCAATTATCTCCACTCGCTAGATACGATGATGTTTATATATAGCTATCAACAACATGGTTAATTATTTGTAACAAGATGGATCAACAATTCTTCATTTTGCCATCTTCGTTTCATTTGAGTCCTATCACATGACAGAAGGTAGACCATAAATCTATATTTTCTTTAGAAGCATCATGCCACTTACAATCCACAAATCAGAACATAGCATCAAGTAACACGGTCACTGAACATGTCACTAAACAAATATCAGGTCATAATACTCCGTCCATCATATCTCACATATCATGCCAGTTACCACATGTAGTTACCAACCAAAATACACAACATATCATGTCCCACCATAATCTTTACTATTACAGGAGAGTCCGTGCTTGGTGTCACACGGTTGGTGTCACACGTCAAAGTAATTACAAAAACTTGCCACCGATAAGTGAAGATACCCGTTCGTTCGAAGGAAGAAAAGAAAACTAACAAATCTCAGATCGATGACGCCAACCAACCCGAATTCAAACGCTACATGCACGGCTCCCTCCCTATCCTCACGCACAACAGCACAAACACGTCTCTTTTGATTTCTCAAGCTACGCAATCGTGTACTCCCTCCGTTCCAAATTAGATGACTTGTATTTGTCTAAAAGTGGATGTATCTAGACATGTTACAAGTTTAGATATATCCACTTTTGGACAAATGAAAGTCATCTAATTTGGAACGGAGGGAGTACTGGAGCCACCGGTGCAGCTAATAAGATAATTCAAAAAGATAACCATGCAAAAAAAAAAGATAATTCAAAAAGATAGTCTCTATCCAATCGAACCAGATATAAGGATGAACTTACTGCACGTCGCTAATCTCACTAATCATGCCCAGAGCCCTGCACCTACCGCACGCGCCGCCGCCTGCCCGCGATGCCCTTTCGCCTATGTCACCGTCCTGCCCGTGCGGACCTCGCCGCCTTCGACCGCCCTCCTGCGAACCCTCAGAAAGCATCTCCATTCTCCAAGCAAGAGATCGTCTTGGGTGGGTGGTGAGTGAGAGCGCATAATGGAGCGGTGGTGGTCGCCGGAGCCGCGGTCGGTGCAGCTGCTCCTGCTGAGCGTCAGTCTCGTCGCTGCCTCCTTCTACGCTGACACCGTGACACCTCAAGGGGGCGCATAGCAGCCCCTTGCCGATCCGGATTGCAATTGCTTATTCAGCTATGTCCCATTCTTCCTCTGACATTGCTGCACATCTTGTGACTTCATGTAAATTTGATGGCGTTGACACAGCTTGTTCACTTCATACGCAAAACTATACCAGTTTGGCCTTGATTTATTTTTATTTATATGTGTTCAACTCATGCTGTAAATGTACCATTTGCCTGCACGTACTCCCGCGTCCCCATCGCGCGATGTCGCGCTGCCGTCGATGACACCATTCACGAGCTCTCTCTGACTCTCTTCATCTGGAAAGTGGGGTAAGCACCGAGCTTCTTTGCATTACATGTGCATGGTTGACAAACGATTTTCAAGTTTCTGCTGCTTGTAAATTTTGATGCGGTATTAGTGATCGTGAACCTAGAGAGCATCCTTAGGTCTAAAAAAAACCTAGAGAGCATCTTCTTCAATTGCTATTTGGGGGAAACTAATGGGCATATTGAAGTGTATTAAGCTATTCTTTTTCGTCACGCATGTCTTTCAAGTTATAAGGTTGCATGACGTACTCTGTTTTGAAAGGGTTATGCGAAGCTTATTTCCCCAGAGTTACGCAAAAAATTGTCGCGGGTATTAGTCCGTTAGAATGAAGTTTATGCTTGTACAGAACTACAGATTACTAAATTTCTTACTTTTCTGGTTTCTTTTCAGAGATTACATAGATAAGTTTTCGGAATCTCAAGACGGGTTTGGAGATAGTACCTTGTTGAACCATTTCCTTGGAACTGTGGGAAGAGTGTAGCTGTTGTCATTAGTGAGAGGCCATGTTCTAGATCTTGCTCAAGAAGCCATATCAAGCGCCTGGCAAAAGATGTGTGCTCGAGCTGTGCAGAAACTTCGGGTGGAAGGGAAGAGGTGGGAAGTGGCCTCAGAGTCGCATTTTCTTTGAAACGAGCTATTCAAAACTGATCACACTTTAACCTGTTTGATTAAAAAATTGTTGTCACATATGCTGACGATCCTTAGAATGCGTGTAGCACAAATAACTTTACGTTCCTACCTGATATGTTCTTTATTTTGGCTCTTCAGCTCCAAATTGAACTTAATAGTCTGGTTTATTTTGTGTTGCTTTCAGGCTTCCATCTTGGAACTTATTGAGCTTCAAAAATGGACCCACATTGCAAGACATACAGGAGATCGATCTTCATTCCATCGAGGTAGAGAACCTCTTTGGTCAATAGGTTAGGTTGGTGATGGTTGTTTATGAATATTGTTGTCACATATGCAAGTCTGCTTGAGAGCACGACTGAAAGCTAAATATATTTTAGGAAGACTAATTCCTCATGAAAAATATGACCAACTAGATCCTTGGTTTCCTGCAACAAGGACATAGTTTCAACAATAGATAATGAAGTTTGAATTTAAAGATGGTGTACTCCTAGCTATCACACTATTTGCGTGCTACCGTTGCCTTTTCTTGTACCATATGGACACAATAGTAACTTAGATAGGTTCGGTAGATTCCAGATGGTTTTACCTACGGATCATGTTGCTCATGTCATAATTCAAAATTTTGCAGCCATGTCATATGAAAAAATTGTTTGACCATGCAGGGTGCATGCGCATGCTTTGATGCTGTCTTCTTTAGTTTGTTTTTGGTTGCTAGAGTATTATGATCGATGGTATTTCTCTTATGGACTAAAGGTGGATAGATACACAAGTCTTGAGCTTGTCTCATGCTCGCTTCGTCCTTAGGTCAATCAAGGGTTCATGTGAGAATACTTAAACATTTCTATTTTGATCTCACTTTTGGTAATACTCCTTGATCAACTCAACTCTCAAATGTAAATTATATGTAAGGTCCAGAGAGGGTGTGCATAGTTGTTGTGCCCATGAACCTATTTTTTGAGCAATGAGCAACATCGATGACAAGCCCCATGCTTAATCTGAGCCCTCTCAATGTTCAGATAGGGTAGCCCAACTTTTAAGATTTATCACTTGTTACCTCATAGTCAGTTTCACCTGGTTGTGGTGCTGCATTCTCCCCAAATACCTTCTGTTGTGTTTGATTTCTGTTTTTACTGCTATTGTTGGTCAAGTAATTAAGCTTGTTCAGTACAAAATTTGCAAACTACACTCTAGGAAGTATCTTGGTGGAGTAATATAAATTTGAACATGTTCTGTTTGGTTTCTATAAATGCTTTTGGAGGTGTGAGCATTTACCAACTTTATTTTGATTGCCACCTCTGCATCCAATATACTGAAAATCCCAAGTGTTTCCTTTGATCTACTATTGCAGGAGAAAAGATTTTTGGTCAGCATAGCATGTGCTTGAGTTGTAAGCTCGTTGTTTTATTTGTTAGTCTTTTTGACTGCTCATCTTGGTACTTGTGGTTCTGTAGGCACAAACGATGATTGTGGCATCGTGGTGTGCAGCTATTGATTCTCTTTGTACAGATCACCAGCTCCATTGTGCTCTCTTTTAGCGCAGAATATGGTCACATGCCATGACAATGCCGCACGAAGAATGGTACGGATGCCAGTATGTCAGAGCCAAAGGTAGTGCAGATCAAGGATAAGAGGAGTAAGACAACTAGGGGAGAGAAGGAAATGGAGGGGTATGTTAGGCAGTGATTGCAAGAGAGGGTATGGCCTTGGCAAAACGAAAACCACATAGTAACGTAGTTCCAGTAGATCCAATTGTAGTAGAGTAATTAATCTTTACAATTTTCTTTAAGATGTGTTGGTCATTTAACTTTAGGAAATAATTTTGGAAGGAATAATTATCTGTATCCAACGTGTGAATTTCAGTTGTGTTATATTTACATGTATGGCAACAAAAGAAAATTATGAGACCGTGGCAACTCACGGTCATTTATTTTAGATCATGTGGGGCTCATTTTATTTTAACCTTGGGGCTGGAATGGGTCGGAGTGACCTCACTCTTATGACAAGTAGCTGTTGACTGTGATTTTCCTCTAAAAAAATACTTTCTTTCAAATACTTTGACAAAGGTGAAAAGTAGGACTTGAGAGGAACTTGAGAGGCATCTGAAGATCGTATCCCAAATGAAAACTTTGACAACGGTGAAAAGTGGTAGGATCTCGATGTCACAACATGGCCAATAGTAGAACATTTCGAAGAACGACTGCAAATTGATAAGTATGTTGAATCAGAATCTAAAACTGATTTTTAACAATTGAAGTATTTATGTTTGTAAAAAGAGTAGAACGATTACATCAGTTGGTGGACATAGGTACATATAGTAGACGGATAGGTACATACGCTGAGCACCATTCAACATTCTATTTTGTTTTCTTAGACCTAAATTTATGATATATACAGATTACAAATACTATTTGTACAGACAAAAACAATAGTGTATTTAACAGCCAACAAAACATTGAACATTACAATAGCCGTGCCGCCACATATGGATATATACAACGAGCCTTAATTAATACTTATTCAGATAATTTCCTCACTTTGATTTTCTAGATGAAATCCTTGCGCAACATTTGGTAATCTTGCAGTGCATCATGCGGATGGTTCATGTTAAAATTTATGCAATATTGGACATGATATATGCTTTCTGACTACGTCACTCAGGTACTCTTTTTGTTCACGGTCCAAATAGTAGTAGGTTGCATCGTGAATTATTATCTTACAAGAGTATTTTTTTTCAACACTTTGCAGAAGGACATGAAAGAATTTCGCGAAAAAATTAGTCGCCGTATTGAAGAATTGCCGAGTCTAAAGCGGCAAGACTCGGAGGATGTAACCAAAAAAATGTACCCTTCCCATCTCCATGGTGTCTACCAAGATACATGAATTAATTGACAAGATCGTCAGATACATCATGTCCATTGACGATACAAAGTGTTTGGAGTCAGTGCTATATTATGAACAACATCAAATATTAATACATTATTATAGTATCAAAATTCTCACCGACTGTTTAAGAATGGGTGCGGAGCTTTCGAAGCCATATCCATTGGGATTGGGTTTGAAACAAATTCAGAGCATTCTCACATTGGAGCAGCCTATGGACAAGGACTATTTCAACATGGATGTCAGATAGTGGCATGTGATGAAATACAATGGTTGGTAGAGCCTCCCGTGCACAAAATGGACTTAAGATTTAGTGTTGTTATATTCACATGTAGTTATTATCATCCTCATGTTTTAAACCTTGTGTATTGACGCAGTCGGCTTGATGTGATGAACAAAACATTCTTGTCAATATTAAGTCATTGGCAACATTATTTTAAGGCTGGCCAGAGATTAACAACAATATCTCGTCTTGCCGTATGATAAGTTCGGTTGCTTTATCTTGTCAATTATTGTTATGTTTTTTTATTTTTATAATGATTCCCACTTGTAGATTTTGTTGCCACATGCATTTCGAGGCCATTTCATGATGTTCTTCATCGACAAACATGAATGTCATGTATCCATTTTGGACCCTTTTATTGAACCGTTGTCGAAAGAGAGGTATCAGCTGAAATTTCAAAGGTACCTAAACGAATAACTCAAAATAGCAAACCCGGCTGGAATTCAAATATCTATTTCTGGCCATGTAGTTATTCCAACAAGCCATGGCAAGTGATTTTACTTAAAAATAATTATTAGAATTTATTTATTTGCATCGAGATGTTCAAGATAATGATTGTGCATTCATCTGCAGATGTTTGTCAGGTTACTTAGTTTTTAGTTTTGTGCTCTCATGGGATGGTGAAAAGTTGGATCATCCAGTTTGTACGGTGAGTATTATCTACTGCACATTCTCACAACTTTAAGGTGCACTTTCCGAGGCAACATATATTTATATTCCTCATGCAGGTTTGTTATGAGATGAGGATTTTTTATCTGCTCAACTTCCATGAAAATGATGTCGAACACAACATTCAAAGCGTTGTGCGAGAATATTTTAAACGTTAGATATCAGATTTGGCATCATAAGAGATGATTCACATCATTGCATTATAAGAGTGAATATTAGTTTGGATTATTATGTGGCTATCTTATCTGTGTACAATAATATTTAAATGAATTTGATATTTACATGTGCAACACAAATATAACCCGTGCGTTGATAACCCGTTGCAACGCACGGACATTCAACTAGTACTACTAATGAGCATCACATGGTTACTTTCTTCTACTCCTAGTGTTGAACGCAGGACCTGTGGTGTTGATGTTTGCTTGTGGAGTACAAGGAGCAGCACCACGAGTTGGACGAGAAGGAGCAGCACGAGTCGGAGAAGCAGCACGAGTCAGAGGAGCAGCACCATGAGTGGGAGAAAGAGAAGCATCCAAGACATGCTTGCTGGGAAAACAAAAATGCAAAGTACTGAAATACTACTACTGAAATAAAGTGAACTAAACTAACTAATTATTGGGATAAATATTTCAATATTACTGGAAACAAATATCTATCTAATATTATTAAAGTAGCAGATATTGAATGGCAGGGATTAATCGCTCTAAAGCCTAGGAGTTCCAACAGCTGAGATTCGTCAACATAAGACCGAAAGGCACCGAGTGGGCTCAGGCGATGTACCTTAGCGGGACTCTTTTCTTCTTTTCCTATTCAAGTACAAGGACAGCTATCTAAAAAGGGAACGGAAACCCAAACGTAGGCCGAGCTATATGGCTCCCGCTTTTTTTTTTAAATCTGCACTTTTGAGCTTCCAAAAAATCGAAACAAAAATTATGAGTGGAGATAATGTTGAGATCTATAGTTGTGCAAAATCTCAACAAAAAATTCGTAATATTTCGGCCTGGGCAAACAAGACAAATCTGGCAAACTTTTCAAAATTTTGAATCTCGGCATTGTTCACTATCCAGAACTGCGGATTTGTCTTTTTACCCAGACCAAAATATTATGAATTCTTCACTGATATTTTACACAACTATAGATCTCAACATTATCTTCACAAATAATTTTTGTTTTGATTTTTTGGACAAACAAAAGTACAGATTTCAAAAAGATTCAAAAATGAGAGCCATATAACTCGGCCTCCATATCGCTGCACTCGGGGAACGGAAACCCCAAACATAGGCCGAGCTATATGGCTCTGTTTGCACTCCTATTCTGTTCTGCTAGGTGTTAATACACGACACCTTCTAACAAGAACAATAACTGACTGGAGCAACCGTTCAGCGCACGCTGGCTAGCTATTTTCTATGGCAGACTCATGCTTGTAGTATGGGCAGCTGCGTGACTGGCGTCGGCGCCTGTGCTTGTTCGGCCCCGCGCGGCTCACCTTTCCTCAACGAACCTACGTGTAAACTCCAGCGCTGGAACTTAGGCATCTACCTACATATATATACTCCCTCCGTCCATGAAAGAGTGTACATCTAACTTTTGTACTAAGTGAAATTTTTAAAAATTTGATCAATTTTATAGAAAAATGTAGCAATATGTATGACATCAAATCGGTATATTTTGAAACTTCATTTCAAGATGAATCTAGTGATACCAATTTAGTGTCATAAATGTTGATACATTTTCTTATAAAGTTGGTCAAATTTTAATATGTTTGACTTACTATAAAAGGTAGAAATACACTTATTCACGGACGGAGTGAGTATACAGTAATTTTCCGGGGAGGTATAATACATATGCATAGTACACAAACCACATCAATATACTACAAGTTTTCAGCCAATTTCCCTATTTCACTTATTAACCAGTCAACTTGAAAGGCAAAGTTCATGTTGTTTGCTTGAATAAACATCAACTTCAACCATTTAACTAGTACATGCTATTTCAAAAATCCTAGAAACATTAAAAAAATCATTTTCGCAACTGTTCTATACAACATGCCTACTGTATCCATCCTACTTAGGAGGGTTGATGGTCGGACACTGTATAAATTTTTTTACGTCGTAAACAGACAGATTGTCAGGTGCCTATTTCCTTCAACTATATACTATATATAGTAGTGATGTAAATGTACTTCCTCGGTTAAGTTTAAAGGTCCCGTTAGCAGTAATATGTTTTAAATATCAAAAGAAAAGTGTAAAACAGAAAATACAAATTTCGAGTTGTATACATAGTCTTAACTCTTAACCAACATTTTAGATTTACCAAATGCATCTAAATGAGGAGGAAACTGAAAGCGCAGAAAAAGAAGATTTGGACAAGTAAATATGTAAATGCACTTACCAGGTGGTATTCAAGAACTTGGGCAGTTCAGAAGGGAGAAACGACTCGAGATAACTAGACCTTCGCACAACCATGTCGGAATCTTCGCCCCTGGGGTCCTTCACTTCAAAATACGGAACAACTGAGAGCACTTTGCTAAGGTTCATGTCAACTTCAACAACAGACACATTGTGAATTCTTTTGGGCCCTTTCCCATTCTCAGCCAGGAGAAAATATACTAGATTTGGATTCTCCATGCTAACATGAGGAAAGATAAGAGCTTCATGGGGTAGAGAACTGTTGAGGTTTCACAGTAAAGAGGATGAGACCATGTGAATCAGGTTCCACTCCATCGTGCCACACTCTGTAGTCCTCAACACATGGTAAGCGATGGTGAAACCTCTATCTGCGCGAGTTATTAGCATAAAACCACCACAATTGCAGTCAAATTTCGAAAAACCACCAGTTTGTGTTTTGATCACAGATACCCACCACACTCACCGTAGCCTCTAACCGTGCAGATGTCTCCATAAATAGGTCTTGAAACTCTACGCATTGTAGATACGAACATGAACAAAACATGTGCGTAAACCGGTATACGATCTGCGTAAGATATGCATTTTTATCATTAAAAATCTTATCATTTCTAAATAGTCTATTACGGCAAGCGCTTCCACCCTAAGAAGTATTCTAAACTTGTGATAAATACCACGAAGCCAATTACCAAAACTATTAGCTATACTCTGTGGCGGATACATGCTAAGGCAGCTTGAATGGCTGACCATATAGAATGTGCGAACTTGCAATTGAAAAATAATTGTGTAATCGTTTCATTCGTGTCACAAAAACATATTTTGTACTTCCATGCTAGTTATGTTTGACCAGATTATCCGTCGTGAGGATAACCCCTTTACGAAGACACCACAGAATTTTAGTGGTATCTTCATTTTCCGTATTTTTTTAATTATAATCAACTGGTACAACAGGATGAACCAAAGCACTATACATGGATCCACATAAACTTTACTATCCTCATGTAGATTCCAGCGAAATGTATCAGTCCCTTGTGACAATTGGACCATTGTCAATCGTCCTAAAAGGGCATTCCGTGCCAAAAGAATATGACCGACTAAATCTCGCCTGAATGTCACATATGGTGGAGTCTCCAAAATCCAAACTAATATATCGCTCTTGTGACAAACTATATTGTATAGGGCTGAATATTGTTCACAGAGTGTGGTGTTTTCTAACCACTAGTCCTTTTAGAACCTAATTTCTGATCTATCCTTAATGATCTAAAGCGAAAGAAATAGTTCTTTGTTGCCATTAGATAATATTTAAGAGAGCGATTTCTTATTGGGCAGTTGCAATATTAAAATTTATTCATCAAGAAAACGTGAGTGGATATAGCAATCGTAGGTGTTTATTTTGTCATGGTTATGTCAGTACTGTCGATTGCATGTACTCTGCTTGTTGTTAATTTGACAATGTTATCCTGTATCCAATTTCTTAAAATTTCGGATGTGCGTTGCATCCTGGAAAGTTTGACTATTTAAAATAAACAGTTTGTCAGGTAAGCATTCAAAGAAGACCTCAAAATATCCATTGCTACTGATATATATATATATATATATATATATGCTTCGTCGTATGAGTAGAAATATCGAAGAAATCACTCAAACACAGAGGTACTTGAAAATTGCTGGACAAAAGGTTCAGTGTGGCTCACAGATCAACAGCGGCAGAGCAAGCACATTGCCAATTACACACTTTACGAGTTTGTGTTGCGTCAGTGAATTATCTGTAGTAATGATATATATCTTTTGACGATTGAAATACTTTGTCGACAGTACAAACACTTCTACATTATATGTTCCTGAAAAACAAATACATGACATGTGGTTTTTATTTTACAGACAAAGAGACGTTAATTAGCCTGTATGCTGAATCAGCTGGGACGATAGATTGCAGTCTTCGAGAAGAGCAGATCACTTGATAAGAATGCACCTGACCGGAACCCTCAGAGCCAACCAATCTTAGTGGTAAGCAGTGTAGCATGTATATTCCAGTCTTGATGTTGTCTAGTTTCAGAAATTCGACCAAGATGATATCCTGCCAGAACAAAGTAAAGGCGAACAGAGTAACCAAATATTGTACCCTAAAGAGGTTGATTAGCAAGGACACTCTGGAACCAAGACTTGGGTCAACTAGTCAACATGCAGTGGTCTAACAACAGCTTTTTGAGAGTTGGATATTTAGTCAGTAACGTTTGAGGTATTTTTCTGCAATAGATTAGGGAAATAAGCAGCATATGTTTTCCATAGTTTTAAATAGCTATAGCTCCGTTATAGCCTTTTGAGCATGTTGCCACTAAATGAATCCATATATATACTCCAGTATAGCTCCGATTTAGCCCCGCTATAGCTCTATTTGAGGGTTGACGCTATTTTCTATAGCCCGCTATTTAAAATATTGAGATTTAAGTCTAAACTGCAACGAGCTTAACCGATGCCATTGATGTTTACTTCTTTTCGCACTCAAATAAGGGTAGCATCTTACCGCATTTTTGAAAAATGCCTTATGGGCAGAGGCCGCGTGATCAAACGATGCAACTGATAGATAATCAAGCCCTGCAGATTTGCCAATACCACTTTGTTAAGTTTTACACTAGATAATATAAGGAAATACGTATGCTGATCCATAACTAGATCATGAAATAAAAATATAAATACCACTGTGTGGTATCATCTGTAATTCAAGTATAGTGCTACTCACCAACCAGCTTGATGTCGGTGTTGTCAACTAACCACTGTGCACCATCCTCTGTAAATCCAACATAACTCATATCACCTCCTTCCTTCCACGAGAGCCCCCTACAACCATTTGCTTACATTCACGTATAAATGATATGGTGAAATATGTGTCATCTACTTGAATATGTGCCCTTGAAAGAGGCCATACCTGTCTGTGTTTAGTGTCCTGAAGAGAACTCGACGAACACCTTTAGGTATTTTTAGGAATTCCATTGCTTCAGCTGCACAGGGTTTGTGGGGAATCACTAGACTGCATTTTACTTTCAACTAGAATATTCTTATTGAAAAGGTCGACCCTTATTTCTTGGTAAAAAAGGCAAATTATGCTCCATGCATAATAAATTCGTATATATTAAACCACAGCAAAGTTCTTAATTATGGTAAACCAATATCTGAATACAACACCATATGAGTGAAATACTTACATCTCACATGGCATGTTAATTTAATCTCGTGACATCATATCATAAAATGTTTGCTAGCAAGGTGATTCATCAGTGATGTGATGGGGGAGGTGGAGCTTCGTGGAAAGAAAGAAAAACTGCATCCGCTACCTGTTATATTTGTGTGTCTCTGAATATCGACCAGTAATGCAGGACCTGTCCAGGAACAGGAACAAATCAATCACAAGTATCATGCTAATAAAGCATTGAAGAACATGCAGTTTTGTGTGCAGAAAAACGGTGTTTCAAACAATTTTAGTGGATACTTTTTCATGCCAGGTGGTAGCATTACTTAGTATACAAACTCGTTAACATGGCAGGCCGGAGATTGACAAACACTAACCAAAGCTTGGTTCTGGTCGGAGAAGAAAAGGCGAGCTCACCGTTGAGGACCTCGAGGTCGAGCGTGTCGACGTCGAGGCCGGCGGCGAAGTGGGCCTGGTTAAAGTGCCCCGGCGCGTCGAGGTGGGTGCCGGTGTGGCACTCCATATGGAGCTCCGACAGATTGTACTCTGACCCGTTCTCCATCGACTCCTTGAGCCGCAGCACGGGGCCCACGGTCGCGCCCGGCGCGTACGCCGGCTTGCCCGGCATGTACGCGTGCGTGATGTCCACGATGCGCCCGCCGCCGTACTCCTCCAGCTCCGGGCCGCGACGCCGGCCAGCCGCGGCTCCAGTAGATGAGGAGGAAGAGCCGCCCAGCGCCAGCCCGCAGGTGTCGACCTCCGCGCCCGCGTAGCCCGGGTGCGCGTCGCCGGCCGCCGTGCCGAGCGCCTGGCGCGCCGAGATGAGGATCAGCAGGATGATGATGAGAGCCGCCATGGTCGCCGATCTCTCGTTGCGAGCGCTCTCACCTTGGACTTTGGAGTCTGCGCTCTGGGTACTGATGGTACTGATGGAGTGCGGAGTGCCACTCCTTATTTCTGGTGTCGAAACCACACAATTTCCTTCTAAAACTCATATTTAAAGGAGGAGCAGTAGATATAACATCATGAATAGAAACATTTTTCCGTTGAGCGATGTTGTATAATGATGGATATTGGTGTTGCAATAGAGTATCACCTAACCTAGTATCTTCCCAAAACCTAGTGGTCTTCCCATTTCCAATTCTGAAAAATCCTCTATTAATGAAACTCTGTTTAACTCGCATGAGACCTTTCCAGAATGGAGAGTCGGTCGGATTAATCTCAACTTGAGCCTGTTTTACTATGAAGGTATTTATTTTGTAGCAACTCATGTCACATCCGTTCCTAATTTAACAATTTAAACATCCATTTTACTAATAAACATTTGTTTTTCATGTTGACAACCTCAATTCCTAAGCCTCCGTGATCTTTTGGTCTACAAATGATATTCTATTTTGTTAACCCATATTTTCGCTTATTCTCATCACTCTGCCAGAAAAAAGCGAGATCTATAGAAGTCGAGTCTTTTGCTTACCCCTGGGTATTCTAGAAACAACAACATAAACATGGGCAAGCTTGTTAACACCGAATTAACTAAAGCAAGACGATCTCCGTATGAGAGCATCTTTCCAGCAGCCAAGTTTTCCTTCAAAATGACATTCTAATGGGTGCCATTCAGCGTTGCGAAGTTTTCAATAATGGATAGGCACTCCAAGATATTTAAAGGGTAGAGAACCAGATTCACAACCAGATATTTTCCTATACTGATTTGCTACCTCTTTTGCCTTCCCAAAACAATAAATCCCACTCTTATGGAAATTAATTTTGAGGCCCGACAATTGTTCAAAGGCACACCAAATTAATTTCATATTAACCGCTTTTGCTAAATCATGCTCCATAAAAATAATAGTGTCATCCGCATATTGTAAGATGGAGACCCCTCCTTCAACGAGATGAGGAATTAAACCTCCAACCTGACCATCTTCCTTCGCATGTGCGATAGGAATAGCCAATATATCGGCAACAATATTAAAAAGCATCGGAGACAGCGGATCTCCCTTTTTTGGTTTGAAAATAATGACCTATATCATCATTTACACGAATACCAATACCCCCCCCCCCCCCCCCTAATAAACTGCATAATCGAGCTACACCGTTGTTGTGCAAATCCTTTCATACACATGGCTTGTTGGAGGAAATGCAATTTGAGTTTATCACATGCCTTTTCAAAATCAATTTTAAAAAGAACACCATCCATCCTCTTCCCCTGAAGTTCATGAATGGTTTCGTGAAGGATGACTACCCCTTCCAGAATATGCCTCCCAATCATGAAGGCGGTTTGAATAGGTCGAATAACTTTATGGTAAATACCCGTAATTCGATTAGTACCTACTTTTGCAAATATTTTAAAAATAACATTGAGAAGACATATAGGTCTATATTACTAGATTTGAACCGCATTTTCTTTTTTAGGAAGCAATGTAATGACACCAAAATTCTATTTAAACAAAGGCAAATTCCCTTGTTGAAACTGAAAAAACATAGCTATTAGATCGTTCTTGATGACTTCCCAAAACTTTTGATAAAACTCTGCCGGAACCCGTCTGGTCCAGGGCATTTATTCAATTCCATTTTAGACATAGCTTCATACACTTATTTCATAGAGAATTATCTGTAAGAAGCCCATTCTCCTCAGGAGAAAGCTACGGAATATCCTGCTTAAAATTTTCATCCATTTTAAAATTATTCGGAGCCGATGCCCCAAATAACTTGTTTATAATATTATGTTATATATATCTTTAGATTTTCTTCCCTCACTATGGTTCCTTCGTCTTGCTCAAGTTAGAGTATATTCTTTTTCCGATGTTTGCCATTAGCAATAAGGTGAAAGTATTTCGTGTTATTTCCACCTTCCTGCACATGTTTAACCTTTGCCCGTTGCTTCCATTTGGTCTCTTCATCACGGCAAAGGGTACTAATGCGGTCTTGAACCCCTCTCAAAGTTTCCCGTTAGGCTACTGTAAGAGGTGCATTTACTGCTTTAATATCGAGCTCATCAATAATGCCTAGCAGATTTTATTTTTATTTTTTGTATTTCTCACTTTGATTCTTTGCCCATCCTTTTAAAATTCAACGTAGGCGTCTTATTTTATTTTGCCACACCTCAATTGGTGTATCACCCTTGATAACAGCAGCCCATTCCGCCGCCACCATTTCGTAAAAACCTTCCAGTCTCAACCACGAAATTTCAAGTCATTTACATACCTCGTTGAGTTATTAAGGAATAAGGATACAAAATTTGCCATACCGTTTTCTTCACTAAAATAGGCTATCAGAATTAGCATAGCATTTCAAGTCATATACATACCTGGACGCAGGATATATACTTGTCGGGGCGGTTGTGGCGTCGTGAATCACAATTAGAAGTGTAAATAATATTGAGATTTTTTGTGGCTTGTCAAGGTGGTGACTTTGTTAATCTCAAACCTCCATAACTCCGGCTTTAATAATAGTTGTGTGAGTATATATATCAGTACATGCATGTGGTGGTGGTGTGTTTCTTCTTTGTACTTGGCATTTCTTACATAAAAATAATCTAGCAACCTGATAGACTCGTTTAATTTCATTTGTCTCCATCAATGGCAAATCCACCACCTTAGTTGAGGTGAACTTTCATGATCCATGGCACCAACATCCTATACTGGGGTGAGACCCTGTGAGGCTCAGGATAAAGTCAATATAAATCAAAAAATCGTAGGTTTACGTAAGTTGAGAATATAGTATATTCTATTTTTCCATTTATCTTTTGTCTTATCTGTAGGATACAAGTAGTCATATTTTGTGATGAAATTTTGTAGGTTGGATTATGACATTTATACGTACATTCCCATATATATTTCGTAAAGATTGTTTTTTTGAGAAAACAACAACATGCACCATATATTTTCACAAAAAGGAAATTAATTATCCAACTAATTTGAAAAATCAGATAATAAACCTTTGTACAAAATTGTAAGTGATCCAAAGCCTTGCAAAGGGTGTGTTTCCGCGCATAACAAGTTCAGCGATTATAAGTTCTTACTAGGGTGGGTGACTCAAGCAACTCTTTAATACCTTGGAGGTTGGTCAAACTTGTGCAAGTTCGGTCTTCTATAATTCTCACTGTATTTTTGGATGAATGTCAATATGCAAAAGGTTGGGCTGGAAACGACAGAGTTCAAAGGTCATTGATATACTTATAATTATTGAAATATATTTTCCGTGAATCCCTAGCATTTAGACTATTTTATGAACGATTTGGTTCATCCAATTCAATATGGTACGATAACAATTAAGTATGAGTTGAAGCCCCAACTATCACACAATTAGTGAGGAATATTTGTGGCCTATACCGATCCCACATGTAAGGTCTGGTGTAGCCTATATAATATCATCGATTGTATAAAGAGAGGCCAAAACGGCGGCCCCTCCGCGCTCCACGCCAGCTACAGTCAGCTACAGTGCGCGGTGGGGCCCGTGCGTCAGCGACCCAGCGCGCCGGTTTTTTTTTGCGAAGAAGCACGCCAGGGGGCGGAAATTCCATACTCTTCTCAGAAAATTCCGTTTCAGGGACCTTTTTGTAATTAGCCGAAAATCCGGGTACTTTTTTGTAAAAACGTCACGGTTTCCCCTCTCCTCCTTCCTTCTCCCGCGACGGCCCAACGTCGGCGGCGCCGCCGCCGCGAATCGCCGCCCCTTCGACGCTCCCCCGCCGGATCGAGGCGCACGGGGAGCTCCGCCGCCGCCACCGCTCCCTCCTCGCCGTGTATCGGCCGCCGAGAGCCTGCAGCCGCGCCGCAGTCTTCGTCGCCGTCGCCGCTGCCCGCCGCCGCTCCCACGCGTCGCCGGCGACCCAAATGGGGCGGCGCCGCCACCTACGGGTCGGCCGCGCCGAGCCGCGTTGGGCGCAGCCAGCCGCGCGTGCCAGAACGCGGCGGCGCGCCGCCGGCGAGCACGGCGCCGCCGCGGCCAGATCTGGCCGTCCTGACGTCAGCATGACGTCATGGTGGGTCCCACATGTCAGATTTTTTTTTTTTGAAAAACAATTTGCTGGACAATCAATATATTCAAACATTCGTTTTGGGAAAATTCAACAAGTATATCACGGTAGGCTCATAAAAAAACATTAATTTCAAATTTGAATAAACCACGGTTCCAAAATCTTTCGAAGTCCGTCTATTTTCGGCGGTTTATTCGGATTTGCCTCCTCCTCCGGCGATACAATGTTTGCGTCATGCACTCGAATATAACGCATGCGTCATGCAGACAAAAAAAAAACATGCTTCAACACTCCAATTTAGTGAAAATTTCGATAAAATTTAAAAGACAACAAACTCCGACGGATTTTCACGAAAGCAGAAAACTCGAAATTGCAAAACTTTCCAGGTTCAGCAAATTTTGAAAGCTGAACTCTTTTGAAGCACGCGTTTTTTTGAATTGCAACAATTTCCACCTTTGTAAATATTCTCGAACCGATTCATTCTGAAGGTTAAGTTAACGCCTAAATTGTTCAATATTTATTGCTAGCCATAATATACGTCCATTTGGCACCTTTATGCCATTTTTCGAAATATGAATTACGTAGTTTTAATTTTAAAATAGAACATGCTTTACATAATTAAAACGCTTCACATGTATTATGCGCTTACGTATATCAGAATAGAAATGCTTCAACTCCAAATAACGAAGAATAGGTACTTTAAGGTTGTTTGCTAAACTACCGTATTTTCAAACAAAATACTGACACATAACATGTTTTAAATCATCTAAAACACTTTAGATATTGCATCACGATAGTTTAAAACATTTCTATAGCTACTAAATGGCGCCATGTGAGTAACTTTACCTACAACCAAAACTGACATAGAACATGTTTTAAATCATCTAAAACACTTTATATATTGCTTCACGATGTTTAAAATATTTCTAAAACTACTAAATGACGCCCTATCAGTAACCTCAGCTACATCTACCAAGAAAAAAATGAACACATTCATTGCAACGATCAGAAAAAGAAATGCAAATTGAAGAATCCATCAAAACGATCACACAAAGAAATCAAAGAAACATATACGCATTTATATCATGGGCTCAAAAATATCGACATAACAGTATCACAAAATGTAAATATTAGCAAATAACTGTTTAAAATAGAATCGAAACCAGCATGTTCGATTTACAAATCAAACCCTAAAATATTGGAAGATAGGTGTTCAGAAAAATTCAAAATCAGTATGTTCAAACTCCAAATCAGATTCTAAGATTGAACATGCATTACAGAGTTCCTAACAATTTGTACATATTGTTTTATGGTATTGTTTTACAGAGTTCCTAACACTTTGTACAAATTTTAATTACAACATGTTTCAAACTATTTGCAACGATTTGTACAAATTACTGTACAGTATTTGAACAGTTTTTGGTAGCCACTTGATGCTAAAAATTATTTACTTTTAAGGAAATATAGTAGAATTAAACCAGATTTGACCTTTCGATTTGGCAAACGTATTTAGAAACACCACAATTTTAAATTAGATACATATTTGCAGAAAAATGCACCTGCAAAACATTCGAATTCAAACAAATTTCGCAATTCCAAGCCTTCTCAAAGTAACCTTCTTCCAGTTCCAACAGTTTTGACCCCTGGCAATATTCTCGAACACTTCCATTTTCAAATCAACTTTAGATTCGTGCTCGACTTGATTAACATTTTTATATAGCCATAATGTACTTCCTTTGAATATATGATATTAAATGAGAAAATTATCGCAAAATTAAACCAGATTTTGTCATTTATGCGTTGTTGCATAAGCAAGCTTGGTATGCAAAATGGAGAATGCTCTCAAACAAATGAGTAAACGTTCAGCCTAATTCGCATAAACTTGAACTCACACTTTTTTCTATCAAAACAAGAATATGATCCGTGAAATGATATCTTAGATGTGAAAAGCCCACAAATACAACATAAACAAAATATTAGCATACATGATTTAAATACTAGCCCGTACAGGACGTCAGCAGTGGACCCGGCCTGCCTGTTCTTCCCCCTTCTGAGAATCATTTCCGGTGTCAAAAAATCCCTAACAGGTGAGCTCACTGCATGTAAAAAAATCCAAAAAAGGAAAGCATCGGGAAAAAAAACTCCTAACATATCCATCTGAAAAATAGGAGTAATATATCAAAGCAATCGTAAATATACGTACAGACTAATTATGCAAAAAAAATTGAATAGTCAAATTTTGTCAATTTTTGCAGATGATTCACATGTGCTTTCCCAAAAAAAAAAAAAAAAAAAAAAAAGTCAACATTTAGAGATGATCCACATGCTTTTTTCCTGATTCCAATTAAAAAAAATTGCCAGCATTTGGAGATAGTTCATGTGCACTTCTCCTAATCTCGATTAAATGTTCACGTCGAAATACAAACATATTTGGACTTTTCAAGCTACTAAACATTTGAATATTGTACAAAACATATAAAAAAATGATCGTCAAAATTGCTACATACTCACATAAAAGTAAAAACATGTTTGAATATTCTATTTTAGCCAACATTTACACGAATATTCCGATATTCCATAAAATATAACAAAAAATACTATAGAAAACCGTTATTTACATTTATCAAAAATGTAAATATATTAATTCATCAAGAATTTTCTATTCAAACATACTCATCGAAAAAAAATATGAAGACATACCAACATAACAACACACAAAAAATGCTAACATTACGTGCCACATTGCCGAAAATCAAATTCGAGAATTTTAAAAAAAATGCCTTACAAAAGACTCACACATTTTGTCTTCATTTCAAACAATTTAAATCTGAACATTTCTTTTTTTTTTAAATCCAAACCATCATCAAAATTTCACATCAAGGGCGCGGCGTGCGCCGCGCCAAATACCACTAGTATTGTTCAAAATCTCTGCCACTCTAGCTCTTGGACGAGTTGGTCTGTGCATCTGATTCAATACTATCGTTATTAAGGATCTTTGTTATATGTTCGTGTTTTACTCTCTCCGGTTTTAACATAAGACCACTATTAAGAATATAATATGTATATATATAACACCACTATCTATTTTTGAAAAGAATTGATTAGATTTGCATCTTGTGCGATGATGTTTACTAATGCAAACGTTGCACGCAGCCATATAAAAAAGACACCACATGCAACTTGTTTAGCCCAAAACGTGAGAGATTTTCTACACAATTAATTAATCGTGCTATTTATTAGTGTCTTTGTTTTTCTTTGGTATCTGAAAATGGGAAAGTATACTTATATACTAAAACGGAGGGGGTAGTTATACTTTGATATGATGTACTCCAAAGTCTTTTTTTTTGCGAAAATACTCTATAGTCATTTATCAATTTAGTTAGATCACTAAAGAGAACAATACGAGGAGTGGATTGCGGCTAGGAGTTCTTACATATAAAGTTGCTTTAAATTTATAAACATTTTGTAAGGATCTGTAATCTATCGAGCAACTCAACAAACTCATTCAAATGCTTGTAACTTTGCATAATGAGTACTCTTTATGGTCAATCTAAGTCATTTAAACTTGACACCGTAGCGGTTTGATGTTTTTATAGTAAATGAGTTTAATCTTTCAAAGTTTGAATTTCAAATTTTGACTCAGAATCTGACCGATAATTTTCTGGTTCCGTGGTTACCGGAAATCCCGGCCCCCTCCGAGATTTTTTTTAATGTGATAACCAAATCCTTCATCACAATCGACATTATAATCTAAGAAAATCTTAGTCTACTGCTTGTTTACTTAACTTATACTATTTTTATTGCCTGCCAGTACGAGCGAAGCAGCAACACCCTGGTTACTCTGGTGGCACAGGAACACGGGTGGTGGCGATCACGAGAAGGTCGGCCTTCCTCCGCGTGGTGATCCCGGCCTCCTCCGTCATGTCCAACCCCGCCGGGTCCACGCCACCAGGAAGCTCCAGGTCGAAGTGGAAGAGCAGTGCGGCGAGCGCGAGCTCGATGTGCGCCAGGCCGAACGTCATCCCCGGACACATCCTCCGTCCCGCCCCGAACGGTATGAACTCGAAGTCCGTCCCCTTGAAGTCCCTCCCGCCACCACCTTGCTGATCCTGATCAAACCTCTCCGGCACGAACTCTTCCGGCGCGTCCCAGTGCGCGGGATCCCTGGCGATCGCCCACGCGTTCACGAGCACGGTGGCTTCCTCGGGCACGTCGTACCCGAGCACCTGGCACGGGCTGCGGCATTGCCGGAGTGTCAGCAACGGGCCCGGCACGTGCAGCCGGAGCGTCTCCTTGATGACCATGTGTAGGTAGTGGAGGTTGCCGAGGCCGTCCTCCGTCACCTTGGTGTTGCCGGCCAGTGCTTGCCGGACCTCCTCTTGCGCCTTGCGCCGAACTCTCGGGTTCCGCATCAGCTCCGCCATCATCCACTGCAAAGCCGTCGTCGCCGTCTCGCTGCCGGCGGCGAACATGTCCTGTACGTGTGAGAGAAACAGAGCAGCTAACATTGATTTCGTGGCGCGCATGAATGGCATGGTACCGCATGGAATTGCAGATTGTTGTGTCCAGACGTACAATCATGACGAATTTGATGTTGTCGGTGGTGAGTGGGTGCTGAGAGCCCAATTCTTTCTGCAGCCCAAGGAGCACGTCAACCAAGTCCTCGTCTTCTACATCTTCGGAGGCAGCTTTTCTCTCCCGGTGCTCCTGGATGACGGCGTCCATGATCTCCAGCATCGCGCGGCGGCAGCGCTTGATCCGTCCGGGCTCACGACTGACGAGCATCGCGAGGCGCGAGGACGGGAACAGGTCTGGCAGGCTCAGCCCGGGCATCATGCGGAACATGTCCTCGAACAGCTTCAGGCACGCGTCCCGGCCCTTGAACGGGCGGCTGCCGATGATGGCGCGCACGGTGGAGTCCGCGACGTACGCCGCTATAGTCTGCGTCAGGTTCACCGGACACGACCCCGACGGCGAGGCGATGGAGCGGAGGAGGCGGCGGAGCTCGTCCTGGCGGACGGGTCGGAAGGAGTGGACGCGGCGGGCGTTGAGGAGCTCCTGGGTGCAGATCTTGCGGAGCTGGCGCCAGTCGTCGCCGTACGGCGCGAAGACGAGGCCCTCAGAGCCTTGGAACCAGAGGCGTGACATGGGCCCGACGGGACGCGACGCGAAGGCCGGGTCGTGTGTCTTCATGATCTCGCGCGCCGCGTCCGGGGACGAGGCAACCACGGCTGTGACCTCGCCGAAGCGGAGCAGCATCAGCGGGCCATGGCGGCGCGCCAGGTCGCGCAGGGCGCGGTGCGGGAGAGCGCCCGCGAGGTGGTGCAGGTGGCCGATCACCGGCAGCGCCCACGGCCCCGGCGGGAGCCGCGCTCGTGCCGCCGAGCGTCTGAGCAGGAGGGGGGTGATGGCAAGGAGCGGCACGAGCAGCAGGTAGAGTGGGACGTCCATGGCTGCTTGGACGCAGGTCCGGCCCTCGGATGGCGGGAACGCGGGAGGAGTGGCATGTAGTACCAGCTCGCAGCGTACTGGTACGAAGCTTTGTACCAGGGCATCACACAATTGTTATGCATCCGTGTTACATGGATGCAACTCACGGTGGGCGTTCGGGATTTCCCGAAAATTCGGGACGGGAAATTCGGGAAAATAATAATTCGGGATATAGAACTTGACTCTCGAATTTCTCTTGGGAAATTTGATTCCCGAAAGTTCAGGATCCCGACAATCCGGGATCGGGATCGGAAAAAAATGAAAGCAAAATTCCAGGTTTCAGCAACATTTCAGCAGCATTTTGACAACATTTTGACAGAAAACAAGACATCAAGTGAACAAGAATAATAATATGACAGAACAATAATATTTTTGACAACACATAGACTCATAGTTTCAGTTTTCAAACAAGAAAAAGAATATGACAGAACTGAACAAGCAAAGTTTCACATGCATAAGCGCGTAGCATGGGAAATGCAACTCCGCCCGTAGGTTGGCCCCCCCCGGTCTATCCATGCCGTCCATTGTTCTGAGATTCGCACCAAAAGTCAGCAGTTGAGATTTTGCATTGGAGCCCCTAGAACTATGACGAATCAACCCGCAGTCACCACTTACCTTCCACTCGTTACGCTCGCTGTTTTCCCTCGGTACCTTCCTTCGCCATTTCATTTCTGTTCGTACTCTGCAGTCGCCATTGCCGCCGCACCTCCCAACTCTCACGCTCCGTGCCCCGGTGATGGAACACAACTTTTCTTACCTTGAGCTCATGGCCGCTCTGCAGCCTCCAGATCCAGAAGGAAGGAACAGGTTAGATTCTTCCACGGAAAATCTCCGTTGATTTTCAGTTTTCTATTGTTAAGTTCAGACACAGATCTAGAAATTTCTTTCCGGTTGGGATATATTCCTTTTGGCCTGATTGAAGGTTGAACTTGTAGCACTCTATTAATCTTTCAGTACCCTTAACAATCCAGAAACAAATCGCGCCCCACCCCATCCCATCCACCAACCCCGCCCCTTCCTCGCCGTGGGCCGCCCCGGAGATGTCGCCGGCGGCGGACGGCGCGGCGTCGTCGAAGCGGCAGGCGGAGCTGCTCAAGCAGGAGGGCAACTCCTTCTTCAAGAAGGACCGCATCAGCGCCGCCATCGACGCGTACACCGGGGTAAGCTGGCCCACTCGCGGTCGCCGCCTCTTCTTCTTTTGTTCGGTTGGAGTCTCTCTAGGCACTGTTTGTCTCAGTCGATTCCGTGTGGCGCGGAGCGATTTCGAGGTGTGAAATGATGGAGCCCATTCCGTGGAGGCTCGTGGGTTGTTTTGGTGATGAATCGGCTTTAAATTCCTGCCGAATTCTGTCGATTGCTTCCGGAGTACCAACTTTGGCTTGCTAAATCGTCTCACATGGAAGGCTATGGCATTGCATACTTGTGCGTGCTTTACTTATGTGCAGTTGGGTGGCGTGGTTAGTCAGTTAGTGATTACACATATTCAATTCTGTCACTGAACGAAGAAGAAATGCACGATGGATTACATTTTAGCATCTAGCTTAGTCAATGACGAGAAGAGAGGATTCAGAAAATGTGGGATCTGTACCATGTTTTACTAATTTTCTGCCAGTGCATTGAAACTAGAAACCTCTCACGTGCCTACAGCAGTGTTGCCCATGTGAACCCGTTCCACTAAGGTCTTACGGGCAGTGTTACGAGAAGAAATTGTACTTCAACTAATTGATTTGGACAGGGAAAACGCTCACCTGCTTCTCGCCACAAGTCGGTTTATCTCGTCCCTTTCCATCAAGGCATCTTCCAGTTATCTGCATCATTGTAGGACATACAAACAGAAGAATGAGTAACATGCGGTTGTCAAATAAGCAAATCTGGCGTTGTGCACTCCTGATTCAACTTACCATCACTCGTCTGTTTCCATCCTTCAGTAGTGGCAAGGTGTTCTTCTCGGAGGCCGTCTGTTTTCTTTCTGGATATGCCAGATGGGAAAAAAAGGAGGCGAAGCAAATCCAGATCGAAAAAAAATCCCGGCTTCTCCTTCCACCCCGACGCTGCCTCCTGGACGCCGGCAGATTTTGCACACCGTGAGTCATATGCATGTTTTGGTTCTAGTATCTTGTTCTTTTGTGTAGCTCTAGGTCTGATGCTTAGCAGTCATGTGAGGTTTTGCACAGGAAAGCTGCCACTGCTAGTAACATGCGGGTAACTTGCTTGAGTGAACTGCAAGTTTACTTCTTTGTATGACACTAGCTGAGAACAGATCCTAACCAACAACGAGCCAGCCCATTGGCTGCATCCCTTGTTCTCCTCCTGGGAGATCCCGAGAACAGATCCTATGGGTGGTTAATAGAAAAAGAAAATAAAGTGACAAGTAGCTAGAAATACTAATCATTTTGACCATCTGTTAGTTTTAGCCTTCCAAGGCTGTTTCATTAATAATTTGTAATGGAGAGCGATAAGGCTTGTGGGTTGTTTGTGTGAGGAGCGATGCCAATTTTGCTTCTATGCTTTTGAAGTGATGATGTGTATTGAGTGTGAAACCCGGCGAGGACCCCTCGTCATGGCGGTGTTTTCTTAATGTGGATCGCTCAAAAATGTTCTGCCTATATGAATTTTTATATGGTTCTTACATGGGATGTGGGCTGTGCGTGGTTCTTTCAAGCTCCATAATTTTTTATAATCAATCTTCTAATATGTTAATCAAAACTTTGTTATCGATTGGTGTTCTTTATATTTTTTCACTCAATCTTCTAATTTGTTTAACCAAGCACGCATCTTCCCTGTTTCTAATTTTCCCTATTTCGTTTTATTTCCAAGCTTTTGTTAAAGTTCTTGTATTAATCTTCTGTGATACAAGTGTGAATGAGATTGTAGCAAACTTTTTCTGCCATTATTCATAAGTTTTTATGTTTCATATGCGATGCTAGCAAAGTTCCAGTGCATCGAATTGAAATATTCAGTGCAATTCACTACAGATTCATAAATATTCAGTGCAGTTCACTACAGTATCATTTTTTTATTTCCCATATACTTCACTACAGTTCTTTTGATGGGAAATTCATAATACATCCTAAGACCCAGTGAAGGTTTATTTATGCATGTGGGTTCATTTATGCCTACTGATTTTTTTTTCTTTTAAGATATACTAGTGGAATTTGGCGCGTCGGCACGCCGCGCCCTTGATGTGAATTTTTTTGTGAATATGTATTGCTCAAATTTGAAAATTGCTGTAATTCAAAAAAAGTTTATGTTTTAAAAATGTTTAGATTTTAAAGATTGGTTAAAGTGGGAATGCATTAAGGTCTGAATTCTTGTCACGATTGTGAAATGATAGGATTTGAAAGAATTTTAATTTATTTGGAGGAATTAAATTTGAAATTTGGATTGAAATACTCTAATACGGTTTTTTTTTCTTAAATCTTTCCAAATGTTGACAAATTTGTATTTTTCAAATATGTTTTTTTTTGTCGTAAGTAGTTGGTTTTATATTTAAAAAAATTTAGGTTTCAAAAAATTATTCAAATTGGAAAGTTATTAATATTTGAATTTGGAAAGTTATTAATATTTGAATTGTTGCCACGTTTGTAAAATGATTAGGTGCGAAATATTTTTAGAATATTCGAAATGGCCAGTGGTACTTACGTAAATTTCTCAATAAAAAATTGTAGGTATTACCGTTTTCATATAATTTTGGTACCGGTCCCACTTTATTTTGGTACCGGCCCCATGTTTTTAGTAACGTCTGGTACCGTTAGTCTAGTAGGGGTTTAATAGTGTTTGACTAATGGAACCAATGTAATTATTTTAAACATGCATGGTAATGACATTATTAAAAAGATATCAGTTTTTTAGTCATTTTGTTTTGTAATCCTTTTTTTTTTAGAATGAATGAGTTATGATTTTTTTTAAAGTTTGAATGTGTTGAACAATTTTTAGAAATTGGAAGGAATTTAAAAATAACGGAAGGAGCAGATGCATAGCCAAATTAAATGGGTTTATTAAAAAAAATTCCTATATTTTGAATTTAGGGTTTAATAGTGTTTGACTAACGGTACCAATGTAATTGTTTTAAACATGCATGATAATGACATTATTAAAAAGATATTATTTTTCTGGTCATTTTGATATGTGTACCATTTTTTTTGATTTAGAATGAATAAGTTATGATTTTTCAAAGTTTGAATATGTTGAACAATTTTTAGAAATTGGAAGTGGTTTAAAAATAGTAGAAGGGCTGACATCATCATGACGTCAGCAATGGAGCTGAGCTCCTGCTGCGCACGGAGGCGGCGCCGTCGCGACGCATGAGCGAGCATCAGCAAACGCCACTGGGCGCGTTGGATGCGCCTGGTTGCGGGAGACCATAAAGTGGCGGCGCTGCCTATGAATGGTCAACGGAGTTGCTCCGGCGACACTAGGGCGTGGCGGCCAGAGGAGGAGCACGGCGGAGATGATTCCGCCGCGCCTGCAGCGTCCCGGCAGCCGATACTTGGCGAGGATGGAGAGGAGGTGACGCCGAAGCTCGCAGTGGGCGTCGATCTGAGCGGGGAGCAGAGGTGCGGTGGTGGAGCGCGTCGGCGGCGGCGGGGAGTTGCGGCGCCGCGCGGGAGAGAGAAGGGGAGGGGGGTCGTGTGGATGTTTTTGCAGCTAGATACCTGTTGTTTTTGGTAATTACAAATTAGTATGTTGTACCGTGGAGCTGTGGGATGCGGAGCAATTTCCGGAAAACTTGAGGACTTTCATGTAAAACTGTCGCGGGGAACGTCCGTGCGGGCCGTTGGATGCGCGATCGACGGCGAGGATGCGTTTGTACTGTAGTTTTGGGGAAGCTACAGTAGCCCGAGGGCTCTCAGCGCGGCATTATCAGCTCCCTGCGGGCCGTTGGATGCGCGATCGACGGCGAGGATGCGTTTGTACTGTAGCTTTCGGGGAAGATACAGTAGCCCGAGGGCTCTTAGCGCGGCATTCTCAGCTCCCTTTATATATTTAGATAAGTAGGATAGAGGAGAAAAAAATTCAAAAATATATAAACTAAAAAAAAGCAAAAAAAAAAAAATACTGTTCGGATGAACAGTACCCGGAGCGATGAGGGAGCGAGGATCTCAGCCTCTTTTATATATAGAGGTAATTTGATTGGATGCTTTATCAATCAGCTTCCATGTTTAGTATTTGTTTACTTTTTTGGTCCTATATCAATCAGATCTTGAATTCATTGATGGGACATCATTTTTCTGAAGGTTGCAACTCCTTATACGTCTTGGTTGTGAATTATTTTTAGAGCATTCCGTATTCTTCACTTTTAATTATCAAATTATCGTTGTTTTCTTCTCTGTCCGGTTAGAATGGATTCTAACGCCTGGGTCTTAATAATGTGTAATATGGTATTTTTTCGAGGTTGGCATAAGGGTTTTTGCATGTGACAACAAAAGGAAAACATAACTTCTTGAACGGTGATACACTTTCACTATTTTGGAGTCTCCCCATGATTTTATCATTTGTTTTTTCATCTCATACATAGCAGATGAGGAATATTCATATAATTGTATCTCCATTTTGATCAAGGGGCGTTTCTTGTTTATAAGATAATCATGAGAATAAGTGTTGTGCAGTGATCTTCCTATGAACTTGCAAGTTGTTCGAAATTCGCAGTTTTGATATGCATAATGCGATGAACTTGATTGAAAATAATTTTTTTTTTGAGAATTTCATTAGAGAGTATAATCACTACTTCTAGAGAACTGACGCGAAACCAAACATGTTTCGATCTGTAAAAAAGTATATGACTATCTCCTTTGGTCTGGTAGCGCTTGCTTGTTTTTTTTTTCTTGTTTCTTGTTTCTAATGTCCTATTTCTAAATCACAACAACTTTCTACACATTCATTGTTAACCATTGCGGTTGTAAGGATGTCTCAAACAGACCATGCGATGCCAGTATGTAGTATGAATAATTTCGTCATAAGCAATATTATAGATTATCTTCCATGTAAATCTGCCCCCATAGAGACACCGTCGTTGTAATTATTATTTAGAATATCTTGGCCTTATTCTGAAGAAAAATATTTTGCGTGTGAGTTGTCTGCTTTTGCACGTGTTTTTTAATGTAACTGTTAAGATCTTTTTGCTCTATACTGAAAATTGTAGCTTCCTTCTCTACAAGAGAAAGAAATGATTTCTTCAGTTCATTTACTTTGTTGTGTGTGTTTTGAAGGAAAATGTCCCGGTGGTACGCTTGGTGCAAAGTTGTACATGATGAGATCCGACTCCATAAGGCTACATCTTGTACATCCATTGTCTAACTAAATAGTAATTCATCCTTTGTGCCTGATATGGTCAGTTCTCTTAACACATAATGCATGGAGTGGGTTAGTCAATTGTTCTCAGATCTGTTTTGTATTAATTTTGATTGAAACACCAATGAAACTTTACTTGTATTAAACTTGTATCGATATTTTATTTCTAGAGTGAATGTATGTTTCAGATTAATATTTCTTAGCCCATATGTCAGGAATTCAAAGACATGATTTCGCCTGGTCTCTGGAGCCATTTTTTGCTACTTGCTCATATGTCAGGAATTCAAAGGGCTTGGTCGGTGTCTCTCCTGAGCCAATGTCATCCTGCCATTATATTTTGGCTAGAATTTGTCTCATGTTCATGGCTAGGCGTTTTATATTTATGTTTAATATACATCATATATTTTGAACTGAATGTAGAATATTTTTTTGATCATGACTTGAATGTAAGTTTTAGTCTCTTAGATTTGAGATAAATTTGCTAGTGCTGAATGTAACAATTCATGAGAAGAATATAACCTGATTTCAAGATTTATTTCCTGGTATGCTTCATCAGGGTTTCACATTTGTTTCATGTTTTCACGAAAGATTCACATATCAGATTTACATAAAATCGGATGGAAACATTAGATTAACCACATCTCATCTTGCCCTTAACCTTGGTCAAACGAGTCCAATTAATCAAAACAGGTTGCTATTGCAAATATTTGTGTTGGCTATTGCCGGGATGTTCCACATGTTCTTCATGTTTCGCTAGATTTCAAACATAAGTTTTTGCACAAAAAGTTAATTTTTGGGTTTAAGTAGAGTTTTGTATAGGAGCCGTATCGGTCCATGTGGGTAAAATAGCACAGGTACATGTAAGTTGGCTAAATCCTTGCTCGATAGATCTAAAGTAACAAACTTCAAAAAATATTAAGGGTCAAAAAAAGAAATGTAAGATGTCATGGTCTTCTATTTCACTAGATTTGAAACAAAATTCCTCACTGAAAACCTTATATGAGAAATGAGCACGCATAACTGATAAAGAAAAAAAGAGTATAAATGTGAACGATCCGAGTATAAATGTGAACGATCCTCGAATCAACACCAGGCTGTAATTTGTTATTTTACTCCCCCTGAGCTTGTAATTGTCTCGTACCAGTTCCATAAATATAATATGGTATAACATTGGTAAATACAATGTGAATATCAAAATTATTTGTTTGCAAATTATTCTCTTACATTTTGCAAAGCCATACATATCTTGTGACGTTAACAAATAATCACCGTAGAATGACTACTCGAATGACCCATTTAGACTCTATTCTCAACGATTTCCTAAGAATATTCTTTCAGTAAATCGAATTTTTTGATATTCAGAAAATTAGTGAAATGTAGAAATGAAACTTGTATTCTTGTTTTGCCCACGTAGAAAGATGTTCTAATGGTTGGCTTAACCTAGTCATCTCGAACAATTTATTCGTGACTTGAACGTTTTAAAACTCAAATATTGCCTACACTGCGAGAAAAATTCCAATCTCGTTGATGGGAAAATTTTGTCGTCTAGCCGACACCATATTCTTCTCTTTCCCTCTCGAGTTGTCCATAATTATGTTAGAAATAATTGTAGATGGATCGACATCACAACCCAATGATGAACCACATGTGAATCATAACAGAATCATGAATGGACCGTGAATCAGAAATGTAGCAAAAACCATAAGTAAATCAAAATTTAAAATATTATTGTTATATTAGTCGTGAAGTTTTCAGTAGTGAATTTATATGGACCCAGGTCAGAAAACACATGGTGCTTTGGTAGCACGATTTTTATATTTCCCCGGAGTAGTATGATTACAAAAAAATTACTCCGTCTGTTTCTAAAAGTAAGGTTTATGCGTTTATATATTTAGAAGTCAAGCAGTGTAAAGTTTGACCAAGATTGAGAAAATAACATCTGCAATACCAACATTCAGAAATATATTTCCATATGATGTCCATATAGAATTATTTTTTTGATTTTATACTTGATCAAACTTGTGGGGTTAGCGTGGAGTGCTCCTTCTGTTTCTAAAAGTAAGGTTTATACGTTTATTTAGATAGCAATTAGTGTAAAGTTTGACCAAGATTAAGAAAATAACACCTACAATACCAAATCAATAGATACATTATGAAATATATTTCCATATGATGTCCATATAGCATTATATTTGTTGTTTTTTTTTCTTGATCAAACTTTACATTGTTTGACTTTTCAAGAGTAAAATTAACTTACTTTCGGGTGTTCGGTTTTGAAAACCCCGGTATCATCAAAATTGCTTTTTAGTTATTGGAAAAAGTGTTCCTGCCTTTTTTTTACTGAGAAAGGAGAAAAAGTGAAGTACTGCAACGGAACACTGAAAGATTGTGTGGTATTGATATGTTCTGGTTTTGACAACAGAATTTCCAAAAAGAGCCTTAATCTCCCATGCTAAGTTTCTTGTTACCTCCCATGTTAGGTTTATTATGCGAAAGGTAGGTCAGTCGGGAGGCGGTTTTTTCGCTTGTCGGATTAGATACTCCCATTATGAAAAATATTAACTAATTCACTTAATCGACATATGAATCACGAATTATATCCAGAAAACACAAATGAATGTTGATCTAGCTCGATTTTTTCTCAAATTTGATACCTGAATTATCAATGCATCATATAAATATGAGCTTCAGAAAAAAACAAAGTTCTTGCTGAATAATAATATAATTCAAATTATATCACAATATGAAAAATAAGAGAAGTTGTCATCAGCCAACATTGTTACCATGGTGCCTTTGAAAACTTGACGACAAATATAACCATGAGAATTTTTGATTTATTTATGATTTTTGATACATTTCTGGTTCATGGTCTATTCATGATTCTCTTATGATTCACATGTGGTTCATCATTGGGTTGTGATGTCGATCCATCTACTATTATTTCTAACATAATTAAAGACAACTAGATAAGAAAAGAGAAGAATGTGGTGTCGACTAGACGACAAATTTTGGTGCCAACGAGATTGGGAATTTATCTCGCAGTATACAATACTTGAGTTTTAAAAGGTTCACCTACGAGGTGAAGCCAACCTTTAGAACATCTTTCTTCGTGGGCAAAATAAAATTACAAGTTTGATTTCTACATGTCGTTGATTATCTGACCTCAACAGTGGAATATCAAAAAATTGAATTTACTGAAAGAGTATTCTAAGGAAATCCTTGAGAATAGAATCTAAATGGGTGGTTAGATTGCGGTAAGGTTTTGTTTTCTTTTGCGAAAAACTTAACACACGTCTTCATTCATACCACGTGGGGGGAAATGAAGTTCCACACGTATGTTGGCCCCCCTGACTATCTATGCCGTCTATTTCGTGAGATCCGACGGCTGCATGTTGGTCAAAATTTTCATACGCATTTTGCAGAAGGACCCTTACCTTTCCAGCCTTTTACAAGTATCTGTTTTTCTCTCTACTCACATATTGCAGTTTTTAAAAGAACCCGTACAATTTTTTTCATACAAGCAAATATAATTATATCAACATTGTTTCACAGAATTTTCAATATTTCATTTATCGAAATTTCAAATCACGGAATATATTCAACATTTTCTTCAACGAATTTTCAGTATTTTCATAAAGATTTTTTCACAGAATTTTTAGTTCACAGAATATTAAAAATTTGTTCATATAATATGTTCTTTCAAGATTATTCGACAATAAACAAAAAATTCATATTTTTTTCCTCCTTCAAGAACAATCAAAATTATTCATTCAAGTCGCATTTAAGATTTTTTAGAGAATTTTTTCACTTTCGCATAAGATTTTTTCACGAGAATATTCAACAATTTGTTTTCTAAAATAATGTCATATACTAAATTTTCAAGAAAAAGTCAACTTTTTTTCGCACAGATTTTTTCGTACAGATATTTTCTCAAGATTTCTTTTCACAAAATATTCATACAAGTCTCAGAAGTATGGTATTTTTCATATATTTCGTTAATGTTTCATCCCAGATTCGAATTTCTTTTTTCATCGACGACTAGTTGGAGATTAATTTAATGAAATGATTGTTGAATTTTTTTGTAGGAGATTAAATCGATGAACAAAATTCTGAAATTGAAGATTAATTAGATGGAACAAAATTCTGATGATTCCATACGAGATTTTTATAGGAATGTTCAAAAGGTTTTCATTTCTGATTCACTTCCATTTCAAATCTATTAGAACATTTTTTCCACGAGAAAATTAAGAATTTAAGATACTAACAAAGTAATATAACATAGCATTTTTCCCAAAGTTTGAACAAAGTTTTTCTCTCCTCACATTCAACAATTAAAAAGAGAGAGATTTGTTAAATGTACATTTCTCCATAGATTGATGCACAGAAAATACCAAAATAGATATAAGGAACATTACTCATTACAATTTCATTTCTAAGTCACACAAGATTCACAGGTTTAGCACGATTCCTATAGAGAACATAGGGGTACAAAAAATTAATAAGAAAGAAAAAAGAGTGGAAAATAAAATATGAACGCCACTAATTTATATTTCATGAAAGTTAATGTAACACCCCGACCAACCCCCGGGTCGGGCTGTCACCCCTGGCAGCTCTCTAGGATCTCTAGGCTGGCCCCACAGATCAACACTAGTTTTTCTGCGCACTTTGTCCTCACTCGTGCGCACCCGGGAACGAGTTCCCGGTCGGTCACCCATCCTTGGAGTGCTCCGGACAAAGCACGCTTAACCTCGGAGTTCCTTCCAGACGAGCTTCCGGAAAAGAAGTTGCAACTTGTTGACATGAGTATCCTATCAATCCTATTGAGCACTGAGCCAGGATCTCACATCCTTTCCCCCTTAGAAGACCGACGCCCTCGTCGGTCAACCCCCAGTCCAGGAACTTCCCCTCTTGGTACACGTCTGTGCGCCCAGTGCCGGCACATACTCCACATGTCCGCGCCCCTGACCCGCACACGCCCGTGTTGCCGCGAGGGTCGGCTCTGATACCAAATGTAACACCCCGACCCACCCCGGGTCAGGCCTGTCACCCCTGGCAGCTCTCTAGGATCTCTAGACTGGTCCCACAGATCAACACTAGTGTTTTCTGCGCACTTTGTCCTCACGCGTGCGCACCCGGGAACGAGTTCCCGGTCGATCACCCATCCTTGGAATGCTCCGGGCAAAGCACGCTTAACCTCGGAGTTCCTTCCAGACGAGCTTCCGGAAAAGAAATTGCAACTTGTTGACATGAGTATCCTATCAATCCTATTGAGACCTGAGCCAGGATCTCACAGTTAAATTAAAGTTCCGGCCCAAATCAGCACATATTCCTGAAATAATTTCGTACTACAACATAATTCACAACAGTTCCATTTCCGAATCACTCAAAATTCAGAGTTCTACATAGATCCATTTACAAATTAAGACATAGATTCGCGAAGAGACGACATATATTTCGAACATGAACTCGAAGCAGATCGCAGATTCTTCACCGGAACCTCCTTTGAACAACTGCCACATAAAAGATCGATACATTTTTCATATGCTTTTTAGCACCAGAAAGAGACAACAGCAAGCAAAAACACAGAAAAAATTAATGGATCTCAATACGATGCTTTGCATGAAACGCATGATTCAAGATCTACCAGATCTGTACCAACAAAATCTAAAAAAAAGTAGAAACAAATCAAGAATCTAACTATGTATATATGCCATACTAGATGAAATAGAAATGGCCAGCCCACGGCACAGATTGATGCCTTACCGACACCACTAATCAATCAAATAAATTTACATTAAAAGAATACATACTGAAACTTTGAATGGCGCCGGTTTAGATTATAAGAAACAGAAATGAATCTTCAGTGCAACAAAAAAAATTGAACAAACTCCAATGATGCATAAAAACAATTTCTGAAAATAAATACACGTACAAGTTAAAATGTAAGAAAGATTCCAAAATGCGCCAGATCCATCACTCGAGTCACAGAAAAAAATTCTGTATGCTAGATACCTAGCAGTCCTAATTTCTCATACTAGATTCACAGAATATTTTTCTTCATGTGAATACCTATCAATGAAAATCGGAAAAAAGACCCAGATCTAAACAATAGCAAGAAACTTGACCAACTGTTTTTCGAATCTGGAAAAGAAACCCAATGATTCTTTGGAAACTTTCCAAAATAACTAGCCCTTAATAATTTTTCAGGTCCATTTCAGCAAAGAATATAAAAAAGGATAAGGAAAGAAAGAAGCAACGGCAGCTCCAGATCCATTTCAGAAAACGAATAGGAAAAAGGAGCTACAAAAAACATCACGGACCAGACGGAACTTCCATTCACAAACGAGGTTCAAAAAACATGAATGATCAAAAAAAATGTAGCATGAATGAACACAAAAGGCTCGGATTCAGACCCTCCACGCTCGGATCTGGGATGTACATGGATTCAAACCATAGACACTATCTAGATCCACACATATAGATGCAAGATCAAACAAGAATTTAAATGGAGGATCACTGCAACAAAGATACACAAACGAAGATATAAGGAAAAGAAATGAAACTTTACTGCCACAAAATAAAAAGAAACTCCAATGGCCTTGACATGGACGGTGGCGAGAAATCCATGCCACTGGAGCTCGAATCCATGCTGGATGTTCTGAAAATATAAAAAGAAACTTGATTAGATTTACTGGAGCTCGAATCCATTGCCAAATCTTGGCTCGGGGCGCACGGAGCCGGAGCCGCACGACGGCCGGGGCGCACGGCGCCGGCGACGGCCGGAGCGCACGGCGTTCGGGGCGCACGGAGCCGGCGACGGTCGGAGCCGACGACGGCCTGGCGCACGACGCATGCGACGGCCGGAACCGACGGCGGCCCACGGAGCCGGCGACGGCCGGAGCGCACGGCGGTCTGGCGCACGACGCAGGCGACGGCCGGAGCCGACGGCGGCCCACGGAGCCGGCGACGGCCGGAACGAAGGAGCCGACGGCGGCCGGGGAGGGGCGCCAGGAGGAGGAGGCGGCCTCGCACGGGAGCTGGTGGGGATAGGGTTAGGGTTTGGTGGGTTTGCTTCGTTGGTGGATTTTATACTCCCTTCAGGACGGCAGGTTAATTCATCTGTTTCCTAGGTACCTAAATGCAAAAATATCCATATCTTGACATTCCACGAAATGAACGGCACAGATAGACCGGGGGGGCCAACCCAGTTGTGGAATTTCCGGACTAGGCATAGCACCACAAGTCCACAACCGCACAGCACAATCACACATGAATAGAACACTATAGAAGTCACGAAATAGAAGTTTTTAGAAGCAGGCAGCAACGCAGCAGGCCAGCATTCAGCTGCAGCTCACGAGCTACAACGCAGCAGGCCATCAGATGTCCATCACTCACGATCCAGCACTAGCAGCCTGCACTCTGCAGTCCCTGTACAACAAAACAAGTTGCAATTCATCAAGATCAAGGCATCATGATCAAGCAATTCATCAAGATCAACAACAACAAAAGCTGCACTCCTTTTTGTACCTTCAATGTAACATCCTGAAATTTGGCCTTTAAAAAAAAATTCCTTTTGAAAATATTGCTATTTAAAAATTTTCCTCGGTTTAACGACCTTTGCAATTTTCAATCTTTTACGAAACCTTGTCCAAGCCTGGGATCTTGTGCTTTGGATTCCCTCCCACTTGGTACACTTGTTGCATGGCCTTTTACCCCAAAAACATTTTCTCTATATTTTCTTTTATCTTATAAACCAAAATCCTTTTATTAGAGCTTTACAAAGGAAGTATTTTAAATTTCATTTAAAAAATTCTCCAAAAATTCAGAGATGACCCCTAACCAGTGTGTAACCCAAATATGTAAAAATATTCCATACCTTGTTGAGAAAATATTTGATCTTTTCCCTGTTTTCATTTCTGCTTAAAACTTCAATGATTTTTGAAAACATCTAAAGCATTTCCCCTTTTCATGAAAACTCCCAAAATAGGTGCACATGACCGGTACCTATCTCAGGGATTTTTTTTTGGCTCAAGCCATTTATTTTTTGAACCCTAAACCTAATTTTGCTATTTGACCAGTATGGTTTTCGAAATTTCTACACAGACCAAGTTTCGAATTTGGAAAAACTTTAGTCAGCAAAGTTGTTGGATTTTCCATTTGGCGCACATTGGTGAAAACCTCATCTCATTTGGAGCTCTGAGCTGAGAGAAACGTGCTCATGCTGCTTCTGGCATGCCCAGCACCATGGTCACCTCCGGCGTGGCCGTGCCAGGCGGCGCCGCCCGTTTCTGGTCGACGCCGTTCTGCTTCCCCTCTCCCCAGACCGTGCCCAATCCACTCCCCTCCACTCTCTCCACCTCCTAGCACCCACACGTTGCCGGAGAAGCCACCTCCACAAGCACCGGAGCGCTAGCCGACGCGCCGCTCAGCACAGCGCCGCCGGGGCCCCGCACATCAGCGACTCCACCGCCCCCGTGCCTATCCACCCCCTCCCCTGTGAGCTCGTGAGACACTCCGCCGCCAGCTACGCGACGCGCCGCACGAGTAGTGCACCACCCTGCGTCCGACACCTCGCCGTGCCCTCCATGGCGGCCACCCCTCGGGGAAGCTATAAGAAGCCCTCCCAGCTGCCTCCAAGCACCGCACCACCACTCTTACCCTCCCAATCTTCCTCCCCCGAAGTATCGAGGCCAGAGGAGCAGCACCTCGCCGGAATCAAGCCAGCCCTAGCCGCACTGTCTCCGCTCGATTTCTTCGCCACCAGCACCACCCCACCGATTCCTCGCACAGGCCCCCCTCTCAGACCACCATGAACCCCCAGCCACCCTCCCCTGGTTGATTGGTGGCCGGAATCGTCGAGTCCATCCTCGACCAGTCGTCGTCGCCGCAGGAGAGGAAGCTCTGCTTCCGTCGGACCTCGCCGGCATCCGCGAGTGCGCGGACGAGCTGCGCCACACCTCCCCGAGCCGCGCTGCCTCCTCTCCCACCCCTCTCCCTCGCCCTAGCCGCCGGAAACCATCACCGGTGAGTTCGCCGGAGGAGCACAGTGCTCTCCCCTAATTTCGCGCGGAATAACGGTTTAAACACAGTGCCACTGACTGGTGGGTCCCACTGTCAGATTTTTAATCATTTCCCGAAACGTTTTCTGTTTTATTTTTCTATTTGAAATTGGCAGAATTTAAATCCAACTTTGAAAGGCCATATCTCCCTCAAAAATGATCAGAAAAATATGAAACCAATTTTGGTAGCTTTGTTTTGAAAATGTCTTTCCATTGGAACCAAAATGGATTTATTTGCAATTTATTTTTTTGACATTTATTCGATGGCGTAGGAGGGGTTTTTGATGCATTTTTATTTCCCTTGTTAGATTTAAACCTCTCCAATGAAGTGGAAGTTGTTCCCGAACCATACCCCACTGCTGAAGGCAAGCCATCAACCCGATCTCAAGCTTGGTCGAACTTTAGAAAATTTCTTGACTATTTAAATTAGTTGCTGTTGCATCTCACATGCCATATTGCATTGAATATTGTCGCCCTGCTATATATTTGTTTACCTTCAATATCTTGCGCATCACTCCCCATTCTCGAGGCGATGGACCGGGGGAACCGCCACAGTCGAAGGAATGGAGGAACGATGCAACTGTACTTTCTTTTATAGTCAAACGAGATGGCGCTGGTCGGAGGTAGCTCCGCCACAGTCATCCGGTTGACGTTTCTTTTGTAGTCAAACGAGATGGCGCTGGTCGGAGGTAGCTCCGCCACAGTCATCCGGTTGACGCTTTCTTTTATAGTCAAACGAGATGGCGCTGGTCGGAGGTAGCTCCGCCACAGTCATCCGCTTGACGCTTTCTTTTATAGTCAAACGAGATGGCGCTGGTCGGAGGTAGCTCCGCCACAGTCATCCGCTTGGCGCCATTTTTCTTCTGCTAAGTTTGGACATTGATACGTGGTGGCGCCATAGTCGCCCGGTCGAAACGATTTAATTACTGCTGGAATTATTATGTGGTTGTGTTGCTTGGATCATGTGGGTGACGGGAATTAAAATTTGACTAAGAAGATAATCACCTCCCTCGACTAGATTGTGTCACATAGTGCCACTCACCAAACACAACCAGCACAACCATGCGTCGTTCATATGGGCGGACCATGGCCGAGTATTCTATCGAGCCTCCTTTGACGCCACCCTTTTGGCAAGTCTAGTCGGTTACCTTTGTGGTCGGGGCTAGTCTTGCGAAGGTTCCGGAGCTAGGCGTCGCTCATCTGTTGGGGGCGTGCCGGATTCACTTCGTCATAAGACTTGGTCCTTTGGACGTGTCGGTGGCTACACAGGGAGTGTCTGGGTAGGATAAACAGTTGTGGAAGTGTGGGTTCGTACTGTCGCCGTGATCGGTTCTAGTACTTCGGTACCGGCGGTACAAGCCTAGACTTCAGCGTGTGGATAAAAGTTGCAACCTCTCGAGAGTGTAAATCTAGAATCTAGCCTTGTCCCTAGGTTATGGGACGATGTTTGGGGTCAAGTCACGCTATGAGTTAGTCCGGTCGAACATGGAGAAATAATTAATATGAAACCCAACGAACATGTGGAAACTTGAGAGCCTAGCCAAAGTTAGCTAGAGGCCTGAGAGCCTAGAGTAAAGTCAGAGTTGGCTAGAGGCTTGAGAAATGTGATCTCACATTAGAAACACGAAACATCTCTACTAAGGTAAGTAGGTAAGTTATGTTCAACCGTTAAGCTTGGACTCGCACCTGCATCCCGAACTTATGCCATGCTACTTTCCGAACTTATGCCATGCCATATAGATAGACCTTGTTTGATTTTGGGCTAATGTCTTGCGAGTACATTCATTGTACTCACCTGGCTTTTTATGTGGCCAGACCCCGCTGCACCCGTCGCTGAGTACCCGCTGTACGAGAACTAGGAATCAGTATCCCAGGCAGAACCCCGTGGAATAAGGCCTGTTGTTGCCACGCTACTACCTACGTACCCGCTACGATCTCTGATAGAGGCTCGATGTTGGATAAATAATGTACATACTATTGTGTGCACCTGTTGCGCGAACGCTGGAGCCTCACCCTGTGTTGTCATCTTGTATCCATCCGAACTCGGAGCCATATATGTATTTGGTTATGTCTTTGTTTATCAAGTTGTCATATATCCAGTGTTTCTGGGACTGGTATATGGGGTAGCTCGATCATCTGGATCGGGGTGCCACATTCAAGAAGCTGTTCCATTGCTGGAGTTTGTTGTGCTTCGTGGACCTGATTTGGAAGTGGATGCAGCACGGGCGACGGCGGCCGGCGGATCGACGGCGTGGGCGGACGGCGTGGTTGGGGACGGTACGGTAGGCTGGGATGAGGTCGAGCGGCGGAGTCGCGGTCGCAGTTGGAGTGGATCGAGCGCCTGGCTACTGGCTAGGGTTGTATTGTGCGGTCGTGCGCCTGTGTGGAGTACTGGAGTGGATCGAGCAGTCGTGCGCCTGTGGGCTGGGCCTTGTCAAGTTTTTGCTTGGCTCACACTTTTCGGGATATTCGGGGTATTCGGGAAATAAGATCACGTACCCGAATTAACCGAGATAAATTCGGGAAATCTGATCCCTTTCCCAGAAAAGCTATCAGGATTCTCGGGTTCGGGTAGTTCGGGTTCGAGATCGGGATTTTCGGGATTCAGGATTCGGGATCGGGAATTATGCCCACCGTGAGATGCAACTCACTCAAAGATACTGAAACGGCAGTGAAATTTCATTGCAGCTAGGTGGTTTATTAGATGATCTAGAATCTTGCTAATAAAACACCGAGGATGACCGACCTCAACGTACGCACGCTAGCGAGAGATAATGGTGGGCTTTATGAATCAAAGTTCGACAAAAGAGTAAGTGATGGCCCTTCACGTAGTTACCTGCGTGAAAAGTAAATGGTTAGGTTGAGACTCCAAGTGCAGAGTGTGTAGTAAGTGGAAGACGTGTTTTCCCCACGAGGGGTGACTCGAGGGTTTAATATCGAACTCTCGGGGAATCAGTAGTGAAGATTTATCTTTCCTATCCTTCTTTTGGTTACCTACAAAACAAAGTAAATGTTTTGGTCCTCAACCTCACCTAGTGGTTGTCAAGCACAAGGTGTGAGAATGATATCAAGATAATATGCAATGCAAACAAGAAATAAATATGCAATGGTGGTAAATAAATATGCAAGGATGGTGGTAGCAATGATAAATGATATTTTTGGGTTTTATATGATGAATGCAAGATGTAAAAGTGTTTTTGTATTTTCGGATTTTTAAATGGCAGAAAATGGAAAAGTGGTAAAAGTGGTTGGAAAGGTGTTTCTTATGATTAAAAATGGACCGGGGTTCATGGTTTCACAAATGCACTCTCTCTTTAATAAAGTGGTAGACAATGGAACACTAGAGTTGACATATGAGATTGCAACACAACAGTTTAATGACAAGTTATAATTATATGGGCATCACGTCCTAACATAGAGACCTTTTGGTTATTAGTCTCTCTTATACTCCACCAAGATGCGAACTAAATCATAACACCTCAGTAATTAAGATAACTCAGAGTATAGCAATAAGTATCATGACATGAAGTTAAAATAAGAACATGCTAGATCTAGTCATGGAGTAGTGGCAATGGTCACACCCACATCTCCGGTAGCATGGTATTTCTTTTTATCCCTAGTGAGGCAACAAAGTAAGGTAAAACACCAAGTGGATCGCAGAACTTTCTCTCACGTTCACTGCACTAGCCACCCCCCGTTACTCCAACTAATGCACACGTTCCCCCTCACACGCTCTCATAAACATGCTTGATCATGACAAGTAAATAAGAACGGGGTACATAATATGCATCTACTTTCATAACTGAAACAAAACCATTGCAATCTCAAACATATATTAACTCATAAAAAGATCCACCACAAAGGTATTACATAGATGACCGTAATCATGTTCAGCAGCTCATACGGTACTAATTAGTGAAGCTCAAGAGAGAGATACATAAGTTACTTCCACAAACCCATAGTCCAGAGGTGGACTACTCCCTCTTCATCATGGAGACGGTGGAGAAGTCGTTGGAGAAGATGGAGACCACGCCGGCAGCGCCCCGCCGGAGTTTTCCCCCTCCAATCTGCAACTCCAGGTCTCTGTTTCGGTGTTTCTGTGTTTCTGCGGCGCTCCTTCCAGAGAACGTCGGGGGACTATTTTTATAGGCGGTTTTAGGTCAAAACGGAGTCGGTGGAGGAAAGATCGACGGCAACGGAGCTCCGAGGCCAAAAGGGGGGTCCCACGCGGCCAGGTACATGGCCGCGTGGGCCCACTCATCTGGCCCTCGGGCCTCCGCTTGTTTGCTTCCTTCGCTCCCAGCTTTGTTCCTTCCAAAAACTGATGCTCGTAAATTTCCAGGTCATTTGGACGTCGTTTGGGTCCCTGAAACATTAAAATATAGAAATAGGGTTTTCTGCCTGCGCAGGGTTAATTCCAAAAAATAGGAAACATATCAAATATTCCCAAAATCATTATAAAACAGTGATATAACCCTTATATGATGCAAATATGACTGGAATATAAGTAAAATAATGCAAAGTTCATGTATGCATTTTACATGCATCAACATCCCCAAGCTTAACCTATACTCGTCCTCGAGTATGAAGGTGATAAAACTAACATGGACTTTGCAATTTAATACTATCAATGGATATCAAAGATGATTACTATTGCTACATAGAGTCAAATGATTCATTCTTAAAAGGAGTAGCAATATGCAAGATAGTTTATGAAGTGATATCAAGTATTCAATGCAAGGATGTTCAATGATAATTCACAAAGTGTAACATAAAAAAAGTACTATGGACCACATGTATGCATAATGATAAGTAAGAACATCCTACAATGGTCATAGAGTATTGATGAAAATCTGAATATAAAAGGTGGACACTTTGGAAAGATATATATGAGTAGAGGTAAAGCATGAATAAGTTTCATCTAACTTCTGAACTTCTCTACTTAAGTTAATGATTGTAATGTGGTAATCCTTGGTGTCAAGCTCTCATTCCCCTATCATAGCATCTTGAATGATTAAGTTTAAAGTGAAAGCAATATGAGTAGTGTGCTTGACAAAGTACAGGTTGAAAGTCTCATGCCCCTTGAATACAAGTACCTACTCCATGTGTTACTCAACTTGGAAAACAAAGCAAGTTCAAGTTAAATATCATTGTAAGTAATAATAGTATCATTAAGAGCGTCAACTGGGGTACCTCTTGTCCCAGGATATGGAACAAGCCCATATCAAAATGACAAGACAAACAAACAAATGAACAATCTCAACACCCTTTTTATTTACCATTAGATAGCTTTTTATTGTAAGGTGTATCACAGAAGGTTCACCATAGCATGTAAGTAAATTTCCACCATGAATGATGCATGGCTTAGATTAGCGGCCCAGGCGTCTCTCTAACCATTTATACAAACTCATTTAAACTCACTTCATTTCCACATTTATTTCACCCATGGTAAGCATCCATAAACAAAAGTACATGATATCAACTAAATGAATGAAGTGCATGTTGAAAGCTTGCCATGTGACAGCACATATGAGCTAACTCTCAACCAAAGACATTTGTCAAGCCACAACATCATAATTTTAATCACAATGGGTCATGTTTTATTTATGCAATGAAAGTAAAGTGTGCATCAAGTTCGAGAGAGCTCTATAACCAACTTTTCCCATAACAATCAACAACATAAGCATTTTCATTCAGAGGTATAGATAACACAAATATCATGATAAACATACTCGGAATAGCATAAAGCTAATAGGTAGATATGGTGGACTCACTGGAAAAACTTTGGTTGAAGGTGTTGGAAACAAGTTTTTGCTTGTTGGAATTTTTGGGCTAGCAAGAGGGAGAAAGTTGACCATCTAAATGCATGCATGAGTGTCCATAGAACTAACTAATCCATGTTAAACAAGTAAATAACATTCAGCATCAAAACATGAATAAAAGATAGCTCTTGATAAAATACTTGCAAATTAACTCATTAACAAGCTCATGAATCATGCAACTATATGTATCTTTTAAAATCAACTCAACATCCCTTTTCCCAATCTATAATAGCATCCAACATAATTCAACCCAAATTTCCAGTAGCTCTCTCATATATAAATGATAGTGTGGTGGTCTCACAAAATAAAAATCAAACCTAAACAAACAAAAAGACGCTCCAAGTTTATGCGATAAAGTGTTTCGATCGAAAAACAGAAGTTAGACGTGTGCAAACCGAGAGTGTGTAGGTCCAGTGGGGTTGTCTTCACATCCCCAAGCTTATGGTCTTCACCATCCTTGGATAGCTCTTGGTGCATCTCCTCTAATCCCTGTGAAAAAACTTCAAAACACCGTTTCTCCCATTTCTTTTTCTGTGGGGTGCATTAGTAGTGATAAACAAATAGATTTCTTGCTGCATATAATCCTTGAACAAAAATTCATATGAATGTCCAGAAAGTGTATAATGTTGTATGCCTACTCATAAACTCAATTGGATCAAAAAGATTCAAGTTAAAAGTTCTAAGCATGCATCAAACAAAATGGGACAGAATCTGTCCAGAAAAACAGCAGCAGCTAAACGTATTTTTCTACCCTACTTAACTTTGTCGAAAATTCCGAAAAATTCATGCATACAGAGGATGAAAAGTTGCAACTACAGTTTAAATATGAGCTCATTCGGAGTTACAGAATAAGAATTAAAAATCATACCGTGCACAGATTCGTGCAGGAATAAAATCTCCGAACGCTATAAGCAACTTCTTCAACCAAAATGAGTAAAACTTGGCACTTTATTAAAAATTCCAGAAACTAAACTAAACACTAAGTCTCTTGTTACAGCAAGAGGACACAAAGAAAATCAAAATAAAAACAACCGGGTTGCCTCCCGTAAAGCGCTTTCTTTATAGCCATATAGCTAGGCTTCTTACTTGATGTTTATTGTGGACGAAGCTCATGAGGGAGCTTGAATGATGTGTCCCTCTTCCTTGGGAAGTGTTCCATGCACTTCTTGTGTGGAAACTGAAACTTCACATTCCCTTCTTTTGAATCAATGATAGCACCTGTAGTACGAAGAAAAGGTCTTCCAAGAATAATTGGACTAGAGGTTTTATTCCCCATATCCATGATTAGAAAATCAACAGGCACAAATGTCATATGTAACTCTACCATAACATCACTTACTTTCCCTAAAGCATGTTTAATGGAATCATCAGCAAGTGCAAGTTCAATAGAGCATTTTTCAAGATTTTTCAATTCAAGTACTTCATATAGTTCTTTAGATAAAACAGAGACACTAGATCCTAGATCAAGTATAGCATGGTGTGTCTCTTTTCCAATGGTTACTAGGACTTTGGGAATCCATATATCCCCAAGCTTAGGTGGTATCATAGCCTCTTGGTTGTACCTAGCAATCTTTTCTTTCAAGACATGATTAGCAATATAAGAACCAAAACCAGCTTGGTTAGAGTTGATGGAAGGATCACTTGCAAATTTTTGTAAGATAGATATTAATTCATGCAAGCTACAATTCTCTAAGTCAAGCAATGGATCCTTTACTTCACTAAGCATTTTAACTTCCTCAACTTTTCTCTCTTTCACATGTTTAAATGATGAGTCTTTTCTTATTGAATCACTAACACAAACCAGCTTTTCCTCAATTCTATTGACGTAAACATCTTTTTCAAGAAATTCCTTCTCACATAATCTTAGTTTATGCATGACATTAACTAATTCATTGTTTATCTTGGGAATAATGTTTTCAGAATAAGATACTAGTTGTTCAAAATCCTCTTTACTTGGTAGCTTCTCTAACTTAGTTTCAAATTTATCTTTGGATAACGCAAGTGCTACTGCGGTGTCCTCCAACTTTTTCTTGTTACCCACAAAGCTACCAAAGATTCTTCTAAGTGTCATGGCTGCACAAGGTGGTGTTGACAACACAAAACTTCCCCCTGTAGCCCCATCTAAAGCATTTTGGTACCAAGGGTCTATTCCATAATAGAAGTAAAGGCTTAGCTTTTCATCTTCACAAGGTGTAGGATCTTCATAGTGCATCCTATTAATTCTTACCCAAGCATCTTTTAATGTTTCTCCATGATATTGTTTAAAATTAGAAACCGAATTCAATGGAGGACTCACTCCTTGTTTGTTTCCCAGAACCATGATTGCAAGTTTTTATGTGTTTTTTAATTTTTTATGCAAAACTGAAAATAAATATGCAAAACAATGACAAAACAAGATAAATTGCTTTGAAGGTAAAGATGGATAAGATGATGCTCACGTAGGTGCAACCTCCCCAAGCTTAGGTCTTAGCACAAGTTGGTGATGAAGTTGACTTGGTGAGATATCCGTGGATAAATCCGGCACCAGAAAACAGAGCCAGTGCAGGGGACCCTTGGATAAACCTTTCAGCAATGATTCCCCGGCAACGGTGCCAGAAAACAATGCTTGATGAGCGCTAAGTTGACGAGGGAATATATTGCGGTGTTGCTTCTATCTCCCCGGCAACGACGCCCGAAAACAGTCTTGATGGCCCTTCACGTAGTTACCTGCGTGAAAAGTAAATGGGTTAGGTTGAGACTCCAAGTGCAGAGTGTGTAGTAAGTGGAAGACGTGTTTTCCCCACGAGGAGTGACTCGAGGGTTTAATATCGAACTCTCGGGGAATCAGTAGTGAAGATTTATCTTTCCTATCCTTTTTTGGTTACCTACAAAACAAAGTAAATGTTTTGGTCCTCAACCTCACCCAGTGGTTGTCAAGCACAAGGTGTGAGAATGATATCAAGATAATATGCAATGCAAACAAGAAAGAAATATGCAGTGGTGGTAAATAAATATGCAAGGATGGTGGTAGCAATGATAAATGATATTTTGGGTTTTATATGATGAATGCAAGATGTAAAAGTGTTTTTGTATTTTCAGATTTTTAAAGGGCAGAAAATGAAAAGTGGTAAAAGTGGTTGGAAAGGTGTTTCTTATGATTAAAAATGGACCGGGGTTCATGGTTTCACAAATGCACTCTCTCTTTAATAAAGTGGTAGACAATGGAACACTAGAGTTGACATATGAGATTGCAACACAACAGTTTAATGACAAGTTATAATTATATGGGCATCACGTCCTAACATAGAGACCTTTTGGTTATTAGTCTCTCTTATACTCCACCAAGATGCGAACTAAATCATAACACCTCAGTAATTAAGATAACTCAGAGTATAGCAATAAGTATTAGGACATGAAGTTAAAATAAGAACATGCTAGATCTAGTCATGGAGGAAGTGGCAATGGTCACACCCACATCTCCGGTAGCATGGTATTTCTTTTTATCCCTAGTGAGGCAACAAAGTAAGGTAAAACACCCAAGTGGATCGCAGAACTTTCTCTCACGTTCACTGCACTAGCCACCCCCCCCGTTACTCCAACTAATGCACACGTTCCCCCTCACACGCTCTCATAAACATGCTTGATCATGACAAGAAAATAAGAACGGGGTACATAATATGCATCTACTTTCATAACTGAAACAAAACCATTGCAATCTCAAACATATATTAACTCATAAAAAGATCCACCACAAAGGTATTACATAGATGACCGTAATCATGTTCAGCAGCTCATACGGTACTAATTAGTGAAGCTCAAGAGAGAGAGATACATAAGTTACTTCGACAAACCCATAGTCCAGAGGTGGACTACTCCCTCTTCATCATGGAGACGGTGGAGAAGTCGTTGGAGAAGATGGAGACCACGCCGGCAGCGCCCCGCCGAAGTTTTCCCCCTCCAATCTGCAACTCCAGGTCTCTGTTTCGGTGTTTCTGTGTTTCTGCGGCGCTCCTTCCAGAGAACGTCGGGGGACTATTTTTATAGGCGGTTTTAGGTCAAAACGGAGTCGGTGGAGGAAAGATCGACTGCAACGGAGCTCGAGGGCCAAAAGGGGGGGTCCCACACGGCCAGGTACATGGGCCGCGTGGGCCCACTTATCTGGGCCCTCGGGCCTCCGCTTGTTTGCTTCCTTCGCTCCCACGCTTTGTTCCTTCCAAAAACTGATGCTCGTAAATTTCCAGGTCATTTGGACGTCGTTTGGGTCCCTGAAACATTGAAATATAGAAATATGGTTTTCTGCCTGCGCAGGGTTAATTCCATAAAAAATAGGAAACATATCAAATATTCCCAAAATCATTATAAAACAGTGATATAACCCTTATATGATGCAAATATGACTGGAATATAAGTAAAATAATGCAAAGTTCATGTATGCATTTTACATGCATCAGTAAGCGATCGTGAATTATCTAAAGATTGGTGTAGTTAGAGCATATCCGGTCGGGCACCCAATAAACCGTCCAGCAACAACACCGAACGAGCACTATTGGGGACACCAGCACATGCTGCCGCCGTATTGGGAACGATTTCCAATAACATTTTGACTAACTTATTTGTAATTTTAAAGTTATGCAAATTAAAACACACATAGTTTCGAACATACATTCAAAGTCTTGGCCGTAATTTTAAAGTCTCACCCCACCAAACCGCCGTGAAATCAGGCCACAAATGTTATATAGGATAAATCAAATGGAAGATATTGGCAAGGTTCACCGCAGCCATGGCGGCCGTCTTCTTCAGCATTATCCCGCCGTTCTGTGCCTAACACCCGCGGAAGACATCCCTCTCCCACGTCTCACCGGACTTCCACTCCGGCTTCTCCTTGAAAGGCGGGGCTTGCGTCGAGGACAAATGCCGAATGCAGTATCTATATCCTTCGGCTTCTCTTTGGGTAGCGGAGCCATGGCGACGAGGGCGCTGGGTGTGTCGACTGACGACGTAGGATGGGTGGAAACGGAAGCGGGCATGTTGGATGTATGCCCAAAAGGCAATAAAGTTTAACATCTGATTCATATTTATGCTTCATGATTCTATGCTATAACTGCGGTGACTCCTGAATATGTGATTCAGAGGAAAACTCACTCGCACGTGTAGAGATATGAACAGAATAAAGTATACCCTAGTCTTACCTTTTAGACTAATTCATTGATTGCTAGAGACCACGTTTTATGGTCTGGGACATTGTTTATGTCAGCATCAATGAGTGGCATATTGTTGGTGGAAACAATATGTCTGGGTAGACCCAAATCGTTGATATGCTAAGAAGATTCCAAAGTGTATTTTTGTCCTAAGTGCAATATCGCAGATGGTTATTATATGACATGTCCTTAGACCATGAGGTTATTAGGGTTGTGTATATTGGAGGAGTTACTTTGGTACTGTCAAACATCATGGCCGTAACTGGGTGATCATAACGGCAGTCGCTGGGTGATTCCGAAGGTGTGTATATATCCTAATGTTGCAAGATGGGAAATTACTCCTCTGTCAAAAGGGAGATACTTCCAGGGCCCACTCGGTATGTATGATATCTAATATGTTCTGTAGACAATGCATGATGAAGTTACATCATGTGAGATATCGGATTACGGGAACGAGAAAAGGAAATTTGCCGGTAACAAGATAGACAGAGATATAGTGAATCAAGGATTGATTCATGAAAATATCAGAATATTTTATCTCGGGTAAATTCAGTATCGTGAGTAATGGGAATGACGAATTAATAATCAACAGGTTCAACAGAGTGTTATTCGTATAACGGTAGCAGTTATTCAGGTAGCCCATGTACCTGACCCTGGCCGGTGATTATATGGAAACATCTAATTATAGCTACACGTTATCGAACCTGTAGGGTAACACGCTTAAGTCAGTTCTAGATTGTTGTGTATATCGTTGGTCTGGATAACGAGAGAGTATCACTGGAATAAGTATTTTCTGCGTGATAGATAATATATTTATCAGAGAGATTGGATTATGCAGACACTAGGTGTCTCGGAGTAATAGAAATATTTTCTATTACTAGTCGGATTTATTCCGAAGGTTTATATAAGAGGGAAATATTTATCCGGAGTATTTTGTCTGTGTACACTGGGTGTCCCAGATCATGTAAAAGTGTTTTATATGATAAATAATTAATTCTGGGAATATTCTGTAAAAGGAAATATTCAAATAAGAATTAATTAGACAAAATATTAATCAATTTATTTAATAAATAATTATTGGGAAAATATTAAATAAATTGGAGCCACCAAAGGGGGCTGCCAAGTGGGCCCATGGGGCCCACTAGGCCGCCGCACCCCATATGGGGCGGGTGGGCCAAGGCGCCTGGGAGGAAGTTCCCTCCCATGGCCGAAACCCTAGATGGGCCGAAAGGCCCATGGGGGGAGGCGGTTTTGGGGAGCCTTGTTGGACAAGGACTCCTCCCCCAACCGACTTGGGCAAGGGGATGTATTTCCCCTTCCCCAAACCGACTTGGGCTAGGGGAAGTCTTTCCCCTTCCCCAAGTCCCTCCAACCCCAATGCCTCCTATATAAACCCCACCCCCTCTCTTTTGGAGAGACACAAGTTAGATCTCTTCTAGTAGGATTATAGGTTTCCTCTCTCCAATTAGATCTAGATGTAATATCTAATCTCTCTCTCTCCCGCCTTCTCATGTGTTGAGATCTCCACCTTCATATACACCATCGGCGAGTGCTTCAAGCATGGACGGCGAAGCCCTGCTGAACTAGATCCGATGTATGTGCGAAACTCAGAGGGGTGATCCGTGAGAAACGGTTGACCCTATCTCACTCTCTTGGATCAAGGCGATACGCGAGGAATCTACGATATTCTCTCGGCTAGGCTTAGCCAAGGGAGTTCTTCCACAAGCTTCATCAACGTCGTCATCGACATCTCTTCCGCTTCACGGTGTCGGTAACGAATTTACAGTTAGATCAATATGCATGTGTTGTTACTTGTATCTTCATAGTAGATCTTGGAGCTTGTTGTGTAGCAATGCGGAAAATTTTAATTTACTGTACACGCGACCCTATAGTGGTATCAGAGCGGTCTATGCGTAGATACAAGATTTGATCTAGAGCACATGGTGTGCGGGCACCGCATAAGTTTGTGCGGGTATGGTATTGAAGTCTATATCTTCTAACATTCAGTTTATTTATGGTTGCTTCCCAATATGCAGTCTTGTCTTGTTTCCAACGACATAGTAAGATCTCAAACTTCTGGCCATCCGCGGACCTTCCAGCTACTCCTAGTATGCCCGTCGGCGCCAACGAAGTGCTTCAGTAGTTTTGAATCTTATTATAGTTGGCCTCGTCGACTTGATAGCGGAAGGGGCATGTGGACTAGGTCCACACGGGGGGTCATGTGCTTTGGAAATCGTCTAGATTGGGATCCGCAACGTTTTTGTAATGTTGGGATGTCAATCACCCCGCAAGGTCAATCTAGCAACATGAATAATCATGCTTTGACAGGGCCGTAGGTTTTTCTGGGGTTTTGGGAATCCTACAGCCATGATAAAGGATGCGAACAATCGTTAGAATCGTCTAACTTGGTTTTTAATGAACAGTGATGTGTTATAGTCTCAAATTTTATTTTGAGTTATTGCCTAACATTGTTTTGTTTTGGCCGGCATGCCGTTCTTCCTTGTTCGTCGAGCTATGGTGATAGAGGAGGTTATGAGAAGGCATGCACTTGTCGTGAACCTCAACATGGCTGCACCGGTGGAGGCGCCACCGGAAGATGAAGGAAGAAGACTATACTACATCACGAAGTGTTACTTGTGCATGTTTTATACCCGTTTTCTTGCTTTTCCCTTGGTTGCGCAGTAGACGTGATTATTAGGGTGATTCCTCAGAAGGAGCTATGGATTTAATTATCCAAGCTATACAAACCAATATCAAGGTGATCGTGCTCATCCAACCGTGGCACCGTCAAACCAGATGCTTGTCACCGGGCATACTGTATACATGCGTCGAGCGTGCCAAGGGTTTGGGAGACGGGCAAGAACCGCTCTAGCAGCATGATCGGTTGGTTGTCTTGAAGTCCGGGCATAACAAGTTATGAGTTCGGAGCACATCCATCGAAAGATGAACGGAAGTCACAGCAGGAAGTGATTGGCAAGTTGGCCTACCCCTTAATCATAGAGGATGCCATGTATCCATGCTTCCATCTATTGATGAGTGAGGATTCCGAATCACTAAAGTCTGATCACGAGGAATATCAGAGTTTAGTGGGAGAACATTATTAGTTTATCTTTAACTAGTGCTAGAAATAATTATGAACATGTCTTAGTGAACTTTAGATTGTTGTAGATCGACACACTGAAAGGACAAGGATGTCGCGTAGAGGGGGGGGGGGGTGAATAGGCGATTTAAAACTTTTCCGTTTAATCTTGATAATTACGGAATAAAACTAGATGTTTAAATAACAAGCCAACAACCTAAATAAACTATGCTCACATATGTGCACCAACAACTTATGCTAAGCAAGACAAGCAACAAGGTGATAAAATATAGAATACTTCAAGCACGAAGGCTATCACAATGTAAAGGGCATAAGTAAAGAGCTCGGATATAGAAATAACCGAGGCACGCGGAGACGATGATGTATTCCCGAGTTCCTCCTTTTTAGGGGAGTACGTCTCGTTGGAGGGGTGTGAGTTTCAAACTCAAACGCCACGAATGGCCTCACCCTATTCTCCGATGAACCTTGCCCAAAAGCTCGGTTCACCTTCCAATATCGGAATCCTTCAAGGCAGAATCCGGAGCCTTTAAAACAATCTTGAGGCACAACCCACAAAAGGATTGGGAGCTCCCAAGTGACCACAAAAGGTCTCAACCACCACAAAAGGCGTCTAGGGTCCAAAGACCCAAGAGTAACAAGCTCACGAACTTTCACTTCCACGAATCCTCGTGGAGAACACAAACCGATGCACAAATGCAATGGCAAGAGCACAAGTGCTCAAATCCGTCACTCTCAAATCCCACCAAAAGCAACTAATGGTTATGGGGGGAGAAGAGAGGAAAACAAAGAAGAACTCAACAAATGGAACTCCAAGATCTAGATCCAAAGGGTTCCCCTCACTTAGAGGAGAGATGGATTGGTGAAAATATAGATCTAGATCTCTCTCTTTTCCCTCAAAGATATGTAAGAATCATGGGAGGAATTGGGAAAGGGGCAAGCTTTCCAAGGTCAACAATGGAGGTGAGAGAGGGGGAAATTTCATGCCTAGAAGAGCTTATGGGTTTGGGGAAGAATGGGGCCTTTTATAGGTCCCACGAAAAAGAGCCGTTGCAGAAAAAATAACCCCGGAGACTCCGGTCTGGGAAGGCTGGAGTCTCCGGTCTGGGCAGAGTCTCTAGTCCCTGAGGGCGGAGACTCCGGCCAGACCAGAGATACTGAAGTCTCCGGAGCAATTCCGGCCCACTTCCGGCCTCTAAACAGAGAGTGCCGTCGTTGGGGCACGAGTGCCAAAACCGGCAGGCCGGAGACTCCGGTCCCCCTGAGTTTGAAGACTTCGGTGTGGGCACACGAGAGACTCCTGTTGGATGTATGCCCAAAAGGCAATGTATTTATACATCTGATTCAATAATTATGATTTGTATTCTCTATGCTATAACTGCAGTGGTTTCTGAATACGTGATTCAGATGAAAGCACACTCGCACGTGTAGATAATATGAACACGTAAAATATACCCTAGTTCTTTTACGGACTAATTTGTTGATTGTTTGATGACACAGCTTTCCAAGTCATGGACATTGTTTATGTCAGCATCAATGAGTGGCATATATTGGATAATAATATGGCCGGGTAACCCAAGTTTTGGTATGCTAAGAGATTCCGTTAAATTGTTTTTTGTCCTTAGCTTTATCACGGTAAGGTTATTATATAACTTGTCCTGTAACCATGAAGTTATTAGGGTTATGCATACTGGAAGAGTTACTTTGGTACTGTCAACACTATGGCCGTAACTGGGTAGTAAAACGGCAGTCACTGGGTGATTCCAAGGTGTGTGTATATCCTAATGTTCTGAGATGGGAAATTACTCCTCGATGATTTGAGAGATACGCCCTGGGCCCTCTCGATATTATAAGGTATCCAATATGTTCTGTAGACAATGCATGGTGAAGTTACACCGTGTGGAATATCATAATACGAAAACGAGTAAAGGGAACTTACCGGTTAACGAGATAGACAAAGATGTAATGAATCAATGATTGATTCATGGTGACATCGACGGATCTATATCTCGGGCGAAGTTTTGGTATCGCGAGTAATGGGAATGATATATTAAATAACCAACAGGTTCAACAGAGTGTCTTCGCATAACGTAGTAGTTATTCAGATCGTCCCGGATCTGACCCTGGCCGGTGATTGGATGGGAACATCCAATTATAGCTACACGTTATCGAACCTCTAGGGTGGACACGCTTAAACTAGGATTGGTTAGTTGTGTATTATGGTTGGTCTGGAACATGGAGAGAGTATCACCGACATAGTGTCTGCATGATATATATGGTTTTATCGGAGAGATTATTTTGTGATAGAAGTTGCTATCATGGTCGGATTTATTCCGAGGGTTTATATATGAAGGAAATATTTTTTCGGAGTATTTTGTCAGCGGACACTGGGTGTCCTGGATCATGTAAAAGTGTTTTATATGATAGGAAATTAATTCAGTGAAATATTCTGTAAAAGGAAATATTCAAATAAGAATTAACTAGACAAAATATTATTTATTTAAATATTAATTTATTTAATTGATAAATAATTATTGGAAAAATATATAAATAAAATTGGAGCCCACCATGGGGGCTACCAAGATGGGCCCTAGGGCTCACCAAGGTAGCCGCACCACCATATGGTGGTGGTGGGCCAAGGTGCCGAAGGGGGAGGCTCCCCCAGCAGAATCCCTAATGGGCCATGCGACCCATGGGGGGAGGCGGCGGCGGTGGTAGCCGAGGCGGCCGGCCTGGGTGGGCCCCACCGCCTAGGTCGGAACGGCCTAGGGCGGGCCCCACCCGGTGGTGGCGGTAGGAGAGGCGGTGGGGAGGGGAGTTGGAGTCCAACTCCAACTCCTCCCTCCCAAACCGAATTGGGCAAGGGGAGCTTTCCCCTTGTCCAAACCGACTTGGACTAGGGGAAAGCTTTCCCTTTGCCCAAGTCCCTTGATACGTTTCAAACGTATCTATAATTTCTGATGTTCCATGTTGATATTATACCAATTGTTACATGTTTTATATGCACTTCATAGCATTTTTATACATTTTCTGGGACTAACATATTAACAAGATGCCACAGTGCCAGTTCCTGTTTTCTGCTGTTTTTGTATTCCAGAAAAGCTAGTCTGTAAATATTCTCAGAATTGGACGAAACTTGGACAGAACCTCCTATTTTTCCAACACGTACACAGAGTCCAAAGGAGAGACGGAGGGGAGCCACGAGCCAGCCACACCATGGGGCGGCGCGGGCCCTCCTCTGCCGCGCCGTGGGGTGGTGTGGGCCCCACGGGCGTCTACAGCCGCCGCCCTTTCGCCTATTTATTCATCTTCACGGGAAACCCTAGACACCCGAGCCATTATCCACGAAAAGTTCCAGAGACGCCGCCGCCGTCAACCCTAGCTCGGGAGGGTTCAGAAGCTCTTCCCGGCACCCTGCCGGAGAGGGGAATCATCACCGGAGGGCTCTACATCACCATGCCTGCCTCCGGAGTGATGCGTGAGTAGTTCATCCTTGGACTACGGGTCCATAGCAGTAGCTAGATGGTTGTCTCTCCACTTTATGCTATCATGTTTAGATCTTGTGAGCTGCCTATCATGATCAAGATCATCTTATTGTAATGCTACATGTTGTGTTTGCTGGGATCCGATGAATATTGAATACTATGTCAAGTTGATTATCAATCTATCTTATATGTTATTTATGATCTTGCATGCTTTCCGTTACTAGTAGATGCTTTGACCAAGTAGATGCTTGTAACTCCAAGAGTGAGTATTTATGCTAGATAGTGGGTTCATGCCTCGGTAATCTGGGAGAGTGACAACAACTTCTAAGATTGTGGATGTTCTGTTGCCACTAGGGATAAAATAACCGATGCTTAGCTTAAGGGTGCGCCGTTAGGTCTAATGCATTTGTTTACATTACGCACATTACTTAATGCGATTATCCGTTGCTTGCAACTTAATACCAACGGGGAACTCGGATGACAACCTGGAGGTGGATTATTAGTCATAGACGCGGTTGGATAACGATCTATGTATTTGTCGTAATGCCACATGAATATCATAGTAATCATCATGTCATATATATGCATTGTCATGCGCTCAATATTTTGTCAATTGCCCAGCTGTAATTTGTTCACCAGCATGTTAGTTATCTTTTATGGAGAGACACCACAAGTGAACTGTGGACCCGGTCCATTCTTTTACACTGATAATACAACCAACTGCAAACATTGTTCCTTTTCATTCTCTGCAATTTACTACTGTTTTCCACACCATACGTTTAATCCTTTGTTTTCAGCAAGCCGATGAGATTGACAACCTCACTGTTTCGTTGGGGCAAAGAAGTTTGATTGTGTTGTGTGCAGATTCCACGTTGGTGATCGAGTAAATGGCGCCACCAACAACCTTCAGAAGTGATTTCTTGCTCCTACTGGTTCGATTAAACCTTGGTTTCATACTGAGGGAAACTGCTGCTACACTGCTTCATACCTTCCTCTAGGGGTCTCCAACGAACGTGCGATCCACGTCATCAAGCACTTTTTCTGGCGCCGTTGCCGGGGAGCAAGAGGATTTCTGCAAGGGGAGTTTCACGCTTCCAATCTCTTTACTTTGTTATTGTGTTGCTTAGTTTATTTTTATCTTGTCTTGTTTGCTTTATTTATCAAAAACACAAAAAATTAGTTGCTTAATTCGAATTGTTATTTTTCAGTCTTGTTATCATGTATAACTCTACTCATAAGTTCACCTAGGGAGTACACTCTACTTCTCTGTCTGTTTTTATTTTATTTTGTTTTGTCTAGTTTTGTTGTGCTTAGTTTATTTATGTTTAGTTTTGTTTTTCTTATATACCCGAAAATCCATTAAAATTTAAAAACCGAAAATCTAAAAAAAAAACTGTTGCTATGGAAGAACATGCTAGAACCTCTATGTTTATGAAACTAAAGAATCATATATAAAGTATAGAGAATCAAGAGAGGGTAAAATCATAAGAGGCATGTTAAAAAGTTAAATCAAATTGTTGAAATTTTGCTTGAAAGGCATGATATAAATTGTTGCTCTGAAGGATACTAAACATCTTAAATTTTAATGTGGCTTCAGTAAAGAAGTTTTAATTATGAACTATCATTGGAATAACTATATTCATCTTGGATTTGAAGAAGTAGAACAATTTGTTTTACTTATGGGAGCTTCTGAAATAGATTCATTCATGGATAAAAATTATGAAACTTGTGTTGCTTGTAATAAACTTAAAGAAACAGTCTCTTTTATCCTTGATTATTGCCTAGAAAATTTCAGCAATAATTGTTATATCATTGATTATAAAGGGAGACTCATTCATGCACAAGAATGTATTCACAATTTGCAGGAATATGTGGAAGAAGAAACTGCTGAAGCTGAAAGCTCATTGGATGAAAAAGAGGAGGAGAGTGATGTACAAAAGAAGGAAGAATGGATTAGCTACCCATGCCTACCTTCTAATGAGAGTAACTCTTCATCTCTTACACTATTTGATTGCCCTCCATGCTTACCAAAGGAGAATGAATGTTATGTTCCTGTGGATTCTCTTGAATTATTCCCTATGAATGAAACTTGTGGAAATGATTATGCTACTATTACTTATGATAATCCATGCTATTTTGATAAATCTTATGATAATCCTTTATTTGTGCGTAATATCGAAATGCATGGTAATGAGAAAGTTTGTTTAGAAAATGTTTATGATAAAGCTCTAGATGATGGTCCTATATTGCTTGATAATATTATGTATTCTACTAATGAAAATGGGATTGGAGAGGTCTTGACTTTATCTAGGTTGAGTCCCATACCTCTTGAGAATGATCAATCATCTTGTTATAAAATGGTTAAAAGTGGGTTTGAAAGTTTTAATCCCATTATTTTTGAGCTTGATAAAAATTATGTGTTTGTAGATCATGAAAAGCATGCTTTATGCGATAATTATATTGTTGAGTTTGTTCATGATGCTACTGAAAATTATTATGAGAGAGGAAAATATGGTTGTAGAAATTTTCATGGTACTAAAACACCTCTCTATATGCTGAAAGTTTTGAAGTTACTCTTGTTTTATCTTCCTATGCTTGTCACTTTGTTCTTTATGAATTTATTTGGGTACAAGATTCCTATGCATAGGAAGTGGGTTAGACTTAAATGTGTTTCGAATTTGCTTCTTGATGCTCTTTGCTTCATTTTCTATTTTTATGTGAGCATCATTAAAACTATCAAGCCTAGCTAAAAGGCATTAAAGAAAAGCGCTTATGGGAGACAACCCATTATTTTATTTCTGCAATTTTTCTTTCTTTTTGAGTCAAGGAGTTGTTTACTTCTGTAACAATTCCTTTGTATCTTTATTTTATCGCATTGTTGTGCCAAGTATTGCCTCTAATAGGAAGATGATGCTAGATTTGGATTTCTGCTGTTCACCGTTTTACTTCTGTAAAATCACAGAAAAATTATTTAAATCTGCAAATTTTTGTGCGTGATCCTCAGATATGTACGCATCTTTCGTTAGTTTAAAGTTTTTCGATCTGAGCAACGTAAGTGCCTCGAAAAAATTCGTCTTTACGGACTGTTCTGTTTAGACAGATTCTGTCTTTTATTTTTCGCATTCTCTCTTTTACTAGTGTTGAGTGGAATTCTTTTTTAGGGTGAAGAGCTTCACATAACATCAGTGGCAGTAGTAATGTTAAAAGTAACGGTCATGTTTGTGTCCTTATAGAACATGTGAGTTTTTGATTGTGCACTAACCCTCTAATGAGAATTACTTGAGTTTGGTGTGGCGGAAGTTTTCAAGGGTCAAGAGAGAAGGATGATATAATGTGATCAAGAAGAGTGAAGAGCTTAAGCTTGGGGATGCTCCCATGGATCACCCCAGCATATTTCAAGAAGACTCAAGCGTCTAAGCTTGGGGATGCCCAAGGCATCCCCTTCTTCATCAGCAACTTATCAGGTCATCTCTAGTGAAACTATATTTTAATTCTTTCACATCATATGTGCTTTACTTGGAGCGTCTGTGTGCTTTTATTTTCAGTATTTTATTTTTCTTATGGTCAACTTGATTGGACCCAGCATTCTTGATTGGGAGAGAGACACGCTCCGCTTTTTCATATGAATACTCCTATTCTTCACTTATACTTGTTGAGTATTCTTATCTAGCTATTGCTATGCTTTTAGCTCCTGTTTTGCATGCATCTCTTATTCAGAGCTGTTAGTTCTTTTAAAGAAAGTACTCTCTTGCTTCACTTATAATTGTTTGGAGAGTTTATGTTGAAATAAATTGATTGGTGTTTGGTTGGAACAGAAAATGTTGCATGTGGTAGATGGTATAATGGAAAAAGCTTACATATTCTTGTAGATCACTGTATTGGATAATTTGATACTTGTCAATTGTTTTGAGTTATCAAGTAGTTCATGTTTAAGCTTTTGTATCATGTAGTTAAAACCTATTAATGAAGAACTACCGTAAAGCTCGTTGAAATTTGGTTTGCATGATTGGTATCTCTAAGGTCTAGATATTTTCTAGTAAAAGGGTTTGGTTAACAAGGAAGACAGTGTAGAGTCTTATAATGCTTGCAATATGTTTTCATATAAGTCTTGCTGTGTCGGTTGATATCCTGTGTTTGCTTCAAATAACCTTGCTAGCCTAAACTCTGTACTGAGAGGGAATGCTTCTCGTGCATCCAAAACCTTGAGCCAAAATCCATGCCATCTGTGTCCACCATAACTACCTATATGTGGTATTTCCTTGCCATTCCAAGTAAATTTTTCATGTGCTACCTTTAAACTATTCAAAATTATTACTCCTTTTTGTGTCAATGTTTACCAAGCTCATGAGGACGGGGTGGATGTCTTTATGTCAACTGTCAAACAGACTTTACCACCGGACTAGCGGCATATACATCCGCTTATCCATTAATTTTGCAAAAAGAGCTGGCAAATGGGGTGCCCAGTCCCAATTAATTACAACTTTAACCGCTTAATTCTCTTCACATTTTTGCCCTGATTTATCAGTCAAGCAATGACAAACAGTGAAATATCTGCATGTGTAAACAAAAGAGAAAGAGGGATGATCTGCCTTGCTGGTAGAAATAACGTCCTTCATGGGAGCCGCTCTTAAAAGTCTGGTTGGCAGGGGTCATATTGTACTTTCCATTTTCTGATTCGTTGACAATTAACAAACACCTCCAAAACTTATTTTTACTCTCTATATGATTTCAAAAACTTAAAAAGCTCTAGCACATGATTTAATCCCTGCTTCCCTCTGCGAAGGGCCTTTCTTTTACTTTTATGTTGAGTCAGTTTTCCTACTTCTTTCTATCTAGAAGCAAACACTAGTGTCAACTTTGGTGCAACAATTTTTATATGCTTGTATATTGCACTTATTATATTGCTTTGTGTTGACAAATATCCATGAGATATATATGTTGAAAGTTGAAAGCAATTGCTGAAGCTTAAATCTTCCTTTGTGTTGGTTAAATACCTTTTACTTAGAATCTATTGCTTTATGAGTTAACTCTTATGCAAAACTCTTTGATGCTTGTCTCGAAAGTACTATTCATGAAAAGTTTTTGCTTATATGATTCAGTTGTTTGCTCATTATCTACTTGCTAGCAAACTATAGACCATTGACCTGGATCACTTCATTCATAACATGTGCTTTACAATACTATTTGATCAAGATTATGATTGTAGCATGTCACCTCAGAAATTATTTTGTTTTTATCGTTTTACCTACTCGAGGACGAGTAGAACTAAGCTTGGGGATGCTTGATACGTCTCAAACGTATCTATAATTTCTGATGTTCCATGTTGATATTATACCAATTGTTACATGTTTTATATACACTTCATAGCATTTTTATGCATTTTCTGGGACTAACCTATTAACAAGATGCCACAGTGCCAGTTCCTGTTTTCTGCTGTTTTTGTATTCCAGAAAAGCTAGTCTGGAAATATTCTCGGAATTGGACGAAACTTGGACAGAACCTCCTATTTTTCCAACACGTACACGGAGTCCAAAGGAGAGACGGAGGGGAGCCACGAGCAGCCACACCATGGGGCGCGCGGGCCCCCCTGCCGCGCCGTGGGGTGGTGTGGGCCCACGGGCGTCTCCAGCCGCCGCCCTTTCGCCTATTTATTCTCTTCACGGAAAACCCTAAATACCCGAGCCATTATCCACGAAAAGTTCCAGAGACGCCGCCGCCGTCAACCCTAGCTCGGGAGGGTTCAGAAGCTCTTCCCGGCACCCTGCCGGAGAGGGGAATCATCACCGGAGGGCTCTACATCACCATGCCTGCCTCCGGAGTGATGCGTGAGTAGTTCATCCTTGGACTACGGGTCCATGGCAGTAGCTAGATGGTTGTCTCTCCACTTTATGCTATCATGTTTAGATCTTGTGAGCTGCCTATCATGATCAAGATCATCTTATTGTAATGCTACATGTTGTGTTTGCTGGGATCCGATGAATATTGAATACTATGTCAAGTTGATTATCAATCTATCTTATATGTTATTTATGATCTTGCATGCTTTCCGTTACTAGTAGATGCTTTGGCCAAGTAGATGCTTGTAACTCCAAGAGTGAGTATTTATGCTAGATAGTGGGTTCATGCCTCCGGTAATCTGGGAGAGTGACAATAACTTCTAAGATTGTGGATGTGCTGTTGCCACTAGGGATAAAATAACCGATGCTTAGCTTAAGGGTGCGCCGTTAGGTCTAATGCATTTGTTTACATTACGCACATTACTTAATGCAATTATCCGTTGCTTGCAACTTAATACCAACGGGGAACTCGGATGACAACCTGGCGGTGGATTATTAGTCATAGACGCTGTTGGATAACGGTCTATGTATTTTGTCGTAATGCCCACATGAATATCATAGTAATCATCATGTCATATATATGCATTGTCATGCGCTCAATATTTTGTCAATTGCCCAGCTGTAATTTGTTCACCCAGCATGTTAGTTATCTTTTATGGAGAGACACCACTAGTGAACTGTGGACCCCGGTCCATTCTTTTACACTGATAATACAACCAACTGCAAACATTGTTCCTTTTCATTCTCTGCAATTTACTACTGTTTTCCACACCATACGTTTAATCCTTTGTTTTCAGCAAGCCGGTGAGATTGACAACCTCACTGTTTCGTTGGGGCAAAGTAGTTTGATTGTGTTGTGTGCAGATTCCACGTTGGTGATCGAGTAAACGCGCCACCAACAACCTTCAGAAGTGATTTCTTGCTCCTACTGGTTCGATTAAACCTTGGTTTCATACTGAGGGAAACTGCTGCTACACTGCTTCATACCTTCCTCTTGGGGTCTCCCAACGAACGTGCGATCCACGTCATCAAGCACTTTTTCTGGCGCCGTTGCCGGGGAGCAAGAGGATTTCTGCAAGGGGAGTTTCACGCTTCCAATCTCTTTACTTTGTTATTGTCTTGCTTAGTTTATTTTTATCTTGTCTTGTTTGCTTTATTTATCAAAAACACAAAAAAAAATAGTTGCTTAATTCGAATTGTTATTTTTCAGTCTTGTTATCATGTATAACTCTACTCATAAGTTCACCTAGGAGTACACTCTACTTCTCTGTCTGTTTTTATTTTATTTTGTTTTGTCTAGTTTTATTGTGCTTAGTTTATTTATGTTTAGTTTTGTTTTTTATATACCCGAAAATCCATAAAAATTAAAAAAACGAAAATCTAAAAAAAAACTGTTGCTATGGAAGAACATGCTAGAACCTCTATGTTTATGAAAACTAAAGAATCATATATAAAGTATAGAGAATCAAGAGAGGGTAAAATCATAAGAGGCATGTTAAAAAAGTTAAATCAAATTGTTGAAATTTTGCTTGAAAGGCATGATATAAATTGTTACTCTGCACAGGATACTAAACATCTTAAATTTTAATGTGGCTTCAGTAAAGAAGTTTTAATTATGAACTATCATTGGAATAACTATATTCATCTTGGATTTGAAGAAGTTGAACAATTTGTTTTACTTATGGGAGCTTCTGAAATAGATTCATTCATGGCTAAAAATTATGAAACTTGTGTTGCTTGTAATAAACTTAAAGAAACGGTCTCTTTTATCCTTGATTATTGCCTAGAAAATTTCAGCAATAATTGTTATATCATTGATTATAAAGGGAGACTCATTCATGCACAAGAATGTATTCACAATTTGCAGGAACCTGTGGAAGAAGAATCTGCTGAAGCTGAAAGCTCATTGGATGAAAAAGAGGAGGAGAGTGATGAACAAAAGAAGGAAGAATGGATTAGCTACCCATGCCTACCTTTTAATGAGAGTAACTCATCATCTCTTACACTATTTGATTGCCCTCCATGCTTACCAAAGGAGAATGAATGTTATGTTCCTGTGGATTCTCTTGAAGTTTTCCCTATGAATGAAACTTGTGGAAATGATTATGCTACTATTACTTATGATAATCCATGATATTTTGATAAATCTTATGATAATCCTTTATTTGTGCGTAATATCGAAATGCATGGTAATGAGAAAGTTTGTTTAGAAAATGTTTATGATAAAGCTCTAGATGATGGTCCTATATTTCTTGATAATGTTATGTATTCTACTAATGAAAATGGGATTGGAGAGGTCTTGACTTTATCTAGGTGTAGTCCCATACCTCTTGAGAATGATCAATCATCTTGTTATAAAATGGTTAAAAGTGGGTTTGAAAGTTTTAATCCCATTATTTTTTAGCTTGATAAAAATTATGTGTTTGTAGATCATGAAAAGCATGCTTTATGCGATAATTATATTGTTGAGTTTGTTCATGATGCTACTGAAAATTATTATGAGAGAGGAAAATATGGTTGTAGAAATTTTCATGGTACTAAAACACCTCTCTATATGCTGAAAGTTTTGAAGTTACTCTTGTTTTATCTTCCTATGCTTGTCCACTTTGTTCTTTATGAATTTATTTGGGTACAAGATTCCTATGCATAGGAAGTGGGTTAGACTTAAATGTGTTTCGAATTTGCTTCTTGATGCTTCTTTTGCTTCATTTTCTATTTTTATGTGAGCATCATTAAAACTATCAAGCCTAGCTAAAAGGCATTAAAGAAAAGCGCTTATGGGAGACAACCCATTATTTTATTTCTGCAATTTTTCATTTCTTTTTTAGTCAAGGAGTTGTTTACTTCTGTAACAATTCCTTTGTATCTTTATTTTATTGCATTGTTGTGCCAAGTGGAGCCTCTAATAGGAAGATGTTGCTAGATTTGGATTTCTTCTGTTCACCGTTTTACTTCTGTAAAATCACAGAAAAATTATGTAAATCTGCAATTTTTGTGCGTGATCCTCAGAACCATGGGGCGGCGCGGGCCCCCCTCTGCCGCGCCGTGGGGTGGTGTGGGCCCCACGGGCGTCTCCAGCCGCCGCCCTTTCGCCTATTTATTCATCTTCACGGGAAAACCCTAGACACCCGAGCCATTATCCACGAAAAGTTCCAGAGACGCCGCCGCCATCAACCCTAGCTCGGGAGGGTTCAGAAGCTCTTCCCGGCACCCTGCCGGAGAGGGGAATCATCACCGGAGGGCTCTACATCACCATGCCTGCCTCCGGAGTGATGCGTGAGTAGTTCATCCTTGGACTACGGGTCCATAGAAGTAGCTAGATGGTTGTCTCTCCACTTTATGCTATCATGTTTAGATCTTGTGAGCTACCTATCATGATCAAGATCATCTTATTGTAATGCTACATGTTGTGTTTGCTGGGATCCGATGAATATTGAATACTATGTCAAGTTGATTATCAATCTATCTTATATGTTATTTATGATCTTGCATGCTTTCCGTTACTAGTAGATGCTTTGGCCAAGTAGATGCTTGTAACTCCAAGAGTGAGTATTTATGCTAGATAGTGGGTTCATGCCTCGGGTAATCTGGGAGAGTGACAACAACTTCTAAGATTGTGGATGTGCTGTTGCCACTAGGGATAAAATAACCGATGCTTAGCTTAAGGGTGCGCCGTTAGGTCTAATGCATTTGTTTACATTACGCACATTACTTAATGCGATTATCCGTTGCTTGCAACTTAATACCAACGGGGAACTCGGATGACAACCTGGAGGTGGATTATTAGTCATAGACGCTGTTGGATAACGGTCTATGTATTTTATCGTAATGCCCACATGAATATCATAGTAATCATCATGTCATATATATGCATTATCATGCGCTCAATATTTTGTCAATTGCTCAGCTGTAATTTGTTCACCCAGCATGTTAGTTATCTTTTATGGAGAGACACCACTAGTAAACTGTGGATCCGGTCCATTCTTTTACACTGATAATACAACCAACTGCAAACATTGTTCCTTTTCATTCTATGCAATTTACTACTGTTTTCCACACCATACGTTTAATCCTTTGTTTTCAGCAAGCCGGTGAGATTGACAACCTCACTGTTTCGTTGGGGCAAAGTAGTTTGATTGTGTTGTGTGCAGATTCCACGTTGGTGATCGAGTAAACGGCGCCACCAACAACCTTCAGAAGTGATTTCTTGCTCCTACTGGTTCGATTAAACCTTGGTTTCATACTGAGGGAAACTGCTGCTACGCTGCTTCATACCTTCCTCTTGGGGTCTCCCAACGAACGTGCGATCCACGTCATCAAGCACTTTTTCTGGCGCCGTTGCCGGGGAGCAAGAGGATTTCTGCAAGGGGAGTTTCACGCTTCCAATCTCTTTACTTTGTTATTGTCTTGCTTAGTTTATTTTTATCTTGTCTTGTTTGCTTTATTTATCAAAAACACAAAAAAAAAATAGTTGCTTAATTCGAATTGTTATTTTTCAGTCTTGTTATCATGTATAACTCTACTCATAAGTTCACCTAGGGAGTACACTCTACTTCTCTGTCTGTTTTTATTTTATTTTGTTTTGTCTAGTTTTATTGTGCTTAGTTTATTTATGTTTAGTTTTGTTTTTTTATATACCCGAAAATCCATAAAAATTAAAAAAACGAAAATCTAAAAAAAAACTGTTGCTATGGAAGAACATGCTAGAACCTCTATGTTTATGAAAAACTAAAGAATCATATATAAAGTATAGAGAATCAAGAGAGGGTAAAATCATAAGAGGCATGTTAAAAAAGTTAAATCAAATTGTTGAAATTTTGCTTGAAAGGCATGATAAAATTGTTACTCTGCACAGGATACTAAACATCTTAAATTTTAATGTGGCTTCAGTAAAGAAGTTTTAATTATGAACTATCATTGGAATAACTATATTCATCTTGGATTTGAAGAAGTTGAACAATTTGTTTTACTTATGGGAGCTTCTGAAATAGATTCATTCATGGCTAAAAATTATGAAACTTGTGTTGCTTGTAATAAACTTAAAGAAACGGTCTCTTTTATCCTTGATTATTGCCTAGAAAATTTCAGCAATAATTGTTATATCATTGATTATAAAGGGAGACTCATTCATGCACAAGAATGTATTCACAATTTGCAGGAACCTGTGGAAGAAGAATCTGCTGAAGCTGAAAGCTCATTGGATGAAAAAGAGGAGGAGAGTGATGAACAAAAGAAGGAAGAATGGATTAGCTACCCATGCCTACCTTTTAATGAGAGTAACTCATCATCTCTTACACTATTTGATTGCCCTCCATGCTTACCAAAGGAGAATGAATGTTATGTTCCTGTGGATTCTCTTGAAGTTTTCCCTATGAATGAAACTTGTGGAAATGATTATGCTACTATTACTTATGATAATCCATGATATTTTGATAAATCTTATGATAATCCTTTATTTGTGCGTAATATCGAAATGCATGGTAATGAGAAAGTTTGTTTAGAAAATGTTTATGATAATGCTCTAGATGATGGTCCTATATTTCTTGATAATGTTATGTATTCTACTAATGAAAATGGGATTGGAGAGGTCTTGACTTTATCTAGGTGTAGTCCCATACCTCTTGAGAATGATCAATCATCTTGTTATAAAATGGTTAAAAGTGGGTTTGAAAGTTTTAATCCCATTATTTTTTAGCTTGATAAAAATTATGTGTTTGTAGATCATGAAAAGCATGCTTTATGCGATAATTATATTGTTGAGTTTGTTCATGATGCTACTGAAAATTATTATGAGAGAGGAAAATATGGTTGTAGAAATTTTCATGGTACTAAAACACCTCTCTATATGCTGAAAGTTTTGAAGTTACTCTTGTTTTATCTTCCTATGCTTGTCACTTTGTTCTTTATGAATTTATTTGGGTACAAGATTCCTATGCATAGGAAGTGGGTTAGACTTAAATGTGTTTCGAATTTGCTTCTTGATGCTTCTTTTGCTTCATTTTCTATTTTTATGTGAGCATCATTAAAACTATCAAGCCTAGCTAAAAGGCATTAAAGAAAAGCGCTTATGGGAGACAACCCATTATTTTATTTCTGCAATTTTTCATTTCTTTTTTAGTCAAGGAGTTGTTTACTTCTGTAACAATTCCTTTGTATCTTTATTTTATTGCATTGTTGTGCCAAGTGGAGCCTCTAATAGGAAGATGTTGCTAGATTTGGATTTCTTCTGTTCACCGTTTTACTTCTGTAAAATCACAGAAAAATTATGTAAATCTGCAAATTTTTGTGCGTGATCCTCAGAACCATGGGGCGGCGCGGGCCCCCTCTGCCGCGCCGTGGGTGGTGTTGGGCCCAACGGGCGTCTCCAGCCGCCGCCCATTCGCCTATTTATCATCTTCAGGGAAAACCTAGACACCCGAGCCATTATCCACGAAAAGTTTCCAGAGACGCCGCCGCCATCAACCCTAGCTCGGGAAGGGTTCAGAAGCTCTTCCCGGCACCCTGCCGGAGAGGGGAATCATCACCGGAGGCTCTACATCACCATGCCTGCCTCCGGAGTGATGATGCGTGAGTAGTTCATCCTTGGACTACGGGTCCATAGAAGTAGCTAGATGGTTTGTCTCTCACTTATGCTACCATGTTTAGATCTTGTGAGCTACCTATCATGATCAAGATCATCTTATTGTAATGCTACATGTTGTGTTTGCTGGGATCCGATGAATATTGAATACTATGTCAAGTTGATTATCAATCTATCTTATATGTTATTTATGATCTTGCATGCTTTCCGTTACTAGTAGATGCTTTGGCCAAGTAGTGCTTGTAACTCCAAGAGTGAGTATTTTTACTAGATAGTGGGTTCATGCCTCCGGTAATCTGGGAGAGTGACAACAACTTCTAAGATTGTGGATGTGCTGTTGCCACTAGGGATAAAATAACCGATGCTTAGCTTAAGGGTGCGCCGTTAGGTCTAATGCATTTGTTTACATTACGCACATTACTTAATGCGATTATCCGTTGCTTGCAACTTAATACCAACGGGGAACTCGGATGACAACCTGGAGGTGGATTATTGTCATAGACGCTGTTGGATAACGGTCTATGTATTTTGTCGTAATGCCCACATGAATATCATAGTAATCATCATGCCATATATATGCATTGTCATGCGCTCACTATTTTGTCAATTGCCCAGCTGTAATTTGTTCACCCAGCATGTTAGTTATCTTTTATGGAGAGACACCACTAGTGAACTGTGGACCCCGGTCCATTCTTTTACACTGATAATACAACCAACTGCAAACATTGTTCCTTTTCATTCTCTGCAATTTACTACTGTTTTCCACACCATACGTTTAATCCTTTGTTTCAGCAGGCCGGTGAGATTGACAACCTCACTGTTTCGTTGGGGCAAAGTAGTTTGATTGTGTTGTGTGCAGATTCCACGTTGGTGATCAAGTAAACGGCGCCACCAACAACCTTCAGAAGTGATTTCTTGCTCCTACTGGTTCTATTAAACCTTGGTTTCATACTGAGGAAAACTGCTGCTACACTGCTTCATATCTTCCTCTTGGGGTCTCCCAACGAACGTGCGATCCACGTCATCATCCCTCCACCCCTTGGTCCATCTATATAAACCCCACCCACTCCTATTTGGAGAAGATACAAGATACAGACACAAGAGACACAATTGACTCTCAAGATTAGATCCCTTAGTTGGTTTAGAGGAACCTCTAATTAGAGGCAACATATCTGATTAGACTAGATCTAATCTCTCTCTCTCCTTCTCATGTTGAGATCTCCACCTTCATATACACCAGTAGTGCTTCAAGCTTTGACGGTGAAGCCCTGAACCTTTCCCGGCGTACGCGTGCAAGCTCGGAGGGGTGATCTGTTGTTCTCAACGGTTGACCCTCACTCTGCTGGATCAGGTGACAAGGCGAGGAGGAAAAGGCGCGGAATCTCTCTACCAGGCTTGGTTGAGGGATACGGCGACTAGCTACATCGACTACATCATCAACACTTCTTCCGCAACTTCGGTGTTGGGTAACGTATTTCATCTAGATCTTTGGATATTCGTATTTCGCATGTATCTGCATAGTAGATCTTGACAGTTGTTGCGTAGCTATACGGAAATTTTAATTTGCCGTACACGCAACCCAATAGTGGTATCAGAGCGATCTATGCGTAGATACATGATTTGATCTATAGCACATGGTGTGCGGGCACCGCATAAGTTTGTGCGGGTTGTTATCGAAGTCTTTTCTTCTAACATTCAAGTTATTTATGTTGCTTCCCAATATGCGGTCTCGTCTTGTTTCCAACGGCATAGTAAGATCTCGAACTTCTGGCAATCCGCGGACCTTCGGCTGCTCCTAGTATGCCCGTCGGCGCAAACGAATTGCTTCATGTAGCTTCGAATCTTATTATAGTTGGCCTCGTCGACTTGTAACGGAAGGGGCATGTGGACTAGGTCCACACGAGGGTCATGTGCTTTGGCAATCGTCTGGATTGGGATCGCAATGTTTTCGTAATGTTGGGATAGACACATCACCCGCAAGGTCAATCTAGCAACATGAGTAATTATGCTTGGTGAGGACCGTAGAATTTCGGCTTGTCCCGTTGATCCTACAGCCACGCTAAAATTTCCAAGACAAACGTTAGGCGTCTAACTCTGTTTTGCTGGACATGTGATGTGGTTTAGTCTCGAAATTTATTTTGTTGACTAACCTTGTTTTGTTGGCCGGCGTGCCGTTCTTGTTCGTCGAGCTATGGTGATAGTGGGAATAGGAGAAGGCATGCAAATGTCGTGAACCTTGACATGGCCACACCGGTGGAGGCGCCACCGAAAGCTGGAGAAGAAGACTACTACATCACGAAGTGTTATTTACTTGTGTATGTTTTAAATCTGTTTTCTTGCTCTTCCCTTGATTGCGCTAGTGTGATTATTAGGGAGATTCCTCGGTAGCTATAATTTTAATTAATTAAGCTAAAAGAAAATAACAAGGAGTTCGTGCTCATCAACCATAGCACCGTCAAACGGATGCTTGTCATCGTACCCGTGTATCCACGAGTAATGTGTGCCAAGGGTTCGGTAGGCGGGCACGAACCGTTCTAGCAGCAAAAATGGTTGGTTGTCTTGATGTTCGAGCATAACTAGTTATGAGCTCGGAGCACATACATGGAAAGATGAAGCGGAAGTCACGGTAGGAAGTGATTGGTCTGTTGACCTACCGTTGTAAGCTACGTTCAATGGCATGTATCCATCTATTGATGTATGTTGCGTGGATTTCGTATACTCTAATTTGATCCCGAGGATATCAATTTTAGTGGGAGCACTTTTAATTTTAGTTTTAAATTTACTAGTGTAGATAATAATTATGAACATGTCTGAGTAACTTAATTGTTGTAGATCAATGGCTAGATAGCACCCACGTTTAACCTTGGACCACTGATTGAGAAGAAGCCCCTGACTGCGAATGGGAGCAACTATGCTGATTGGGTTCGCGCCTAAGGATTGTTTTAGGAACGCGAAGAGCGAGTACGTTCTCGATGGCCCTCTTCTCGAGGCGCCGGCTGACAATGCGTCAGAAGCTGAAATAGATGCGTACACCTTGAAGAGTGATACGGAGATCTCTATTCAGTGTCTCATGTTGACATGTATGGAACCTGAGCTGCGAAGAAGTTTGATCAAAACTCCTGCATACGCAATGATTGTCGCACTCAAGGCCATGTACCAGACTCAGGCTAAGACTGAGCGTTATGAAAAATACGAAGGGACTTGATGTCTACGCACGCTTCTTTCTCAATGTTGGGCCTCCAAGTGCAGAGGTTTGTAGAACAGCAGCAAGTTTCCCTCAAGAGAATCACCCAAGGTTTATCGAACTCAGGGAGGTAGAGGTCAAGATATCCTCTTCAAGCAACCTGCAATTAAGATACAAGAAGTCTCTTGTGTCCACAACACACCCAATACACTTGTCAGGTGTATAGGTGCACTAGTTCGGCGAAGAGATATTAAAATACAAGTAATATGGATGATTATAAGTGGTAATTACAATCTGAATATAAAATGGGCAGCAAGCAAAACATGTAGCAGAAACTGGTTGTAAACGGGTTTCAATGCTTAGAAACAAGCCTAGGGATCATACTTTCACTAGTGGACACTCTCAACATATAATATAATTGAATACATAGATAGTTCCTCTTCACTATGCTACTCTGAATTATTCTCTGTTGGATAACGAACAACCAATCCACTGCGTAGGGCTTAACAGCCACCTTAAAGTCGCATTCCACATCTAGGCAACCCCACACTGTCAACTTGAGGCCCTAAATAGTACTAGACAAACACCGCAATTTCATAGAGACATCCAACGCAAATAATAACTCATGATAAGTATTCCTGTTATCTTTAGCCTAAGAGCACACACAGGGCGCACACTGTCAACTTCGCACCGTGGGACAAAGGTGACTCCGGAGATTACATTAATAAAACCCACTTGAGTAGCATATAAGATAATGAAGAGTACATCTATGGATTCAACTAGATTACAAAGCTCATGATCACATAAAGATCACACCATGGGAGATAGAGATAAACCACATAGCTACCGGTAGAGCCCTCAGCTCGGGGGAGAAACTACTCCCTCCTCATCATGGGAGGCAGCAACGGCGATGAAGATGGCGGTAGAGTCGATGGAGAGGCTCCGGGGGCAATTCCCCGTCCTAGCAAGGTGTCGTAACAGAACTTTTGTCCCCGAATTAGGGTTTCGGATGGCGGCGGAGCTCTGGAACTTTTCTGGGGAAATCGTCTAGGCACTTAGGGTTTTCGCGTCGGGGGAATAATTAGTCCAAAGGGCATCGCGAGGAGGTGACCGAGGCGGCGACACCACCCTGGGGGCGGCTGTAACATCCCAAAAATATTAATCAATATTATTATTCCAAAAATAAGAGCCAACAAAAACTTTTGTTAAATATTAGTGTTGTCTGCAAAATATTGCTTGTGGTGATTAGTCCTTGTTGCTGTGTTATTCCTTCTTGCTAGTGGTTTGTTGTTTGCTCTAATAAAAGCAAGAAGAAAAGAAAAGAATGGAAATAGCAATATAAAGCAAGAAAAATAAAAGTGACATTTGTGTCCCACAAATTCTCCAAGTGAGAATTTCAAATGGTTTCAAACAAAATTCAGTGGAGTGGGTTTATAAACACTCCCCATTTTGTTCCTACCACTTTCCCCTCTCAAATATTATTTTTGAACTAGTTTTAAAATTCTAAAACAAAACAAATTGAAATAAATTAAATAACTTAAAAAAACTATAAAAGAAAATGTTTCAAAACATTTTATTATTTTATGCCAATTTTTGTGGAGCTTCTACATTATGGGAAGGCCCCACAAATTTTTGCAAATTTTTCTAAAATGTTTAAATGCACTAATTAAATCCTAGAAAACCTTCTGGTTTTAACAGAAGGACTAAAACAGAAATAAAAAAAGAAGCAGAGAGGAGGCAGGGGGTTTTCTGCAAAAACGTCATCCCCTACCTCTCTCCCTCGCCCCGACGTGCCGCCGTGTCGCCACCACCGTCGTCGCCGTTTCCGCGCTCCCCAGGCCCCCCTGGCCGCGCACCCCCTCGCCCCCGTGCCTCTGCAGCCGCGGCGCCGCAGAGGAGGGCAGTTACGCCGCCCCTCGCCTCGATTTCCCTCCACTGTCGCCGTGGCGAGCTCGCCGTCGTCGACCGAATTGGCCCAGCTCGCTGCTCCCCGACACGCCGCGCTTGGCCGAGATCTTCTAGAACACGTCCGGACCCCGGTGAACGCCTCGTCTCCACGTCCCTCGCACCGCCGCGTCGGATTGGGGAGAAATATCTCCGCCGTGTCGCCGTGGACGTCGCCGTGCACTCCGTCCACCGTACGCCGCATCCCGCGCTATAAAGCCACCCCCGCACCCTCTGCGAACACCACACCACCCCACTCCCTCACTGACCCCTCTCAATTCGCCGTGCACCGCCAGGAGGGCGTGCTGTGCCGTAGCCACTGCCGCCGTCGAGGTCCGTCGTGGCCACGACGCCACACTGCCCCTTTCCTTCCCTCTGGCCTCTCCCTGCATCCCTGCGATCACCGCACTCACTCACCCCTTGTTCCCCTCTCTTTCGTGCACCAGAGCATCGCCAGGAGGTCGCCGGAGCCCGTGCCCGTAGCCGAGGAAGTCCGGAGCTCGCCGCCGACGAACCACTCCTTCCCAGGAAACGCAACTCGGCCAGGAGCTTCCCCCACATCGCCGCCGTCGATCTGCATCATCTCCGCCGTCCCTAGCCCTCTCAGGTGAGCCAATCGAGCTGCTCGCCGCCGCCGGAGCAACGGCGCCGCCTAATTTAGGTCGTCGATGAACGCGGCCTCTGTGAGCCGTTGGATCTTTGATCCACGGTCGCATACCGCTTCGCGCTTAGCCACTGACTGGTGGACCCCGCTAGTCAGATCTTTAAACATTTCCCGCGCGCGCACCGTTTCGTCTGAGTCACTGACTGGTGGACCCCACCTGTCAGGGATTTCAACATTATCCACAACAGTGGATTTCTAATTTAAGTTCTCTGGAAATTCAGTACTGATGTCAACTTTAAATTCAATATCTTGAGATTTAGGAATCCAAATAAATCAAACTCAATGTTCTGGAAAGCTTATGAAATTGTTTAACCAACACAATTGGTCTCATGTCATTTAATTAAATAGTTAAAAAGTATTATTGAAAATGCCACAGAAGGTTTAAAATCTAAACTTGTTTGTTTCTGATACTCTGTTAGTCCAAATAATTCCAAACCAATTTTGCTAGCTTAGTACTGCCTTGTGTTAGCTCCCCTAATTTTGGTAGAATTAATTAAGCAGTATTAATTGTTGACTTTAAGATAAACCCTTCTGGACTAAAACAACAAATATGTTTATTGGTTGATCCAAATGAGTTAGGACCAATTTTGTTAGCTCACATATAGCCATGTTTAGTTACCCCTAAAAGGGTTTAATTTTTGGAACAATAGAATTTAAATGGTAGCTAAAACTTGATTATTAAGCTACTGGATTCAATCCAATGTGTAGGGAGTTTGGTAACTCCAAATGATCCAATTCAAATTGGGTTGTATTCTACACATCAGTGCTTTCCATAGAATTTTAGTTTGTATTTTTGTGACCAACAGAACTCAAGTTGTGGAATTAAACATGAATAACTAGTTTCTGCCATAATTTGGACTTAATTAAATAATGTTTAATTCAATTTATTTGAAAACCAAATTGTGTGGTTTGTGTGTGCAGTAGCTAATTGTGATGTTTATGATTGTTGTGTTGAGATGATTGCTTGTATAGCTTAGTGATTGGTTGCATTGTTTGTTTATTAATTAGACGAGAACGTTGTCGGATATATCGAGGAAGGAGAGTTTGCTGAAGTTGAAGAACAAGAGCAAGATCACTTTGCCAAGCAAGGCAAGCTATTCTGAGCTTGCACTACCAACATATGCATCTACTTTCATAACATGTTTTACTCTCAAAGCAAGATTTATAAAACTCATTTCAAAAGTATATGGATATTATTTTGCCACCCTATGTAGTAGTTTATATAAAACTTTAGGATGGGAAAACAATGTTGTTTATTCAAAACTCCTTTGAAATGTCTTGTGAGTTTATGGAATGCCGAGATGTCGGTGTTGTGTTGGAAAAGTGGAAAAGTGGTGATGTTTATGAAAAATGCACAGTGTGTCCTTGTACTTACGTCAACCATCCAATACCCTGTGCGACCACCTCCACCACATATGGGAAAAGGGCGTAGTCATATAATTTGCTCATATTAGTATGGGACTCCTCAACAACGAGGATGACCTCGTTCCATGAGGGGATGGTCATGGCGACCTACCCCCTGACCTGGGTCCTGGCATCTGAGATGGGGGATTGAAGGGTTCGCTCGCCGGGCAGAACTACGAGTCCTCACACTTAGGTTTCCCGACGGGGAATCTGGACTGGGTGTTGATGGAAAGGATGATAATTTCGTAGCGGTAGGATCCTATACTAGCATGAGCAAAGGACAGGCTATGGTCGGCGGCTTACTTCGCATACACCTGTATGGCGAGACGTGGCGGACACGATGAGCTGCCGGATGGATGTGGGATAAAAGCGTGCTACCTCTGCAGAGGGTTAAAACTATTCGAATAGCCGAGTCCTCGGATATGGACAGCTGGGAGACCCTACTTTGACCATGTGCAAGTTTTTGGAAAAGCTTTTAAGTTTAAAAGAAATTGAAATGGTGATGGGGTTACACAGCTATACCAAATGAAGTGGTAGGAGTTGTGGAATAAATGGACTATGGTGAGCCATGGTCATGAAAAGGAGGAGTTTTTGAGAAACAAAATGAGATGGTGACTTCTTTCAAAGATGGTTATAAAACTCTTCTTACCTTTTTCAATAAAGATATAGAGATGTTTTAAAACAAATAAGAGTGCATACTCATGTTGGGGTAGTTTGCGAGTACATTCAAATGTACTCATATTGGTTTCGTCCCTGGCTATTGTCCTAGCCAGACTACGAGGAGGAGCACTACGCCGAGCAGGAATATGGCGACTTCTACGCCAACTAAGGATCTCCACAAGTCAGCTGCCTGTCGGGTTGTCATCGTTAGAATATGATGTCTACTACGCCGTAGCTTCCGCTGATATATTGGTTTGGCCCATGAAGGCACCTATGTAAGAACTTGGTCTAAATGACCATTTATGTAAGACTTTTATTCGGTACTGTAATGGATGTAAACTTTGGTATCCAATTCGGATTATGTGCAACGACAGACTGATCACGGGATCGTTGTGTTAAGCATAATCGGGTATTTCGGACAGCTAGTCCGGGGTCCCCACAGACTTGGTATCAGAGCCATCCTGACTTTAGGAAACCTTAGTTAGCATGGTCGTTTGTCAAATGTTACAAAAGATGAATTTCTAAAAAGAAAGGAATGAAGTATTTTCGAAAATTGCTTATCTCCAATCCTCTTACTTATGCAAAATTTTACTCTCATTAAATTACATTTTCCTTGTATCCCTAAAATTTTGTACACCTCTCATTAAGTTAAAATTTGACTCACTTGTTGCCCTACTATATTAAAATTTTGATATACTTGTCACCTAACTAACTTAAAATTTTGCTTAAAAACTGTAGATGGCACTCCATTGGACCGAGTTCGTTCAGCTGGAGAAGGACAGCAAGCTGACGTTTGAGAGGGACTTGTTCGAGTTGACCAAGCTGTTAGGTCGCCCCGCTCCAGAGTTTGAGGGAGCTCAGATTGATGTTCACGGTGTCGGAAGGCTGAGCTGGCTCATCAGATCGTCAGTTCGCAGGAACATCAAGTCTCCCAATTCCAGGACGCTCATCTTCACCACCAAGGAGGCCACCTGGGTTGACGGTCTCTGTACTGCTACACAGAGGATGCTAGCCCGACTTTGTGAGGAGCACAAGGCGGAGTTAGTAGACTCCCGTTTCCGGTTCTACGGGAGGCGCAACTGTGATGGACACCCTACTCCTTCACCTTACCACCCGATGTTTGGGAGCTACATCATGGACATGGAGATCTTACTTCAGTGCACTCAGGATGATCTGTTGCGCACTAGGATTCAGCTCCACTTCGACCGCGAGTCGCTCGTTGAGCTTCGCGAGAACGAGATGAAGCTGATGGTGGAGAAGGTTGCTCTTCTCAGGAAGAGGGCCCAGCTGAGGAAGACTATCGTGAAGCTCCGCACGAAGGTGGCAGAGCAGGATGGACTGATTGAGGATCTAGAGCACCATACTGACGAGATGGAGGAGGAGGGCGAGGATCTCCGCAAGGAGAACGACGCTTTCCTCAGTGACGATGATGACTTCGTGGAGGAGATGGACTGTGAGGAGGAGGATGATGAGGAGGAGTTAGTTGACGAGGAGGAGGAGCCACTCGAGCCAGTTCTCGAGGACGAGGAGGAGGATCCCGAGGAGCCAGCCTACCAGTCAGATGCTGACGTGTTAGAGCTGGAGGTTCCACCTCAGTAGGCGAGTGACTTGATCACTACCGCAGGATTAGGTTGACCCCCTATAGCTAGTCGAGTAGTAGTAGTGGTTCTTTTGGAAACCAGATGTTATGTTGTAAGCTTGAGGTTGTAAGCTTGATGTTGATGTGAACTCTTTGATGTGTTGTTTGTGAAATATAAGTATGTTTGTCTTGTTTAAATCTGTGTGAACTATTTTCATATAAATCTTAGGATTAATCAACCACTTGAGAGATCATCTTTTCCCTTAGTCGAACTTTTCTTGCCTTGTCTCTTATACCCGGTGTGCTTCAGGATGCCACCCCGTCGCAGCAATGCGGAAGGATCAGGATCAGCACCACCACCACCGGACCCAACCCCCACCCAACTTCTCGCGCTTATCATGGAGGAGCGTGAAAATGCCCGGCAAGAGCGCCAAGCTCATCTCGCTGCCTTACAACAACTCGCAGCCGCTTACAACAACAACAACAACAACAACAACAACAACAACAACAATGGTGGTAACGGCAATGGCGATGGAAACCAGCGATCTACCTTGGGTGATTTTCAGAAGACCAACCCACCCACCTACTCCAAGGGACTTCACCCACTAGAAGCCGATGATTGGCTTCGCACCATCGACAACAATCTGGAAGTTGCTGCTGTGGGAGAGAATGAGAAAGTGCTGTATGCAACCCACTATCTCGCTGGACCTGCAAGAGCTTGGTGGGAACTACCAAGACTCTCCAGCCAGCTGGTCATGTTATCAACTGGGCTGAGTTCCAGGAGAAGTTCCGCAAGAAGCACATTCCCTATGGACTCATTGAGAGGAAGAAGGATGAGTTCCGTAAGCTGAGGCAGGGAAGTAGAGATGTGGTCGGTTATCTTGAGGAGTTTACCGACTTATCTCGGTATGCTCCTGATGACACCGACAAAGAAGAGAAGAAGATGGAGCGTTTCATGAGTGGACTTCATGATGAACTGCAGTGTGCTTGGTTATCCATGACTTCCGTGATCTGGAGTCACTTGTGGACAAAGCCATCCAGCTGGAGACCAAGCGCAAGTCTATGTATGAAGGTCGCAAGAGGAGGATGAATGCTCAGGAAGGTTCGAGCAGCCAGAAACCCGTATCTTTCAGCAGAACCCCAGGCCTGCCTATCGTCCACCCCAAGTTCCACGCCCCAATTTCCCTAACCGCCCGAACAACTTCAACCGCCCCAATGACAATAACCGTCCCAGAGGAAACTTCAACAACTTCAACCCCAATGCCAATGTTGTCTGCTTTGAATGTGGCAACAAAGGTCACTACTCCAGAGAATGCCCCAATCCCAAGAAGCCTGTCCAACGCCCCAATGCACCTGCACCGAACAATGGTCCAGGCCGCAATGGAAATGGTAATGGCAAGAATGCCGCACCCCGCGGGAATGTTGCTGTTGTCAGAGGCCGTCTGCACCACATCAATGCTGAAGAGGCTGAAGAAGCGCCAGATGTTGTGCTGGGTACGTTTCTTGTCAACTCAGTACCTGCAACTGTTCTGTTTGATTCTGGTGCTACCCATTCGTTTATTACCAAAGAGTTTGTTTCTAAGGGAGGTTTAGTCGGGAGTCTTTTACCCAAACCAATGTTGGTACAAACCCCAGGACTGTTAGCCAAAACCAACCAGATGTGTTCCGAAACCCCCATAGAAATTGGAGGAGGAAGGTTTGCAGCCGACCTAATTATCTTAGGAAACCAAGGCATAGATGTTATTCTTGGAATGGATTGGTTAGCCAAGTACCACGGTCGTATTGACTGTGCCCGAAGAGCTGTTTCTCTCACTTCTGATGATGGAGTTGAAGTGGAGTATGCATCTGAGACCAGCCAGACCAGACCCGGATGCCATGAGAGCATAGCTCGACCCGCCCTAGATGAGATCCGTGTTGTTCATCTGTTCAAGGATGTTTTCCCAGAAGAATTGCCTGGTATGCCGCCAGACAGGGATATTGAGTTCATAATTGAGCTTATCCCAGGAACATCCCCCATATCCCAAAAGCCTTATCGGATGAATCCGGAAGAACTGGTGAGTTGAAGAAGCAGTTGGCTGATATGCTAAGCAAAGGTCTTGTCCGCCCAAGTGCTTCACCATGGGGATCACCCATTATTTTTGTGGACAAGAGAGACGGTACCACACGCCTGTGTGTGGATTATCGCAAGCTGAATGACGTGACCATTAAAAACAAGTACCCTCTTCCCAAGATCGAGGATCTGTTCGATCAAATGAACGGAGCCCGAGTCTTTTCAAAGATCGATCTTCGGACAGGTTACCATCAGTTGAAGATCCGAGAGACAGATATTCCCAAGACCGCCTTCACCACCCGTTACGGTTTGTTTGAATACACCGTCATGTCCTTTGGCCTGACCAATGCCCCAGCCTATTTCATGAATCTCATGAACAAGATTTTCATGGAGTACCTCGACAAGTTCGTGGTAGTTTTCCTTGATGACATCCTTATTTATTCCAAGACCGAAGAAGAGCATGCTGAACACCTGCGTCTAGTTTTGGAGACCCTCCAAGAGCACCAGCTGTATGCCAAACTTAGCAAGTGTGAGTTTTGGCTCAGTGAAGTGGCATTTCTTGGACATATTGTATCCGCTGGAGGAATTTCTGTTGACCCTGAGAAGATACAAGCCATTCTTGACTGGTTATCCCCAACCAATGTTTTTGAAATCCGAAGCTTTCTCGGACTTGCCGGTTATTACCGCAAGTTCGTCGAAGGATTTTCCAGTATAGCCAAACCTCTGACCCAACTGTTGAAGAAGGACAAGAAATTTGAATGGACTCAGAAGTGTGAGGATAGTTTCCAAGAACTGAAGAAGAAACTAACCTCAGCCCCAATCCTGATCATGCCAGACGTCACCCAGAGTTTCGACGTGTATTGCGATGCATCACGCCTCGGACTTGGTTGCGTTCTGATGCAAGAAGGCAAAGTTGTGTCGTATCTGTCCCGGCAGTTGCGACCGCATGAAGAGAATTACCCAACCCATGACTTGGAGTTAGCTGCTGTGGTCTTTGCTCTTAAGAAGTGGCGTCCCTATCTTGCGGGACATCGCTGCGAGGTCTATACAGATCACAAAAGCTTGAAGTATATTTTCACCCAGAAAGATCTGAACCTGCGACAGAGGAGATGGATGGAATTAATCAAGGATTATGATATTGGAATCCATTATCACCCCGGAAAGGCTAATGTAGTTGCCGATGCCCTTAGTCGCAAACCTTGCACCCTGAATGCCCTGATCCAAGCCGAACAGCCAGCCTTGTTCAAAGAGTTCCAAGATTTTGGACTAGAGCTTGTTAGCCATGGTTATCTCGCCAATTTAGAGTTAACCCCAACCCTGATGGATCAAATCAAAGAAGCCCAAAAAGGTCATGAAAGCATAGAGGGAATTAGGAAGAAATTTCCCTCGGCAAAGCACCCGGTTTTACCGAAGATGCTGAGGGAGTGCTGAAATTCAATGACCGTATCTGTGTGCCCAATGTCACGGAACTTAAGGAGTTAATCCTGAAGGAGGCCCATGAGACCCCTTACTCAATCCACCCCGGCGGAACCAAAATGTACCAAGACCTTCGAGGAAGATTTTGGTGGCATGGAATGAAGCGAGAGATTGGTTCATTCGTAGCCAAGTGTGACATCTGCCAGCGAGTTAAGGCTGAACATCAGCGACCCGCTGGATTGCTTCAACCTTTGAAAATTCCCGAGTGGAAGTGGGATGAGATTGGAATGGATTTTATTACCGGACTTCCAAATCCAACCGAGGCCATGATTCAATCTGGGTCATCGTTGATCGACTGACCAAGGTTGCCCATTTCATCCCTGTCAACACCACCTATCGGGGACATCAGTTGGCCGACTTGTATATTTCCAGAATAGTGAGCCTGCATGGTGTGCCTAAGAAGATTGTATCTGATAGAGGCACGCAATTCACCTCAAGGTTCTGGAAATCCCTTCATGAAGCCCTCGGAACCAAGTTAGCATTTAGCACAGCTTATCATCCCCAGACCGATGGCCAAACTGAGCGAGTGAACCAGATATTGGAGGACATGCTTCGTGCATGTGTTCTATCCTATGGTTCCAAGTGGGAAGATTGCCTTCCGTTTGCAGAATTCTCGTACAACAACAGTTATCAGTCCAGTCTGCAAATGGCCCCTTTTGAAGCCCTTTACGGCAAGAAGTGTCGTACACCCCTGAATTGGTCCGATACAGGAGAAGGCAAATTGTTTGGACCAGATACCCTCCGTGAAGCTGAAGAGCAAGTTCAGCTTATTCGTGAACGTCTCAAAACTGCCCAATCCCGTCAGAAGAGTTATGCTGACACCAAGCGCCGTGACCTCACTTTCAGTATCGGAGATCATGTTTATCTCCGAGTGACACCCCTTAAAGGAATGCAGCGTTTCCATGTCAAAGGAAAGTTAGCGCCAAGGTATATTGGACCCTTCAAGGTCCTTGCTCGTCGAGGAGAAGTATCCTATCAGCTGGAGTTACCCCGAGAGTTAGGAGATTATCATGATGTCTTCCACATTTCCTTGCTCCGGAAGTGTCTTGAAGTTCCTGACCAGCCTGATGTTTTCAAAAACATCGACCACCTCTCCATCGACCTGAACCAAGACCTGACTTATCGTGAGAGACCCTCAAAATTCTCGAAGAAGATGTTCGTGTTACCCGAAGACGTGCGATCAAGTTTTACAAAGTCCAGTGGACTAACCACTCTGAAGAAGAAGCAACTTGGGAACGCGAAGACTATCTTCGAAGTGAATTTCCAGACCTCCTTAGTACCCAGGCCTAGCAAATCTCGGGACGAGATTTATTCTAAGGGGGGAAGGATTGTAACATCCCAAAAATATTAATCAATATTATTATTCCAAAAATGAGAGCCAACAAAAACTTTTGTTAAATATTATGTGTTGTCTGCAAAATATTGCTTGTGGTAATTAATCCTTGTTGCTTGTGTTATTCCTTCTTGCTAGTGGTTTGTTGTTTGCTCTAAATAAAAGCAAGAAGAAAAGAAAAGAATTGAAATAGCAAATAAAGCAAGAAAAATAAAAGTGACATTTGTGTCCCACAAATTCTCCAAGTGAGAATTTCAAATGGTTTCAAACAAAATTCAGTGGAGTGGGTTTATAAACACTCCCCATTTTGTTCCTACCACTTTCCCCTCTCAAATATTATTTTTGAACTAGTTTTAAAATTCTAAAATAAAAACAAATTGAAATAAATTAAATAACTTAAAAAAGTACTATAAAAGAAAATGTTTCAAAACATTTTATTATTTTATGCCAATTTTTGTGGAGCTTCTGTACATTATGGGAAGGCCCCACAAATTTTTGCAAATTTTTCTAAAATGTTTAAATGCACTAATTAAATCCTAGAAAACCTTCTGGATTTAACAGAAGGACTAAAACAGAAATAAAAAAAGAAGCAGAGAGGAGGCAGGGGGTTTTCTGCAAAAACGTCATCCCCTACCTCTCTCCCTCGCCCCGACGTGCCGCCGTGTCGCCACCACCGTCGTCGCCGTTTCCGCGCTCCCCAGGCCCCCCTGGCCGCGCACCCCCTCGCCCCCGTGCCTCTGCAGCCGCGGCGCCGCAGAGGAGGGCAGTTACGCCGCCCCTCGCCTCGATTTCCCTCCACTGTCGCCGTGGCGAGCTCGCCGTCGTCGACCGAATTGGCCCAGCTCGCTGCTCCCCGACACGCCGCGCTTGGCCGAGATCTTCTAGAACACGTCCGGACCCCGTGTGAACGCCTCGTCTCCACGTCCCTCGCACCGCCGCGTCGGATTGGGGAGAAATATCTCCGCCGTGTCGCCGTGGACGTCGCCGTGCACTCCGTCCACCGTACGCCGCATCCCGCGCTATAAAGCCACCCCCGCACCCTCTGCGAACACCACACCACCCCACTCCCTCACTGACCCCTCTCAATTCGCCGTGCACCGCCAGGAGGGCGTGCTGTGCCGTAGCCACTGCCGCCGTCGAGGTCCGTCGTGGCCACGACGCCACACTGCCCCTTTCCTTCCCTCTGGCCTCTCCCTGCATCCCTGCGATCACCGCACTCACTCACCCCTTGTTCCCCTCTCTTTCGTGCACCAGAGCATCGCCAGGAGGTCGCCGGAGCCCGTGCCCGTAGCCGAGGAAGTCCGGAGCTCGCCGCCGACGAACCACTCCTTCCCAGGAAACGCAACTCGGCCAGGAGCTTCCCCCACATCGCCGCCGTCGATCTGCATCATCTCCGCCGTCCCTAGCCCTCTCAGGTGAGCCAATCGAGCTGCTCGCCGCCGCCGGAGCAACGGCGCCGCCTAATTTAGGTCGTCGATGAACGCGGCCTCTGTGAGCCGTTGGATCTTTGATCCACGGTCGCATACCGCTTCGCACGCTTAGCCACTGACTGGTGGACCCCGCTAGTCAGATCTTTAAACATTTCCCGCGCGCGCACCGTTTCGTCTGAGTCACTGACTGGTGGACCCCACCTGTCAGGGATTTCAACATTATCCACAGTGGATTTTTCTAATTTAGTTCTCTGAAATTCAGTACTGATGTTTTAAATTAAATATCTCGAGATTTAGGAATCCAAATAAATCAAACTCAACTGTTCTGGAAAGCTTATGAAATTGTTTAACCAACACAATTGGTCTCATGTCATTTAATTAAATATTAAAAAGTATTATTGAAAATGCCACAGAAGGTTTAAAATCTAAACTTGTTTGTTTCTGATACTCTGTTAGTCCAAATAATTCCAAACCAATTTTGCTAGCTTAGTACTGCCTTGTGTTAGCTCCCCTAATTTTGGTAGAATTAATTAAGCAGTATTAATTGTTGACTTTAAGATAAACCCTTCTGGACTAAAACAAACAAATATGTTTATTGGTTGATCCAAATGAGTTAGGACCAATTTTGTTAGCTCACATATAGCCATGTTTAGTTACCCCTAAAAGGGTTTAATTTTTGGAACAACAGAATTTAAATGGTGGCTAAAACTTGATTATTAAGCTACTGGATTCAATCCAATGTGTAGGGAGTTTGGTAACTCCAAATGATCCAATTCAAATTGGGTTGTATTCTACACATCAGTGGCTTTCCATAGAATTTTAGTTTGTATTTTTGTGACCAACAGAACTCAAGTTGTGGAATTAAACATGAATAACTAGTTTCTGCCATAATTTGGACTTAATTAAATAATGTTTAATTCAATTTATTTGAAAACCAAATTGTGTGGTTTGTGTGTGCAGTAGCTAATTGTGATGTTTATGATTGTTGTGTTGAGATGATTGCTTGTATAGCTTAGTGATTGGTTGCATTGTTTGTTTATTAATTAGACGAGAACGTTGTCGGATATATCGAGGAAGGAGAGTTTGCTGAAGTTGAAGAACAAGAGCAAGATCACTTTGCCAAGCAAGGCAAGCTATTCCTGAGCTTGCACTACCAACATATGCATCTACTTTCATAACATGTTTTACTCTCAAAGCAAGATTTATAAAACTCATTTCAAAAGTATATGGATATTATTTTGCCACCCTATGTAGTAGTTTATATAAAACTTTAGGATGGGAAAACAATGTTGTTTATTCAAAACTCCTTTGAAATGTCTTGTGAGTTTATGGAATGCCGAGATGTCGGTGTTGTGTTGGAAAAGTGGAAAAGTGGTGATGTTTATGAAAAATGCACAGTGTGTCCTTGTACTTACGTCAACCATCCAATACCCTGTGCGACCACCTCCACCACATATGGGAAAAGGGCGTAGTCATATAATTTGCTCATATTAGTATGGGACTCCTCAACAACGAGGATGACCTCGTTCCATGAGGGGATGGTCATGGCGACCTACCCCCTGACCTGGGTCCTGGCATCTGAGAATGGGGGATTGAAGGGTTCGCTCGCCGGGCAGAACTACGAGTCCTCACACTTAGGTTTCCCGACGGGGAATCTGGACTGGGTGTTGATGGAAAGGATGATAATTTCGTAGCGGTAGGATCCTATACTAGCATGAGCAAAGGACAGGCTATGGTCGGCGGCTTACTTCGCATACACCTGTATGGCGAGACGTGGCGGACACGATGAGCTGCCGGATGGATGTGGGATAAAAGCGTGCTACCTCTGCAGAGGGTTAAAACTATTCGAATAGCCGAGTCCTCGGATATGGACAGCTGGGAGACCCTACTTTGACCATGTGCAAGTTTTTGGAAAAGCTTTTAAGTTTAAAAGAAATTGAGATGGTGATGGGGTTACACAGCTATACCAAATGAAGTGGTAGGAGTTGTGGGAATAAATGGACTATGGTGAGCCATGGTCATGAAAAGGAGGAGTTTTTGAGAAACAAAATGTGATGGTGACTTCTTTCAAAAGATGGTTATAAAACTCTTCTTACCTTTTTCAATAAAGATATAGAGATGTTTTAAAACAAATAAGAGTGCATACTCATGTTGGGGTAGTTTGCGAGTACATTCAAATGTACTCATATTGGTTTCGTCCCTGGCTATTGTCCTAGCCAGACTACGAGGAGGAGCACTACGTCGAGCAGGAATATGGCGACTTCTACGCCAACTAAGGATCCCCACAAGTCAGCTGCCTGTCGGGTTGTCATCGTTAGAATCTGATGTCTACTACGCCGTAGCTTCCGCTGATATATCTGGTTTGGCCCATGAAGGCACCTATGTAAGAACTTGGTCTAAATGACCATTTATGTAAGACTTTTTATTCGGTACTGTAATGGATGTAAACTTTGGTATCCAATTCGGATTATGTGCAACGACAGACTGATCACGGGATCGTTGTGTTAAGCATAATCGGGTATTTCGGACAGCTAGTCCGGGGTCCCCACAGCGGCCAAGGCCCAAACGCGCCCAGGGGGCGTGTGGAGGCTGTGGGCCTCCCCCAGACTTGTCCTTCTGGCTCCCGGAGTCTTCTGGCGTTTTAGAATTTCTGTAATTTTTTTCAGATTTTTCTGAGCACATTCAATTTTGGAGCTTTTCTGCAATGCACAGACATAATAAACAGAAACTGCCACTGTGGCATCTTGTTAATAGGTTAGTCCAATAAATGTCATAATATGATATAAAGTGCATATAAAACATGTGGCAATTGATATAAAACATGCATGGAACATAAAAAATTATAGATACGTTTGAGACGTATCAGCATCCCCAAGCTTAGTTCCTACTCGTCCTCGAGTAGGTAAACGATAAAACAATATAATTTTTGAGGTGACATGCTACCATCATAATCTCGATCTAATAGTGATGTAATGGCAAGTGAGCTGAGATCAAATCATTCAAAGAAAATGTCTATAATTGATATTAAATAAGAGATAATAAAGCAAGATAGTTAAACAAGCTAAAAGTTTTCATGAATGACGGCCTTTAAGACATGAAACCGTACAAGGTTCATTATAGATGTTTTAAGTATCCAGTGTAGGAGTTCTATCCTTCAATTCCAAGCATCAAGCAATTTTTCATAACATAGAGAACGGATCCAGTCAAGTAAAAGTAAACATGAACGTCATGAATCCACTGTTTCGAGGTCTACTCAACTGGTGAGCGTAAGCATTTAGTATTGGCACCAGGATGTTATGGCAAAGAGAACGTTAATGGGGGTTTGGAAGGCCAATGGAAGAAAGTCTCACAAAGCTATAAGTGATCGTTAGACAAGAGGAAGTCTTATAATCGAAGCTATGCAAGGAGTAGTGATTGCCATGCAACGGATGCACATAGAGCTATATGTGTATGAAATCTCTCCAATGGAACTAGTGGGGGTGCATCCAACTCGGTTGCTCACGAAGACCTAGAGCACTTTTGAGGAAGCTCATCATTGGAATATACAACCCAAGTTCTATAACGTAATATTCCCCACATAGTTATACTAGTAAAGCATGAAAACTCTCTCAAATGGAGCATAGGTGCTAAACATGAGCACAAATGATGACTATGAATACTGCAAGTGCTAAACATGAGCACAACTTTGATAAAGGATAGTAGTGTTGCCCCTCTTTTCTTTATTCTTTTTTTTCTTTTTTTTTTTTTTTCTTTTTTTTTCTTTTTGTTTCTCTTTTCGATGGCCTCCATGGCTCTTTTTCTAGCAGGGGCAACACTCTAATATGATTACAAAATTTTTGGTACAAACAACTCATAATGAACAAAACATGATGTATAAAACTGTATGCCTCTGCAGTGTAGCAGGATGTGCAATGATCTAGCGTAACATGGGTAAACCACGCATCAGCTGTATAGAATCATGCAAAGCAATATATAAATGATAAATGACAACAAGTCATGTAATGTAAAATGGAAGTTGCATGGCAATATATCTCGGAACAGCTATGGAAATGCTGTGTTAGGTAGGTATGGTGGCTGTTTTGAGGAAGATGTATGGGTTTATGTGTAGGAGAACAAGAGGAAGTCCTTCCACGGGTTTTGGATGTACTGGCGAAGTATGCACAACTCTCAATGTGAAAAAAGGGCAACGCACAACACCGAAGAGGCTAGCAAATTTGGATGGTGGAAGTGCCAAAACCGTAGCTTAACATTAGTAAAAAAGAACTCACAAGTTTATTGCAAACAACTAGCAGGTTCAACATTAAGCGCATGGTTAACATTTACCCCAAGGAGGGCCGTTCACGGCGGCACAAGTACCCCGTTAGATCCCTCGACATTCACACACAACCTAGTTATTACGAACCACTTTTCAGACATGGAAAGCTATCAAGTCCAACTACACCTTCAACAATTTTAGTAGAGTTTGTAGTACGGTACAAGCTTAAAGACAATAATCCACTAATGATTTTAACTTAATTAACCAGCAAGCTTTACCATCTATTACTTAATACCTCAAAACGTTTGCAAGGAATCGGTTATCAAAGTTCAATGATCTACAAGATTATGCAAGTTTTCATTATACCACTACCACACGCAACATTTTCTGAACCAACATATTAACCAAGCAACTCTCCAAACAAATATAAGTGAAGCAAGAGAGTACTTTCTACAAAAGAACTAATAGCTCTGACAAGAGGTACATGAAAACCAAGAGCTAGAAGCTAAACATCGCGAAAATTGAATACTCAACAAATATAAGTGAAGAATAGGAGTATTCCCATGAAAAAGCTGAGCGTGTCTCTCTCCCAATCAAGAATGCTAGGGTCCAGTCAAGCTTTATTAAAAATAAAAGTACAATACTGAAAATAAAAGCACACAGACGCTCCAAGAAAAGCACATATGATGTGAAAGAATTAAAATATAGTTTCACTAGAGATGACCTGATAATTTTGCCGATGAAGAAGGGGATGCCTTGGGCATCCCCAAGCTTAGACGCTTGAGTCTTCTTGAAATATGCTGAGGAGATCCATGGGAGCCTCCCCAAGCTTGAGCTCTTCACTCTTCTCCATCCTATTATATCACTCTTCCCTCTTGACTCTTGAAAACTTCCGTCACACCAAACTCAAAGCAAATCTCATTAGAGGGTTAGTGCACAATCAAAAACTCACATGTTCTATAAAGACGCAATATGACTTGTTACTTTAAACATTAGATACTGCCACTGATGTTATGTGAAGCTCTTCCACCCAAAAAAGAATTTCACTCAACACTAGTAAAAGAGAGAATGCAAAATAAAAAGGCATAATCTGTCTAAAACAGAACAGTCCGCAAAGACGAATTTTTTTGAGTCACTTACGACGCTCAGATCGAAAAACTTTGAACTAACGAAAGATACATGCATATCTGAGGATCACGCACAAAAATTTTCAGATTTAAATAATTTTTCGGTGATTTTACAAAAGCAAAATGGTGAACAGCAGAAATCTGTTCCTGCGCAGAAATCCAAATCTAGCATCATCTTCCTATTAGAGGCCTTACTTGGCACAACAATGCAAGAAAATAAAGATACAAAGGCATTGATACATAAGTAAACAGCACCTTGACTCAAATAAAATAAAAATAGCAGAAAATAAAAATAATGGGTTGTCTCCCACAAGCGATTTTCTTTAAAGCCTTTTAGCTAGGCACAGTGATTTTGATGATGCTCTCATATGTATAAGAGTTGAATATGAAAGAGCATCGAGAAGCAAATATCAAACACATTTAAGTCTAACCCACTTCCTATGCAAAGGAATCTTGTAAGAAAATAAATCAATAAAGCACAAAGTGACTAGCATAGGAAGGCAAAACAAGTGGAGCTTCAAAAATTTCAACATAAAGAGAGAAGACTTAATATTATTGAGATATATGAAACCGTGTATCCCTCTCTCATAAGGACCAGTAGGTCTTAAAGTACCCAGCAAATAAAAGCAAATCAAGAGAAAGCCCAAAACCTTTATCATAAAGAGAAGAAATTTAGTAACATGAAGATTTCTATAACCATACTTTCCTCTCTCAAAATAATTTTCAGTGGCATCATGAATAAACTCAACAATATAGCTATCACATAAAGCATTCTTATCATGATCCACATGCATATAAGTATCATTACTCTCCACATAAGCATAAACAATTTCATTAGTAATAGTAGGAGTAAAAGTATCACATCGATCATTGTAATCATCATAATTTGGAGACATAGAATAATCATAATGAATTTTATCCTCAATAGTAGATGGACTGAAAATATCATATTCATCATTGCAAACATCATATATAGGAGGCATATCATAATCCCCATAAACTATATCCTCAATAGTAGGTGGAGTGAAAATATCACAATCATTATAAACATCATATATTGGAGGCAAAGTATCATCAAAGCAAATTTTCTCCTCCAAAACCGGGGAACTAAAAAGATCATTTTCATCAAAACCGACCTCCCCAAGCTTAGACTTTTCCATAGCATTAGCAATAATGGTGTTCAAAGAATTCATGCTAATAACATTGCTATCACTATTATGCAAACAAACTTCCATAGGTTTTTTAATTTTCTCTTCAAAAGCGTCATGTCCTAATTAAATATAAATTTCATAAAGCTCTCTAATTTTGTTGTTGTTTTCCATTAAGCCTAACTAGTGAAATAAAAACAAGAAACAAAAAGATATAACTGCAGAATCTAAAGGAAATACCTTCGAGCACTCACACGCCGGCAACAGTGCTAGAAAATAGCTTAGTAGACGGAGGATGTGAGTACCTTTTACCTTACCTCCCCGGCAACGGCGCCAGAAAATAGCTTGATGTCTACGCACGCTTCTATTCTTGTAGACAATGTTGGGCCTCCAAGTGCAGAGGTTTGTAGAACAGCAGCAAGTTTCCCTCAAGTGAATCACCCAAGGTTTATCGAACTCAGGGAGGTAGAGGTCAAAGATATCCCTCTCAAGCAACCCTGCAATTAAGATACAAGAAGTCTCTTGTGTCCCCAACACACCCAATACACTTGTCAGGTGTATAGGTGCACTAGTTCGGCGAAGAGATATTAAAATACAATTAATATAGATGATTATAAGTGGTAATTGCAATCTGAAATAAAAATGGCAGCAAGCAAAAATGTAGCAGAACTGGTTGTAAACGGTGTTTCAATGCTTCGAAACAAGGCCTAGGGATCATACTTTCACTAGTGGACACTCTCAACAATAATAATATAATTGAATACATAGATATTTCCTCTTCACTATGCTACTCTGAATTATTCTCTCGTTGGATAACGAACACCAATCCACTGCGTAGGGTATAACAGCACACCGTAAAGTCGCATTCCACATCTAGGGAACCCCACACTGTCAACTTGAGCGCCCTAAATAGTACTAGACAAACACCGCAATTTCATAGAGACATCCAACGCAAATAATAACTCATGATAAGTATTCCTGTTATCTTTAGCCTAAGAGCCACACACGGGCGCACACTGTCAACTTCGCACCATGGGACAAAGGTGACTCCGGAGATTACATTAATAAAACCACTTGAGTAGCATATAAGATAATGAAGAGTACATCTATGGATTCAACTAGATTACAAAGCTCATGATCACATAAAGATCACACCATGGGAGAGAGAGATAAACCACATAGCTACCGGTAGAGCCCTCAGCCTCGGGGAGAACTACTCCCTCCTCATCATGGGAGGCAGCAACGGCGATGAAGATGGCGGTGGAGTCGATGGAGATGGCTCCGGGGGCAATTCCCCGTCCTAGCAAGGTGCCGAAACAGAGACTTCTGTCCCCCGAATTAGGGTTTCGGATGGCGGCGGAGCTCTGGAACTTTTCTGGGAAATCGTCCAGGCACTTAGGGTTTTCGCGTCGGGGGAATAAGTAGTCCAAAGGGCATCGCGAGGAGGTGACCGAGGCGGCGACACCACCCCTGGGGGCGGCCAAGGCCCAACGCGCCCAGGGGCGTGTGGAGGCTGTGGGCCTCCCCCAGACTTGTCCTTCTGGCTCCCGGAGTCTTCTGGCGTTTTAGAATTTCTGTAATTTTTTCAGATTTTTCTGAGCACTTTCAATTTTGGACCTTTTCTGCAATGCACAGACATAATAAACAGAAACTGGCACTGTGGCATCTTGTTAATAGGTTAGTCCAATAAATGTCATAATATGATATAAAGTGCATATAAAACATGTGGCAATTGATATAAAACATGCATGGAACATAAAAAATTATAGATACGTTTGAGACGTATCAGCATCCCCAAGCTTAGTTCCTACTCGTCCTCGAGTAGGTAAACGATAAAACAATATAATTTTTGAGGTGACATGCTACCATCATAATCTCGATCTAATAGTGATGTAATGGCAAGTGAGCTGAGATCAAATCATTCAAAGAAAATGTCTATAATTGATATTAAATAAGAGATAATAAAGCAAGATAGTTAAACAAGCTAAAAGTTTTCATGAATGACGGCCTTTAAGACATGAAACCGTACAAGGTTCATTATAGATGTTTTAAGTATCCAGTGTAGGAGTTCTATCCTTCAATTCCAAGCATCAAGCAATTTTTCATAACATAGAGAACGGATCCAGTCAAGTAAAAGTAAACAAGAACGTCATGAATCCACTGTTTCGAGGTCTACTCAACCGGTGAGCGTAAGCATTTAGTATTGGCACCAGGATGTTATGGCAAAGAGAACGTTAATGGGGGTTTGGAAGGCCAATGGAAGAAAGTCTCACAAAGCTATAAGTGATCATTAGACAAGAGGAAGTCTTATAATCGAAGCAATGCAAGGAGTAGTGATTGCCATGCAACGGATGCACATAGAGCTATATGTGTATGAAATCTCTCCAATGGAACTAGTGGGGGTGCATCCAACTCGGTTCCTCACGAAGACCTAGAGCACTTTTGAGGAAGCTCATCATTGGAATATACAACCCAAGTTCTATAACGTAATATTCCCCACATAGTTATACTAGTAAAGCATGAAAACTCTCTCAAATGGAGCATAGGTGCTAAACATGAGCACAAATGATGACTATGAATACTGCAAGTGCTAAACATGAGCACAACTTTGATAAAGGATAGTAGTGTTGCCCCCTTTTCTTTATTTTTTTTTCTTTTTTTTTTTTTTTTTCTTTTTCTGTTTCTCTTTTCGATGGCCTCCATGGCTCTTTTTCTAGCAGGGGCAACACTCTAATATGATTACAAATTTTTGGTACAAATAACTCATAATGAACAAGACATGATGTATAAAACTGTATGCCTCTGCCAGTGTAGCAGGATGTGCAATGATCTAGCGTAACATGGGTAAACCACACATCAGCTGTATAGAATCATGCAAAGCAATATATAAATGATAAATGACAACAAGTCATGTAATGTAAAATGGAAGTTGCATGGCAATATATCTCGGAACAGCTATGGAAATGCTGTGTTAGGTAGGTATGGTGGCTGTTTTGAGGAAGATGTATGGGTTTATGTGTAGGAGAACAAGAGGAAGTCCTCCCACGGGTTTTGGATGTACTGGCGAAGTATGCACAACTCTCAATGTGAGAAAAGGGCAATGCACAACACCGAAGAGGCTAGCAAATTTGGATGGTGGAAGTGCCAAAACCGTAGCTTAACATTAGTAAAAAAGAACTCACAAGTTTATTGCAAACAACTAGCAGGTTCAACATTAAGCGCATGGTTAACATTTACCCCAAGGAGGGCCGTTCACGGCGGCACAAGTACCCCGTTAGATCCCTCGACCTTCACACACAACCTAGTTATTACGAACCACTTTTCAGACATGGAAAGCTATCAAGTCCAACTACACCTTCAACAATTTTAGTAGAGTTTGTAGTACGGTACAAGCTTAAAGACAATAATCCACTAATGATTTTAACTTAATTAACCAGCAAGCTTTACCATCTATTACTTAATACCTCAAAACATTTGCAAGGAATCGGGTTATCAAAGTTCAATGATCTACAAGATTATGCAAGTTTCCATTATACCACTACCACACGCAACATTTTCTGAACCAACATATTAACCAAGCAACTCTCCAAACAAATATAAGTGAAGCAAGAGAGTACTTTCTACAAAATAACTAATAGCTCTGACAAGAGGTACATGAAAACCAAGAGCTAGAAGCTAAACATCGCGAAAATTGAATACTCAACAGATATAAGTGAAGAATAGGAGTATTCCCATGAAAAAGCTGAGCGTGTCTCTCTCCCAATCAAGAATGCTAGGGTCCAGTCAAGCTTTATTAAAAATAAAAGTACAATACTGAAAATAAAAGCACACAGACGCTCCAAGAAAAGCACATATGATGTGAAAGAATTAAAATATAGTTTCACTAGAGATGACCTGATAATTTTGCCGATGAAGAAGGGGATGCCTTGGGCATCCCCAAGCTTAGACGCTTGAGTCTTCTTGAAATATGCTGGGGAGATCCATGGGAGCCTCCCCAAGCTTGAGCTCTTCACTCTTCTCCATCCTATTATATCACTCTTCCCTCTTGACTCTTGAAAACTTCCGTCACACCAAACTCAAAGCAAATCTCATTAGAGGGTTAGTGCACAATCAAAAACTCACATGTTCTATAAAGACGCAATATGACTTGTTACTTTAAACATTAGCTACTGCCACTGATGTTATGTGAAGCTCTTCCACCCAAAAAAGAATTTCACTCAACACTAGTAAAAGAGAGAATGCAAAATAAAAAGGCATAATCTGTCTAAAACAGAACAGTCCGCAAAGACGAATTTTTTCGAGTCACTTACGACGCTCAGATCGGAAAACTTTGAACTAACGAAAGATACATACATATCTGAGGATCACGCACAAAATTTTTCAGATTTAAATAATTTTTCTGTGATTTTACAAAAGCAAAATGGTGAACAGCAGAAATCTGTTCCTGCGCAGAAATCCAAATCTAGCATCATCTTCCTATTAGAGGCCTTACTTGGCACAACAATGCAAGAAAATAAAGCTACAAAGGCATTGATACATAAGTAAACAGCACCTTGACTCAAATAAAATAAAAATAGCAGAAAATAAAAATAATGGGTTGTCTCCCACAAGCGCTTTTCTTTAAAGCCTTTTAGCTAGGCACAGTGATTTTGATGATGCTCTCATATGTATAAGAGTTGAATATGAAAGAGCATCGAGAAGCAAATATCAAACACATTTAAGTCTAACCCACTTCCTATGCAAAGGAATCTTGTAAGAAAATAAATCAATAAAGCACAAAGTGACTAGCATAGGAAGGCAAAACAAGTGGAGCTTCAAAAATTTCAACATAAAGAGAGAAGACTTAATATTATTGAGATATATGAAACCGTGTATCCCTCTCTCATAAGGACCAGTAGGTCTTAAAGTACCCAGCAAATAAAAGCAAATCAAGAGAAAGCCCAAAACCTTTATCATAAAGAGAAGAAATTTAGTAACATGAAGATTTCTATAACCATACTTTCCTCTCTCAAAATAATTTTCAGTGGCATCATGAATAAACTCAACAATATAGCTATCACATAAAGCATTCTTATCATGATCCACATGCATATAAGTATCATTACTCTCCACATAAGCATAAACAATTTCATTAGTAATAGTGGGAGTAAAAGTATCACATCGATCATTGTAATCATCATAATTTGGAGACATAGAATAATCATAATGAATTTTATCCTCAATAGTAGATGGACTGAAAATATCATATTCATCATTGCAAACATCATATATAGGAGGCATATAATAATCCACATAAACTATATCCTCAATAGTAGGTGGAGTGAAAATATCACAATCATTATAAACATCATATATTGGAGGCAAAGTATCATCAAAGCAAATTTTCTCCTCCAAAACCGGGGAACTAAAAAGATCATTTTCATCAAAACCGACCTCCCCAAGCTTAGACTTTTCCATAGCATTAGCAATAATGGTGTTCAAAGAATTCATGCTAATAACATTGCTATCACTATTATGCAAACAAACTTCCATAGGTTTTTAATTTTCTCTTCAAAAGCATCATGTCCTAATTCAATATAAATTTCATAAAGCTCTCTAATTTTTTTGTTGTTTTCCATTAAGCCTAACTAGTGAAATAAAAATAAGAAACAAAAAGATATAACAGCAGAATCTAAAGGAAATACCTTCGAGCACTCACACGCCGGCAACAGTGCTAGAAAATAGCTTAGTAGACGGAGGATGTGAGTACCTTTTACCTTACCTCCCCGGTAACGGCGCCAGAAAATAGCTTGATGTCTACGCACGCTTCTATTCTTGTAGACAATGTTGGGCCTCCAAGTGCAGAGGTTTGTAGAACAGCAGCAAGTTTCCTTCAAGTGAATCACCCAAGGTTTATCGAACTCAAGGAGGTAGAGGTCAAAGATATCCCTCTCAAGCAACCCTGCAATTAAGATACAAGAAGTCTCTTGTGTCCCCAACACACCCAATACACTTGTCAGGTGTATAGGTGCACTAGTTCGGCGAAGAGATATTAAAATACAAGTAATATGGATGATTATAAGTGGTAATTGCAATCTGAAATAAAAATGGCAGCAAGCAAACATGTAGCAGAACTGGTTGTAAATGGTGTTTCAATGCTTAGAAACAAGGCCTAGGGATCATACTTTCACTAGTGGACACTCTCAACAATAATAATATAATTGAATACATAGATATTTCCTCTTCACTATGCTACTCTGAATTATTCTCTCGTTGGATAACGAACACCAATCCACTGCGTAGGGCTATAACAGCACACCTTAAAGTCGCATTCCACATCTAGGCAACCCCACACTGTCAACTTGAGCGCCCTAAATAGTACTAGACAAACACCGCAATTTCATAGAGACATCCAACGCAAATAATAACTCATGATAAGTATTCCTGTTATCTTTAGCCTAAGAGCCACACACGGGGCGCACACTGTCAACTTCGCACCGTGGGACAAAGGTGACTCCGGAGATTACATTAATAAAACCACTTGAGTAGCATATAAGATAATGAAGAGTACATCTATGGATTCAACTAGATTACAAAGCTCATGATCACATAAAGATCACACCATGGGAGAGAGAGATAAACCACATAGCTACCGGTAGAGCCCTCAGCCTCAGGGGAGAACTACTCCCTCCTCATCATGGAGGCAGCAACGGCGATGAAGATGGCGGTGGAGTCGATGGAGATGGCTCCGGGGGCAATTCCCCGTCCTAGCAAGGTGCCGAAACAGAGACTTTTGTCCCCCGAATTAGGGTTTCGGATGGCGGCGGAGCTCTGGAACTTTTCTGGGGAAATCGTCCAGGCACTTAGGGTTTTCGCGTCGGGGGAATAAGTAGTCCAAAGGGCATCGCGAGGAGGTGACCGAGGCGGCGACACCACCCCTGGGGGCGGCCAAGGCCCAAACGCGCCCAGGGGGCGTGTGGAGGCTGTGGGCCTCCCCCAGACTTGTCCTTCTGGCTCCCGGAGTCTTCTGGCGTTTTAGAATTTCTGTAATTTTTTTCAGATTTTTCTGAGCACATTCAATTTTGGACCTTTTCTGCAATGCACAGACATAATAAACAGAAACTGGCACTGTGGCATATTGTTAATAGGTTAGTCCAATAAATGTCATAATATGATATAAAGTGCATATAAAACATGTGGCAATTGATATAAAACATGCATGGAACATCAAAATTATAGATACGTTTGAGACGTATCAGGACTGTGGTCATGTCACATGGCAGAAGGTGGCTCTATGAGCGAGCATGTAATCAAGATGTTTGGTTATGGTACGAGGCTCGAGGTACTGGGATTTCCTATTCCAGCTGAGCTGAGTATAGATTTGGTGTTGGCTTCCCTCCCACCGTCTTACAACGGTTTCATCATGAATTACAACATGAATGGGTTGGAGAAGACACCGAATGAGCTGCTTGCAATGCTAAAAACTGCTGAACCTAGTGTGAAGAGAGAAAACAATCAATTTTTGATGGTTACCCAAACCGCACAGTTCAAGAAGAAGAGAACCAAGAAGTCTAAAAATGCTAAGGCATTGGAGAAGGTTGCACTCTCGGCTCAAGAGGAATCCGAGTGTTTCTTTTGCAAGAAAAAGGGACACTGGAAAAGGAACTGCAAGAAATACCTTCTGCAGAAAAAGAAAAAGTCTGCTAAAGGAAAGAAAGGTATAAGAGTTATACTTTGAATGATGTTTGTCAATCTTACTAGTAACTCTGGAGTATCAATTGCTAAATATTTATGCACTTGATATAGGAGATGCGGCAAGTAAGGTGGCGGAGGAGTAAAAGATGGAGATGTGCGTCAAGCTCGGCGCATGAAGTTTCATCCACAAGATGAAGACATCTCTAGTTTACTTTTCATTTTAAGTTTGAAAGATTTGTGGGTTTTACCCAAGTTATTTGTAATAAGGTCGCATTCTTAGCGATGGAAATACTCTTGTGATTTTGTGGGATTTCATGTCCCGTTTATCGAAGAATATTTTGGATCAATCCGTTCGTGGATGATCAAGTTACAAATCTTTTGAATTATGGAAATATCATTTATTCTGAAATGTGTTGTGATTATGTTGACACCACCTTCGAGTGGCACTATCATCTCAAATGCATCATATGCATGATGGAAGGAAATTTGAGATATTGTTATGTGAAACAAGTGAAAGGCTTGATGGACTACATGATTCTTTGGAGTCATAAATTTATTAAGTGTTCAGGCACATAGTGAAGTCAATAAAGGATAAGTTAAAAGATAGTCAATATTTTTATTGAGATCTTGAAACTTCACAATAATATTTTAGAAAGTTTGTCTTAGTAATATAATGAATTGAAAGTCAATTTCGGTTCAAGTATTTGATCAAGTTTGATTAAATAAATTACTAAGATATATCGTTTGCAGAATTATATTCCAAGAAATCCAATCCAGAATATTTATTGCTTTTCTAGTTGTAGCACAAAAGTTAGTCTTTGAAATTCACGTCATTGTTTTGAAAGATAGACATAAAGGGACGTGACAGTTTTAGAAACTTAGAATTTCTGAAAAGAAGTTCAGTTCTAAGATAATAAAAGGACTTAGTAATAATATTTATCTTGTTATTTGTGTCATAGTTTTGAAAGATAAACATGATGAGACACAAAACTTTTAGGTTCTAAGTTTTATGAAAGATTTGAACTTGGTCCTAAAGGAAGAAGATAAATGATAATTACTTTGTAGGTTGTTCCAAAGTTAATTGGAAGTCCTCTTCTAACACCACATGAGTGACAATGTTTTGCCACCAAGATACATGTGATTCTTGAAGGACTTTATTCTTCTAAGAATTTAGTGGGAGGATGGTGAATCTTGAAGAGATTATGGAATCTTCGGAAATAGTTATCAGATGTTGTGCAAGCGGAAGCAATTCCAATTGTCAAGTCTTTTAGACTAATACCGAGAGTCATTGCATTTTAGTGCATGACGTCTTGTCAAGAAACATTCACTTAACCAGATTAAGTAGCATACAAGTTTCTAGGAAACTTAATATGCTAAGACAAAGTAAGGAAATGAATGTGCTAGAATAGATCCCAATAGAATTTTGAATTAGATGTCATGTATTAATATCATTGTTGTTAAGTTGTGAAAAACTTAATAAGGATCTTTTTGTTAGACGAAAAGATGATCACAAGGTTTTAGTGATCAAAAGGATATTTTATGATAAGTTTATATAAGATTGACAAAACATATTCCTTTCAAAGGAAAATGGATCGAGGATGTGTACTACGTATAGCTCGAGGGTTTTGTTAATTGAATATAAATTTAATTCATAAAAGGAAATATTCGTCTAGGACAGATGAATCTTCTATATCTAAATAGCAAATCCCCACTACAAGGAATTCTCTTGACATGCATCCTATCCACCTCATCAAACATCCTTGAGCAATCAAATCATGCCACGTCATGCAGTCCTTCACATCATCCACCACGTCATAATTTCCGTTATCTATTTTCTCTAGCTCTCTATATGCACCGCATCAGTGTATTCCACTATCTTCAGTTAATTCTCTGCTGTCTAAGCGTCATAATTCAAATAAAGCAGTCAGTTCACGAGTCTAGATGATAGCCAGGCTGAAGCTTGATCTTCTACATTCCACTACTTATGGTCCTTCAATTCAATGATCACCAAGAGTGCAAGTGTGTTGTTTCCTCTCGGTAACTGAAGGTTTTATGTCAATGGCATTTTAACAGGCGTGAGCTTATGTGGTGTACAAGCGTATATAACTAGACTCGCCCACCTAAGCCCTCATCCTATATACTGATTCTGCATATTATGTCTTGATACACAGCACTTGGCAAGCACACGAGCGCCTCTAGACAATCTCTCTTTCTGTCCGGCCGTGTTGGTGGCGAGACATGCTGCATGCACTTAGCGGTGCTCTATTCTAATTACCTCTCTTCTGTCCCATTCACTCTTTTTTTCTCATACAAGGTATGTTTTCTCAGCTGGCCGATAGGGGTGCAGAGCTACAACTTCACCATCGGGATGCTTGCGAACATCACGGAAAATTTCCTTACCGGCTCACATGCCATTATTCTATCAGGTGTTTTGCTGATTTCATCTACTTAGCAAAACTGTTCTTTGTGGCATTTGTTTTTCTGTGCACTTGGATTGTGATTTGTAAGAATGGTTTTGCACATCCGAAAATTACACTATGAGTCCTAAATCAATTAATGATGCTTGCAGGCGCTCCAAATGTCCAAATATAGATGGCAGCTCAACGAAGCAAGTCATATTGAGAGGGTGCTCGACTTTATTTTCCCTGTTGCTATCTTGGAATTGTATACATTGGCATTGCAGTCCCATTTGGCAATGTTAATTATTCCATACAAGATTGCTTATTTTGGCATTCCGAGGGCAAAGTTATAGCTCTGCACCAGCTATTCGAGATTGACGAGGCTGTTCTTAAGAACATGGTCGCTTGATGTGATCTCCAATGACCAAACTTTCCTCAGTCCAAGCAGTGTGATGGTTCTGTGTTCCTCTCGTGACATGTCCCCATTTGTAGTGTGCATAATTAACGTTCTACTGGTTCATATTTGCAGCAAGTTTATAGAGGAAGATGTACATATTGACCTTGCACGGAAAATTTCCTTACCGGCTCACATGCCATTATTCTATCAGGTGTTTTGCTGATTTCATCTACTTAGCAAAAGTGTTCTTTGTGGCATTTGTTTTTCTGTGCACTTGGATTGTGATTTGTAAGAATGGTTTTGCACATCCGAAAATTACACTATGAGTCCTAAATCAATTAATGATGCTTGCAGGTGCTCCAAATGTCCAAATATAGAGGGCAGCTCAACGAAACAAGTCATATTGAGAGGGTGCTCGACTTTATTTTCCCTGTTGCTATCTTGGAATTGTATACATTGGCATTGCAGTCCCATTTGGCAATGTTAATTATTCCATACAAGATTGCTTATTTTGGCATTCCGAGGGCAAAGTTGTAGCTCTGCACCAGCTATTTGAGATTGACGAGGCTGTTCTGAAGAACATGGTCGCTTGATGTGATCTCCAATGACCAAACTTTCCTCATACCAAGCAGTGTGATGGTTCTGTGTTCCTCTCGTGACATGTCCCCATTTGTAGTGTGCATAATTAACGTTCTACTGGTTCATATTTGCAGCAAGTTTGTAGAGGAAGATGTACATATTGACCTTGCTAATATCTATTGCAGGCAACAATACATCCAAGTCTTCTTCTTTATCTGCAACCCTTCAGGTATCAAATCATTTGATTTCATAGTAAAACCCCGAACAATTTTTCTGCTCCCATGTCTTCTTACAATATCTGCAACGTCGTGATTTTTTTCAGGCTGATTGCTATCATGACAGCGTTTCTGGTATTTACCTTAGTGTCCAAACATGGATGCAATCAAAAAGGCATCCATCCTATTGTTTTTTTTGCTTTGTATACAAACAATTCAGGATGTCCACCTTCGGTTGAAGTAGAACCACTTCGAGAAGAGGCATATATATTCATGTACAATTAACTATAATCATTATTAAGACTACCTCAATAATTCACTTAGAGAAAGCATGGCAATTTTGCAAGTTTTTACACTTCTGAATTTAGTACGTTAGTTGATCGCTTAGCGCATAGTGGTAAGCAACAAATAAACTATTAAATTATCTTATTAGCATTAAAATACCGAGAACTAAGATTTTCTTTAATAACCCTTTTACAATAGTAATAAAATAAAACATTCTTAGAAAGATTTCCCGCCGCAACGCGCGGGGTATCATCTAGTTAATGATATTAAGTAAGAAGTAAGAAACAAAGTTTTGTTTAAACTTCGAAGCAAAGAATGTAGATCATAGTTTCAAGAAAATCAGTGGGAGCTTAATTATATTATTTGGTTTGAAGAATGATATAATATTAGATAGTTTTGTTTTGATACAATATGATATGTTGTTAAAGGTATCTAATGACATATATATTTGGAACATAATCAACAGCATATATGGAAGTTTCCATTTATTGTGTGATATAATGTTGCATAAATTTCACTAAGGTGTTTTTTTGAATATTATTCAATAACATGGGAGAATTAACATTCTCATAAAGTTGGAGAAATTCATATGCAAGAACCATGGCTGTTTCGTACGGTGGTGAGCTTGATCGATTGATTTGAAATCTTGATCATAAAGGAATTTCTTAAGACGTGAAATTTTAAGATCAAAACAAAATAATCAAACTTGATTGTTGACAAGTTGAATTTGATAAAAGTTCAATTGACTCCAATTAAGATGAGGATTCTCCATACGATGTATCTTGAAGAAGTTACTTCAAAAGTGAGAAATACTCATAATGTAAGAGTTACATTGGAAAATCTTATGAGATAAGTATAAAGGATAATCCAAGGATAGATAACGGAATTTTTCTAAATTTCATACATCGCATTACGAGGGGATGTTTATTTAAAACATAAGGCTATATTACGAAAACTACAACAAGTAGCAAAGACAGTGGGAGCGTAATAACTTCCAAAGGAAAGGTTATCGGTTCATTGAATGAACTAGGTGTGGTTATTTACAAAATAAACAACTAATTGTGAAAACAATGAAATTGTGTTCTTAGTTGAAGTACCAAGGTTTCACCTTGAATGACCAAATGCTACAAGTGATCATATCATCAATAAAGGGTGTGCATGAAAAAGGTATAATTTATGTGCATAAAAGAATAAAGTTTACATAGCCCCAGAAGGGACTAAAAGGACAATATTTCTACCACACAAGAGTAAGCATGAGAAACACCAAACATCAATCAAGATGTTGAACTTATGCAAACTAGACATTGCCAGTTGTGCAAGTGGGAGACTGTTGGATGTATGCCCAAAAGGCAATGTATTTATACATCTGATTCAATAATTATGATTTGTATTCTCTATGCTATAACTGAGTGGTTTCTGAATACTTGATTCAGAGGAAAGCAGACTCGCACATGTAGAGAATATGACCACGTAAAATATACCCTAGTTCTTTTACGGACTAATTTGTTGATTGCTTGATGACACTGCTTTCCTAGTCATGGACATTGTTTATGTCAGCATAAATGAGTGGCATATTATTGGATAATAATATGGCTGGGTAACCCAAGTTTTGGTATGCTAAGAGATTCCGTTAAATTGTCTTTTGTCCTTAGCTTTATCACAATAAGGTTATTATATAACTTGTCCTGTAACCATGAAGTTATTAGGGTTATGCATACTGGAAGAGTTACTTCGGTACTATCAACACTATAGCCGTAACTGGGTAGTAAAACGGCAGCCACTGGGTGATTCCAAGGTGTGTGTGTATCCTAATGTTCTGAGATGCGAAATTACTCCTCGGTGATTTGAGAGATACGCCCTGGGCCCTCTCGGTATTATAAGGTATCCAATATGTTCTGCAGACAATGCATGGTGAAGTTACACCGTGTGGGATATCATAATACGGAAACGAGTAAAGGGAACTTGCCGGTTAACGAGATAGACAAAGATGTAATGAATCAATGATTGATTCATGGTGTCTTCGCATAACGGTAGTAACGAGATAGACATCCACGGATCTATATCTCGGGCGAAGTTTTGGTATCGCGAGTAATGAGAATGATATATTAAATAACCAACAGGTTCAACAGAGTGTCTTCGCATAACGGTAGTAGTTATTCAGATCGTCCCGGGATCTGACCCTGGCCGGTGATTGGATGGGAACATTCAATTATAGCTACACGTTATCGAACCTGTAGGGTGGACATGCTTAAACTAGGATTGGTTAGTTGTGTATTATGGTTGGTCTGGAACATGGAGAGAGTATCACCGACATAGTGTCTGCGTGATAGATATGGTTTTATCGGAGAGATTGTTTTGTGATAGAAGTTGCTATCATGGTCGGATTTATTCCGAGGGTTTATATATGAAGGAAATATTTTTTCCGGAGTATTTTGTCAGCGGACACTGGGTGTCCCGGATCATGTAAAAGTGTTTTATATGATAGGAAATTAATTCAGTGAAATATTCTGTAAAAGGAAATATTCAAATAAGAATTAATTAGACAAAATATTATTTAATTAAATATTCATTTATTTAATTGATAAATAATTATGTTCAAGTCCTTGGGTTAGAACCCGAAGAAAGGATCAAATGATTGGATTCAGTAGAAACAGCTGAGTTGATTTGGGATTACGACGCAGCGGAGCAACGTGACACATAACACTAAAGGTCGAACCCAACCCCGTTTCTAATCATTTTGAAGTAACAGACGAGGAGTAAAACCTTTAAATCAAATTGGGGTAAGATTGCTCCGAGATTAGTGGGTAACCAGATAAGGAGTAAAAAGAATCCTAAGATGGTTTTCACAACTCATTTTTAGGTTAAAAATATTTTCACAAACACTAGACTCAACATCGACCAGTAGAAGGGTTTCCTACAGGCAGTACTGCTCTGATACCAACTTGTGGCGCCCTGACCCGACTACTATACAGTGATGCTGTGTGTCACCGGTTAAGCGATACAAACGGAGGTTACGGGTTTACCAATCCCCGGCCAAAACCTTTGGCAGGCGTTGCTGGGTACACCACACACCAACAACGCAACACCCCGAGTGATGCCTTAACACGGGCACAACCCTCAATGCATAATAGGGAGATCAAGACTTGTGGAACAACTGGCACATCACAGACTCTACGACACAAAGCATTATAGTTCAACTCTTATAATAGAGAAAGATAGCAAATATTACAACCAGAGGTCACAGACCCAACAGTACATCAAGCGGAAGCGAAATAAGTTGTTCTAAACAACAAGATCCAAACTATGGCCTAAGAGGCCTACAGATAAACATTCCCAGCGCCAGCTGTTCCGGGATGTCCCAAGCTGCCACCTGGGAACCCCAGACTACTCGTCGACGTCCACAAAGAACCCACCTTCGAGGTCGGTGAAGTCCTCTCCTGAAATAAGCAAACGACGTTGAGTTCGACGAACTCGCAAGATTAAGAGCTAGTATATGCTCGATGAGGCTTTCAAAGTTATATGGCTGTTTGCATAAAGCTGATTTTATTTATGAAACATAACTCAATGGCATCGACTAATCAGAGTATTTTCAAATGAGGTAAGAAGTAAACTCTTTTCTTTGATCATCTTCAGCAGCAACCACCATCCATCACCACACCTGTCTACTAAGGCACCTCCCCGAATCACCCTCGAGGAAGTCAACCTTGCATCCTTATTAGTACCTTTAGTACTCAGGTTTTAATCATTCCGTTCAAGTTATTCTATGGTCCCTGAATCCGTCACCAAGTTGTCCTTAACCGTGGACACGGCTTTTCGAAAAGATTTACCCTGCAGGGGTGTACAATGTTTGCCACGCGTACCGTCCGGCCCATTGCCTACGTATTAGCTCTCTTCCATGGAAAGCCGGCTGGGTGGGAGCGGCGTCGACTTCTCCCTCGTTAAGGACTTTCCAGGATCATCAGTGGCGGTAGGACTGCCAGGATCACATCACCCCGCCCCACGGCCACTCATTTTCCTAATACCACAATCCTCATCTCAGTTCATCCCACCAACATCACGCACGCGCAAATGGAAGCCCGAACTAGAGGACCCTGGCTAGCCCCGCTCGAGCTATTTAGTCTATGAGGGTTCCTGCAATTGCATAGGCCTCACGCATGGTTGCACGCTCGGTCTTGGCTCGAAGGGGAGAACTCGCACTTAGGCGGCGAGAACGAGACAACCCACCATATTCCATGTGGCCTCTCATCCCCGCCTTTAAACATGTTATTATATGTCACCACCATTTTCCACCATCATCCGAACATTCCACCACAGTTCCAACAATAGCATATCCACCGGACGACTAAGCATTTCACTAAGCATGGCTAAGCATAAACATAGCGGATATAAATAACTCAGGCCAACACATCAATCATATGGATATTAGGAGGGAAACAGGTAATGGCATCGGAAAACATAATGCATCTAATAGGATACTCTAATCCAACCAAATTGACATTTGGAATCGCATGCAATATTATAGTGGAGAAAATATCTTCGGAAAACATAGGAGGAGACATGCTCAGAGGGGGGATTACGCTTGCCTTGTTCGACGGACTGGTAATACTGGTCGTCAGGGTATTGTGGAGAAACCCCGATTGCTTGATCTATCGATGCATAAGAACACCGGAAGGAACACAATCAAATATCACTCAAGCAAACCAAATGCAATGCACATACACATGATGACATGACAAGGTGATGCACTGAAATTATTATACCAAAAGTATCAATTTAAATGGGGTGCAAAATAATTAGATTGATAAGGGAGAAGAAAGTCCCATATTTGTTTTTAATGCTTTCCTGTGCTATGAATTCATGTAAATATGCATGTAAATGATGCTACTGATTAGGTATTGATTTGCTGAACATTTAGAGCCTTTCAACATCATTTTTGGAATACTTTTGAATTAACCATGAATTTCCAAAGTTGCATTTCTTTTCTGCCATTTTTAGTATTTTTGAGATACAGAAGATTTAAATTGCTCAATTAAGTCCAAATAAAATATGGATGTGTAGAGGGTGTCAAGACAAATTTTTAGACACCTTATTTGCTCAATTTGGAGTTTCAGAGCTAAAGTTATGAATTTTCAAAGTTTGCCATTTATTCTGCATTTTCTGTAATTCATTTAACGAGGCAAATTATTTTGAGCTAACATGTGTCAAAATGACAGAAACATGTCGAGCACACTTTCCTGAACATGTGGGAATTTGAATCATCCAAATTGGAGCATTTTTCAATTTGTTATGGATTTTACAAGTTAATCAAATTTCTGCACTGTTTTTAAACGTTTAAAGAAATTATGCCCGAAACGTTTTCTACTCAGGGCTGTGCTAGCCACTGCCGCTGACCTGCGGGTCCCGGGCCACGCTGGCAGCCACGCAAGCGCGCGGGCCCAGCGGCTGGTTTGACCACGGTCAGGCGCGGGACGGCGCGGACGGGCGCGACGGTGATCGCCGGCGGTGTCGAGCACGGACCCGGCGAGCTACGGCACGAGGGGACGAGCTACGGGGCGCGTTCGATGCGCCCAAGCACGGCGAGCTTACCTAACGTGGCGCCACCACCTGGAGGTCACCGGAGACGACGGATTCATCCTCGACTCGCGGCGGCCGGCGGCGACGAGCTACGGCTTAACGCGCTACGGCGATCTACGGCGATCTAGGATGAACGGGGAGGACCAGGAGGACCGTGAGCTCACCCTCGACGCGTGGGTAGGCTCGGTTTGGACGGAGGAGGTCGATGACGGCGGCAAAGGAGCGGCGGAGCTTCGGCCGGTGAGGAAGGAGACGGCGGCGATCTCGCGAACGACGGCTTCCCGCCTCGATTCCTTCGACGAGGATGAAGAGGGAGACGCGGCGGAGCAGATGGTGGTGCTCGATCTACTCCGGGAGGCCTCAGTCGACGGCGGCAGCGACGGCGAGCTCCACTATGGCTCGGCCATGGCGGAGAGGAAGAAGGAGAGGGAGGGCGGTGGAGTGGTGTCGGGCAGAGGGAACGGGGGGGCCTGGTGGCTCCTTTAAGCGCGACGAGGCGCGGGGAGGGGGGGCCCGGCATCGCCGTGTCGCCATGGCGGCTAGGCGGTGCGGCTCGGCCGCGCGGCGCGCGTCGCTACAGAGGAAGATGACCGCTTTGCGAAAACCCCCTCGGCTGCATTTTTCTATTTACAAAGAAGCCCTTGGCTATTTCTTTTATAAATCCAGTAGCTTTTCCACCATTTAAATGGGGCATTTAAACAATTTATAAAAATTTGAGAAAAATCATGTAGCCTCCCAATACCATTTAGAAGCACCACAAAAATTGGTTTGGCAAAATAAAAAGTTTTGCCACACTTTTGTTCATAGTGTTTGTTTATGGCATTTTTGGGTAAAACCAAAATGAATTTACTTTTGAATTTTAAAACCAGTACAAAGTATTAAATTTTTAACCCTTGGAACTTCCTTGACAAATATGATTTGCATTTGTATTTGGGTTTGCCAAAGCAAGCACATTTGGACTTGCAAGGATTGAATTTAATTTGAGACATTTCTCCCATTTGTTTTAATTTGTTTTCCTCACTTGATTTCAACTTGAGCAATAAAACAAATGATGCCATGATGCAAGTATGAGAAGCAAAAGTGAAAATTTGGTTCCCATTTTAGGTTCACAAACTTGGGGCTGTTACAATTCTACCCTCCTTACAGGAATCTCGTCCCGAGATTCTAAGGTTGCGGAAGGAAGTCGGGATACTCCTCACGAAGACTAGACTCCCTTTCCCAGGTTGCTTCATCTTCGGAATGATGAGACCACTGAATTTTGAGGAACTTGGTGGTCTTGTTTCGAGTCTTCCTTTCTGCTTCATCCAGGATACGGACAGGATGCTCGCGGTAAGTGAGGTCTGCCTGGATATCCAGCTCCTCATGATTGACTCCATGGATAGGATCCTTGAAACATCGGCGAAGTTGGGATACATGAAACACATCATGCACATCGGGGAAGTTAGCTGGTAACTCTAATTGATAAGAAAGATCTCTCCCGCTTGGCCAGGACAGTGAAAGGGCCAACGTAGCGAGGGGCCAATTTTCCCTTAATTCCGAAGCGGCGAACGCCTCGAAGGGGAGAGACACGGAGGTAAGCTTTATCACCAATTTCATAGTGAACCTCCTGATGATGCTTGTCATAGTAACTCTTCTGCCTAGACTGGGCAATCTTCAAATTCTCTCGTATGATTCTAACTTTCTCCTCAGCTTCATTGATAATATCCGGACCAAAGAGTGCCCTTCTCCGGTCTCGGACCAATTCAGAGGAGTTCGGCATTTTCTTCCATACAGAACCTCGAATGGGGCCATACCCAGACTAGCTTGATAGCTATTGTTGTAAGAGAACTCCGCGAAGGGAAGATATTTCTCCCAATCTTTGCCAAAGGAGATTACACATGCCCTGAGCATGTCTTCCAGAACTTGGTTCACCCTTTCAGTCTGACCGTCAGTTTGAGGGTGGAAAGCGGTGCTAAAGTTGACGCGGGTTCCCATGGCTTGTTGGAAACTAGTCCAGAACCTGGAGGTGAACAAACTTCCACGATCAGAGATTATCTTCTTGGGAACGCCGTGGAGTACGACGATCCTAGAAGCATACAGATCTGCCAACTTGGCAGCTGTAATATCAACACGAACGGGGAGGAAGTGAGCTACTTTTGATAGGCGATCAATGATGACCCAGATGGCATCGTTTCCCTTTTGAGACTTCGGCAGGCCAGTGATGAAGTCCATACCAATTTCATCCCATTTCCACTCCGGGACTGCAATAGGGCGAAGAGTGCCGGGAGGCCTTTGATGTTCAGCTTTTACCCGTCGACAGTGTCGCATTCAGCAACATACTTGGCAATTTCCCGTTTCATCCGAGTCCACCAGAACTGTGGCCGAAGGTCTTGGTACATTTTGGTACTACCGGGATGAATAGAGAGAGGAGATTCATGAGCTTCCTGGAGGATCAACTCCCTCAATTTTCGTTTCTTTGGCACCACCAAGCGGTCACCAAAATAAACAACTCCGGACTCATTCACAGAAAAACATTTGGCCTTCCCGCTAGCAATGTTCTCCTTGATTTTTCGAATACCCTTGTCACGAGTTTGAGCATCCTTAATCTGGTCTACAAGAGTAGATTTGATCACCAGATTTGCTAGATAGCCAGAGGGAACCATTTCTAAGTTCAAATGGGAGAACTCTTCATGAAGAGCAGGTTGGGCCTTTTCAATCATCAGATTGTTGCAATAGGACTTCCGACTTAGCGCGTCAGCCACGACGTTTGCCTTGCCGGGTTGATAGTTCAGACTCACATTATAGTCCGTGATTAACTCCAACCAACGCCTTTGCCTGAGATTTAAATCCGGCTGGGTGAAGAGGTACTTCAGACTCTTGTGATCCGAGAAGATCTCGCAACGGTTACCAAACAGGTATGGTCTCCATTTCTTCAAAGCATAGACCACCGCGGCAAGCTCAGATCATGAGTAGGGTAATTGAGCTCATGTGGCTTAAGTTGGCGAGAAGCATACGCCACTACATGGCCATCTTGCATTAGCACACAACCCAAACCTTGCAGAGAGGCGTCACAGAAGACGACGAAATCCTTGCTTGTGTCCGGCAGGACAAGCACAGGAGCGGCGTGAGTTTGGCCTTAAGTGTTTGGAAACTCTCTTCAGCCTCGGCCGACCATACAAACTTTTTATCCTTCTTGAGAAGGTCAGTCAGAGCCTTGGCTATCTTGGAGAATCCTTCGATGAATCGGCGGTAGTAACCCGCTAATCCGAGAAAACTACGGATGTCCTTGACTGACATTGGGGTCAGCCAATCCAGAATAGCTTGAATCTTGTCCGGAACGACAGCCACACCATTAGCGGATATCACATGACCAAGGAAGACAAGGTTATCCAACCAAAACTCACACTTGGAGAACTTGGCATAGAGGCGGTGTTCTCGAAGTCGTGTCAGAACCAAACGAAGATGTTCGGCATGCTCTTCATCAGTTTTGGAATAAACGAGGATGTCATCGATGTAAATGACGACAAACTTGTCCAGATAATCCATGAAGACAGAGTTCATGAGCCTCATGAAAGTAGCCGGAGCATTGGTGAGGCCAAAAGACATGACAGTATACTCATATGAGCCGTAACGAGTAACAAATGCCGTCTTTGGAATATCCTCCTTTCTGATTTTTATCTGATGGTATCCTGACCTCAGATCCATCTTGGAGAATACGGTTGCACCAGCTAACTGATCCAACAGATCATTGATGCGAGGAATAGGGTACTTGTTCTTGATTGTCACCGCATTCAACGGTCTATAGTCAGAGACTAGACGAGGCACGGTAGAATCTCTCTTCTTGACAAAGAGTACCGGACAACCCCAAGGTGAACTGCTAGGCTGGATGAAATCCTTCGTCAACAGTTGATCAATTTGCTCTTTCAACAGAGCCAACTCTTCCACCGGCATACGGTAGGGCTTCTTGGAAATTGGAGCGGTACCGGGAAGTAGCTCTATAACAAACTCCACACTTCGGTCGGGGCATGCCAGGCAACTCTTCCGGGAACACATCCGGGAAGTCACACACCACGTGTATGTCCTGGATTTCAGGAGGAGATTCGCCTTCCATAAAGCAAAGGAGGATCTCAGGTGAGTTGGGTACGACGGCGGACGAAGGTATTGATGTTGCAGGCCAATACTCCACAATGTCACCGGAAGGAGCGGTCACAGTAATGGTCTTTGCGGCACAGTCGAGATTAGCCTGATATTTGGTTAGCCAGTTCATGCCCAGTATGACATCAATGCCTTTGGACTTCAGGGCTACCAAGGCATAAGGAAAAGACAAGGAACCTATATTAATCTGGACCTCAGGAGTAACCCCATCGGTTTGCCATTTGGAGCCAGGAGTGGCAATCACCAAGGGATGGCTCATTTTCTCGAACGGTATGCAGTGGTCTTTTGCAAAAGCTATAGATATGAATGAATGCGATGCTCCAGAGTCAAACAAAACTATAGCTGAATTGCCGTTGATTCGTAACTCACCCATAAGAACGCCGGTGTCTTCCTCAGCTTGCTCAGCAGAGACGTGGTTCAGGCGACCACGCACAGTAGGTCCAGCCTTGCCAGTTGGAGTGGCAGGGGCTCGTGCAGGTGTCCCCGTGATAGGTGCCTTCTGGGGGCACTCCCTGGAGTAGTGACCAGTCTGGCCACAGCTGAAGCAAGTGTTACCAGGTGGGATAGATAGCTGGGGGCGATATCCACTTCCGTTCGCCCCAGGTGTCGAAGTAGTGGGGCGCGGAGGTGGTGGCCTGTATCCTGCGGCCCTCGGCATGAATGGAGCACGCGGTACAGCGCTGTAGGGAACGAAAACCCTGCGCTTCTTGTTCTCAGAACCCGAGGAACTCTGGCGGTCCCCTGGGCTGGCCTCTTGGAAACTCGAATTCCTTCCTTCCCTGCTCAAGAGTAAGAGCCTGGTTGAACAACTCCTGATAGTTCTGGAACTTGAAGGGCAGCAACTCATAGCGGAGCCTCGGCGCAAGCCCCTTGCGGAACAACTCTTGCTTGTCAGCATCATTGGTCACGTCCCGAGGGGCGTAACGAGAGAGATGGTTGAATTTGCACCCATAAGCTCGAAGATCCATATTTCCCTGGTGCAGATCCAGGAACTCCCTCCTCTTCAGGTCCATTATTGGCTGAGGTATGTAAGCCGCACGGAAGGCAGTGCGGAAATCCGCCCAAGTGAAAGCATGGCCTGCTTCAAACAGCGCCACATGACTTTCCCACCAACAGCCAGCCGCACCAGTCAGGAGGTAGGTGGCGAAGTTGACTTGCTCGGCCACTGGGACATGCAGCGCGCCGAACTGGCGCTCCAGAGCGCGAAGCCAGTCATCAGCGTCCAGCGGTTCCTTAGCATCGGCGAAGGTGGGTGGCTGCGAGCGCAGGAACTCAGTGAGAGTGTTGCAGCCATTCCTCTGTGCATTCTGCTGCACCAACTGCTCAAGCAAGCGCTCATTGCGCCCACGGTTCTCCTCAATGGCCATCAAGACCTCAGCCATCGAGGGTGGTGGCGGCAGATCATCCTCATCATCATCGTGGTTACCGCGACCACCACGACCTCCTCGAGCCATTCTGGAGATTTGACAATGACGCAGTTAGTATCTTTCTTCGAATAGTCGAACAATAGCATTAGCGTCTACACAAGTACACAGACTAGGGACGATAATGCTTTGCGAGAAGGAAGTCAACAAGATAGAACTTGGGTCAAAGATCAGCGTCATGTGCTACTAGTGAGAGTTAAGACATCACAACTTGACACACTCTAGTTGGCACAATCCGGGAACTTATGTTCAAGTCCTTGGGTTAGAACCCGAAGAAAGGATCAAATGATTGGATTCAGTAGAAACATCTGAGTTGATTTGGGATTACGACGCAGCGGGAGCAACGTGACACATAACACTAAAGGTCGAACCCAACCCCGTTTCTAATCATTTTGAAGTAACAGACGAGGAGTAAAACCTTTAAATCAAATTGGGGTAAGATTGCTCCGAGATTAGAGGGTAACCAGATAAGGAGTAAAAAGAATCCTAAGATGGTTTTCACAACTCATTTTTAGGTTAAAAATATTTTCACAAACACTAGACTCAACATCGACCAGTAGAAGGGTTTCCTACAGGCAGTACTGCTCTGATACCAACTTGTGGCGCCCTGACCCGACTACTATACAGTGATGCTGTGTGTCACCGGTTAAGCGATACAAACGGAGGTTACGGGTTTACCAATCCCCGGCCAAAACCTTTGGCAGGCGTTGCTGGGTACACCACACACCAACAACGCAACACCCCGAGTGATGCCTTAACACGGGCACAACCCTCAATGCATAATAGGAGATCAAGACTTGTGGAACAACTGGCACATCACAGACTCTACGACACAAAGCATTATAGTTCAACTCTTATAATAGAGAAAGATAGCAAATATTACAACCAGAGGTCACAGACCCAACAGTACATCAAGCGGAAGCGAAATAAGTTGTTCTAAACAACAAGATCCAAACTATGGCCTAAGAGGCCTACAGATAAACATTCCCAGCGCCAGCTGTTCCGGGATGTCCCAAGCTGCCACCTGGGAACCCCAGACTACTCGTCGACGTCCACAAAGAACCCACCTTCGAGGTCGGTGAAGTCCTCTCCTGAAATAAGCAAACGACGTTGAGTTCGACGAACTCGCAAGATTAAGAGCTAGTATATGCTCGATGAGGCTTTCAAAGTTATATGGCTGTTTGCATAAAGCTGATTTTATTTATGAAACATAACTCAATGGCATCGACTAATCAGAGTATTTTCAAAAGAGGTAAGAAGTAAACTCTTTTCTTTTGATCATCTTCAGCAGCAACCACCATCCATCACCACACCTGTCTACTAAGGCACCTCCCCGAATCACCCTCGAGGAAGTCAACCTTGCATCCTTATTAGTACCTTTAGTACTGTCGTCGTATCGGCATCTTGGATAGGAGACGGGGTCCTGCTAGCCGAGGGTGAACGTAGGGCAAGAAGGTGGACGTCGTCAAGGTCGGGATTGTACACGGCGGTTTACCCAGCTTCAGGCACCACGGCGGTGGCGGTGCCCTACGTGCTGCTATAACTCACTATAAGGCAATATCGCCGTGAACAGGTTACAATGAGTTGGTTGTCTATCAAAGAGTTGCCCTAAAGGCGTCCCGAGGTCCAGCTTATATAGGCGGCTGGACCTAGGGTTACAAGGTGAATACGTATCCAGCAAGTATACGGAGTCCTAAACCTAGCCGGCAAGTATGCCGCCTTCCGTCTTGGTCTTGGTGGCTTCATGGGCTTCAGTCTTGGGCCTCCTCCTTGCCGGCATCCGCCTTCCTTGGTCGTCAGCTATCTGGGCCGCCCGGTAGGCAAAGCCTTCACCACCACTGCGGGCCACCCTGGACTAGCCGGATTGATCCATGCTGGTGATACCCCTAGTAGGTATATCCCCAACATTAGCCCCTGGGAGGGTTCGAGTTCTTCAGGCGCCGTCTTCTTTGTCGGCAACGTCCGCCTTGTCTTGTAAGCGTCTGAAGAGCTTGAAGCATTCCATAGTTGAAAGTAAGCGGCGGTCCGCCTAAAGTAGTCGGACAACTTGCCGCCATCATGGGAAAGACGGCCTGACCATTGTCAGGAATCTTCCTGGCACCAGTCTTGTCAATTGACTGGCCGTCAAATGTTGACGGATGACGCCATGCAGTCCACGACAGTTTGGACTTGGGCATGCGTCATGATGGTTTCTCCACTACGCACAGAAATCGGAGCGAGGCCGCAGACGCCGTTGCCACGACGTGCAAATCGTGGGCACGTGGCGGAAATCTCGCGTCCCCCAATTTTAGGCACGGATCTTGGCGCGTGGGGATAACCCCCCCACATCGATGCACACTTCTTCCTCATTCGCACACCCACCGTGGCCTCCTCACCTTCCCGAGCTCAACTCCTCCTCGAACTCAACTCCGGCGAGCACGAGCAGCGCCCTCTCCCCCAAATGGCGAGCACTCAGCAGGATGCGGCGGCGACGGCGGCACTGGCTGCGGCTTCAACGACCCCCGCCGGATCTGGATCTATCCCAGCGGCGGCGGCGGTGCCCGCAGGCGCATCGATGACCTCTCCCGCGGCCACCGTGGCCACGGGCGGGGTTTCTACTTCTTCCCCAGCTCCGACGACGCCTGCGACCGCCGCTCCAACTTTCCCCTCCCATCCCTCGCGGCTACCAGCTCAGAGGCCGCGGCGGAATCTGCCGCCGACGAGGATGACGACGTCGAGGAAGAGGAAGAGGCTGGAGACCTGGGTTCCAGGTACTGGCTGCCGTCAGTTATGACGTCAGCATATCTGAAGGAACTGGAGGAAGGCGGATACATTCCGCCAAAGACGGAATGCTCCTGGAGGGTTCCAGGCGACGAGGCGGTGCCTGACCCCCAAGACGGCGAGCGTGTCATGTTGGCTTCGCATAGCCTTCGCGGTATGTCTCTGCCGCTTTCCGCCTTCTTCTTGGCGGTGCTTAGTTTTTATGGGCTGCAGCCACACAACATAGCGCCCAACAGTATTCTAGTGCTAGCCGGCTTCCAGGCTTTGTGCGAAGGGTACTTAGGCATAGCTGCGTCCATAGAGCTGTTTAAGTACTGCTTCCTGTGCCGCCGGCAAACCATACCAGGCGGCCACCTAGCAACCTGCGGTAGTGTTACGTTCAACTGCCGCCAACCCGACTGGTACCCAAAAATACCATACATCGAGTCGGTGAAGCACTGGACCAGCACTTTCTTTTACTGCAAGGACATCCCGACACCTGGCAGCACGCAAGGGATGCCAGCCTTCGTCAACGGTCCGCCAACCCACAAGGCTTGCTGGACAGCAAAAGTGCCGCTCAGCAGCTTGCCGGAAGAACTTCGAGTTGCCGTTAGGCGGATCGAGTTCTTGACGAAGACGATGTTGGCTCCACGACTTGACGGAGTTGACACCGTCATTGCTGGGTGTCGAGGAAGATTATGCCTCTCCGCCATCGCCCACTGAAGATGTGCGAGTACAAGGCGGACGACGCCGGCAACAGCACCCTTGATCAGGATGCCTTGGAGTACCGGCTTAGAGAGCTTATCAAGCCTCTGTCGGTGAAGGCGGCTGAAGGCGTCGCCATGTTCACTCATAACAACCCAGCCCCAGCGGTAAGTGAAAGCTACTTTGTTATTTCACTAACATCCTTGCCCACTAGGTACTGAATTAATATTGTCTTGCTTCCTTTTCAGCTACAAACCTTGGGAGAGGACGAGCTGGCCCCAAACTGGTATGATACAGGTGCCAGCAAGTCGAAGAAGCGCAAGCTGAGCTCCTCCACCAAGGATTTGGAGAAGAGGAAGAAGGCGGCCACCTCTGCCGACGCAGAGGATGAGACCGTGGGGAACGTTCCCTTGAAGCGGTTAGCAAACTTTGGCTTCCCTGACTTGGATATTTTAATATGTTTGTGCTGACAAACTTGCATGTTTCTGCTTACAGAGGCAAGCCTACCATGCCCAAACTCCGCTCCAACTTGAAGATTGCTGCCGGCAGGGGCAAGCCACCACGTTCTTCTCCAGCTGCTGCGCCGACAACGCCCACAGTTGGCGTTCCCGTGGTTGTGTGCCAGGGAACGTACACAGCTGCCGGTACCGCAGAGGCGGCTACAGAGAAGATGGCGGGCAAGAAATCAGTTGCCGGCATAACTTTTTCCAAGACGGCTGAAGCTTCGGCTAGTGATGCCGCTCGATTTATCGCCATGAAGCAGGAGATGGATGACCAGATGGCGGCCGAACAAGGCGGATCGTCCACTCATCCTGGCTCCCAACCTGGCAAAGGGTTGCAAGACCCCCGGCAAACACTGAAGACCATGCGTGACGGTACCCGCAACTGGTACGCACACATGGACGAACTCCACGACACCCTGCACGGACAACTTGAGGTAAAATAGCCTATGGTCCCAGCCCCCGAGCACTTTGGCGGCTGAAAAATTTAGCCGGCAAAGTGGTCTCGTTGACTAAATAGCGCTAACCATAATGTTGCTTTCGTGCATGCAGGCCGTTCTTGCTTCCAATCTTGAGCTATTTCGTGCTCAAGAGATGAAGAAGAAGGAATGCGAGGAACTGCAGCAGGACGTGGAGTTGAAGAACGCCCAAATTGCGAGTTTGGAAGAAGCTCGCAAGAAGGATGAAGGTGACAAAGCTTTCTTTGCCTTCTTTTCGTCCGACTTCTTTTCCTTTTCCGACAAGTATTTTAGTCGTCTTTTCTTTTTATTTGTAGAATTATTAAACACTGCGCAAGATATTCTCAAGAACTCCACTGACATGCAAGCTTTGATGAACGAAGCTGCAGATCTTGCCGGGCTGGTGACCAAGCTGAAGGCGGATCACGCCAAGGAGCTGGATGATCGTGCGTTGGCTCATGCTGCCGAAGTTAGCAAGTTGACTGGACAACTTGAGGCCATGAGCAACAACCTTGACCAGGTGAACAAGAACGCCAAGGAGCAGCAGGACCAACTGTCAAAGGCGGTCCAGCTAGCCCAAGAAACGCTTGAGAACCATCTGGATGAGGTCAACGCCATCCACGACCATGTCTTGGGTATGCCTCCAGTCCTTCATTTTTGTCACCTTGCTTTCTTGATACTTGAAGCTGCAGTGTGTAACTTTGTGTTTGTGCAGTGCCGGCTAGCTGGGAGATGACCTGGCCACAACGCCGCGCCTTGCTCGGATCTTGAAAATTGGCGAAATCGTCAACCAGATTGTCGGCGCCGGCAAATCATTTGCCGCCAAGTTCTACCCTGGGGAAGACGGCGATCCCGTCATCTTCGATGCTCTGCCGGAGTTGCTGGAGAAGGCGACAGCTGAACACGACAACACACTACGCTCAGCAGCACGAGGCGGTGCCAAGTTGGCATTGGCGATGACGGCGGCGTGGTACCCGGAGGCTGATATTCATCAAGTCACCGAGTACTTCCCCACCGAAGACGAAAACAGCCAAGCCATCGTGATGCAGGACGTGCTGCGGTCTGTTCGCGGCTATGCGACCCGGGTTGCCAACATGGTTGACATCCGCAAGTTCTACAAGGAACACCCGGACCCGCATGTTGCCGTTGCTGATCCCTCCTTGGCAGATCCTGAAGCTTCCCGCGGCGAAGAAGGCGAAGCCGGAACCGACAAGCGCAGCCCCAAGGATGGCGGAGCCAGCCCCAAGAATGCCGGCGTTAGCCCCCAGGATCTCTCCACCAGCTCTACGAAGGCGGCAATCCCTTAGACTTCCTCCTGCAAAGGCAGCACAAAACACTGCGTTAATCTGTTAACGCATAAAACTTTATTTTGGGTTGTAAATATTTATGGGCCAACTTTTATGCTACACTTGGCGGTAGGCTTACTTAAGTGGCCCGCCTTAATATGTATCTCGCCTGCATGTTTAGCTTTTTCATATGTTGGCGGAACCTCATCTTAGTTACTTTAGCTGAGCCAACCAGGTGCAATACCAACTAATTTAGACTCAGAGACCAAAGCCAGCATGTTGGTGCCAACGACATACTACTAGGCGACCCACATACAAACAGACAGATAAGCATATTAGGCGGTGCAAAGATTGTTTGCGTTTTTAGCCGGCAGACGGCAAATGTCAAAAAAGTTTGGACCTTAGCACGGAGCAAAACTTATTTTATTTGGTAACTTTTATGACAACAGATATATGATTGCGAGAAAAGACAAAAGATGGCATGATCCCAAAACTGAATGAGCAAACCACAGACTTTTATTTCATAATCATATAGTACTTATTACAATGTGGAAATTGCTAAGTGTAAAAAGGACGTAGCTGCTCAATGTTCCAGGGTCGCTTGGTTTCTTCGTACTTGTCGTCAACCTTCCTTTTGCGCTTGCGACCTCGCTTCTTCTTGTATCCGTCACGTGCATCGACCAAGTAATAAGAACCATTGAGCAACACCTTACTGACCACAAAAGGTCCTTCCCAAGGCGGGGATAACTTATGCAAGCCCTTTCTATCTTGGATTAGGCGGAGAACCAGGTCACCCACTCTAAAACTTCTTTGCCTCACCCTTCTGCTGTGATAACGCCTCAAACTTTGCTGATAGATGGCGGATCGCGCAAGGGCAACATCTCGTTCTTCATCAAGTAGGTCAAGGCCATCCTGTCTTGCATCTTCTGCGTCCTCCTGGACGTAGGCTTGGATTCTGGGAGAATCGTACATCATGTCGGTTGGCAACACTGCTTCTGCGCCATAGACTAAGAAGAAAGGAGTAAACTTGGTTGATCTGTTTGGAGTTGTGCGTAAACTCCAAAGGACAGACTGCAATTCATCCACCCAAGCCCCAGCCGCTCTGTGCAATGGTACTTCGAGACGTGGTTTGATTCCTTGTAGGACTAAACCATTTGTACGCTCTACTTGACCGTTTGCTTGCGGATGCGCGACGGAGGCTAGATCTAGGCGGATACCATGCTTATAACAGTATTCCTCGACTTCGCCTTGCGACAAGTTAGTGCCATTGTCGGTGATAATGCTATGAGGCACCCCGAACCGAGAGATTATTCCCCACAGAAAGTTTGCGGCTGTGGCGCCGTCTAGCTTTTTGATAGGCTTAGCTTCAACCCATTTGGTAAACTTGTCTACAGCCACAAGTAAATGTGTGTAGCCACCAGGCGCCGTTTTAAACGGACCAACCATGTCCAAGCCCCAGACTGCGAAAGGCCACGTGATGGGTATTGTTTTAAGCTCTTGAGCCGGCATATGTGATTGTCTGGCATAAAGTTGGCAGCCCCTGCACCTTTTAACAATGTCTTCTGCATCTTGCTTGGCTGTCAACCAATAGAAACCTTGTCGGAAGGCTTTTGAAACAAGGGCGCGTGAAGAAGCATGATGTCCACATACGCCGGCATGTATCTCATCCAACAATTCTCTGCCTTCTTCGGGCGAAATGCAGCGTTGGTAAACACCAGTGGTGCTACGCTTGTACAATTCACCTTTGATTATTGTAAATGCCTTGGCTCTTCTTATTATTTGCCTTTTCAAAACCTCATCATCCGGTAACTCCTGATTGATCAGGAAGTCCAAATATGGCGTCGTCCAATCCGGCTTTACCAAGTAGACGGCATAGCTAGCACTATCAACTGGTTCTGCCGACTCTGGGTCAAGGAGGTCTGCTCCTTTAATTGACGGCTTGTGTAGGTGTTCCAGGAAAACATCTTTTGGTACCTTTTTGCGTTCAGACCCATTCTGGCAAGTGTATCTGCCGCCTCATTTTGAGTTCTTGGGATGTGGCGGACCTCGTAGCCTAGAAAACACTTGGCGAATTCGTCAACGGTAGCTCGATATGCCGCCATTGTTTCGCTCTTTGTGTCCCAAGTACCACGTATCTGTTGCGCCACCAAATCTGAATCTCCGTAGCAGAGGACACGTTGGACGCCAAGTTCCTTGGCAATGTGTAAACCATGAAGGAGAGCTTCGTATCAGCAACATTATTAGTTGCCTTGAAGTGTATTTGTAACACATAACTAAGCTTGTCTCCTTGAGGGTTTCTTAAAACAATGCCAGCCCCCGAGCCCTGGAGCATTTTTGATCCATCAAAGTGCATGATCCAGTATGCATCTTCAGGGAGAGGTACTTCGTCCATGGCCTCCGTCCAATCAGCTACGAAATCTGCTAAGGCTTGAGACTTAATGGCCGTTCTGGGCTTATACGAGATGTCGAAGGCGGCAAGTTCAATGCCCCATTTGGCAACGCGGCCTGTTGCATCTGTATTATTGATGATATCCCCCAGAGGTGCCTTGCTCACCACGGTTATTGAATGTTCCTGGAAGTAGTGCCTTAACTTCCTGGCGGCGTAAAAAACACCGTAGACCAATTTCTGGTAATGCGGATAACGCTGTTTTGAGGCGGAAAATACTTCACTGATGAAGTAAACCGGACGTTGTTCCGGCAAGTCTGAAATTTCCGTCTTGCGTTCCACAACCAGTACCACACTAACAACTAAGTTAGTTGCGGCAATATAGAGCAGCATTGGTTCCTGCGAACGAGGAGCTGCCAAAATTGGAGCAGACGTTAACGCGTCCTTGAGTTGCTGCAAGGCGGCGTCTGCTTCGTCTGTCCACTCGAAGTTGTCGGATTTCTTCAGAAGCCGGTAGAGAGGCAGCGCCTTCTCACCAAGACGGCTAATGAAACGACTGACGGCAGCCGCCGATCCGGCAAGTCGCTGCACGTCCTTCAGGTCCTTGGGCCTGGATATGTTGAGGATCGCTTTGATTTTTTCTGGATTCACCTCTATCCCTCGTTCGGAAACGATAAAGCCAAGCAATTTGCCGGCAGGAACCCCGAAGACGCATTTTTTCGGGTTGAGTTTCATCCTGTATACCCGGAGGCTATCAAAGGTTTCTCTCAAATCATCAAGCAAATCTGCCTTCTTTCTTGACATGACGGCAATGTCGTCAACATAGACGTGAACATTGCGGCCAATTTGCTCGTGAAGGCATCTTTGCATACACCGCTGATACGTTGCGCCGGCATTTTTTAGACCGAAGGGCATCGTGATGTAGCAGAAGGTCCCATAGGGTGTAGTGAACGCTGTTTTGATTTGGTCGGATTCTCGCATTTTGATTTGGTGGTACCCGGAGTACGCATCCAAAAAGCACAGCAGCTCGGAGCCGGCTGTGGAGTCTATGACCTGATCTATACGAGGCAAAGCAAAGTGGTCCTTAGGACAGCACTTGTTCAAACCGGTATAATCAATGCACATTCTCATTTCCTTATTAGGTTTTGGAACCATTACAGGATTTGCCAACCAATCAGTGTGTACTACCTCCCTAATGAACTTGGCTTCTTGCAACTTGATGATCTCCTTCCTATTGCTGTCCGCTTCTTCTCACCGTAGCGTCTTATTCCTTGCTTCACTGGTTTGGCTCCTTCGTAGACGTTAAGAGAATGCTCGGCAAGTTCCCTCGGGACACCTGGCATGTCGGCTGACGACCATGCAAAGATGTCCTGATTCTCACGGAGGAACCTGACGAGCGCGCTTTCCTATTTGTCGTCCAAGCCAGCCCCTATGGTGACTTGCTTGGAGCTGTCACCTGGGACCAGATCCGCCTTCTTTGTGTCTTCGGACGCCTTGAAAGTGTTCTTTTGCTCAGCGGTCTTTACATGCTCCGGCAACTGTGATGTATCGAGCTCTTTCTTCAACATGGCTAACTCCTCTGCGTGGAGGACTGCCTCAGCGAAGGCGGCATTGCCACGCTCACACTCCTTTGCTTTCTTGAAGTTGCCACTGATGGTAATTGTACCATTGGGTCCCGGCATCTTCAGCTTGCTGTATATGTAACACGGGCGAGCCATGAATTTGGCGAAAGCTGGCCGTCCAAAAATGGCGTGGTAGGCACTTTTGAAGGGGACTACTTCGAACCTGAGATACTCCGAGCGGTAGTTTGTCTCAGGCCCAAAAGTAACCTCCAATCTGATGCTTCCCATTGACTTGCCTTGCTTTCCCGGAACAATGCCATGAAACTTGACTTTGCTATAGTCAAGCTGGCTTTCCGACAAGTTCATGCGCTTCAGAGTGTCCGCGTAGATGATGTTGAGGCTACTGCCGCCATCCATCAACACCTTGGTGAGCCTGAAGTTATCGACAATAGGGTCGACGACAAGGCGTATTTGCCGGGGTGAGGAACGTGATCTGGATGATCATCTCTATCCCAGGTTATTGGCTCCTCTGACCAGTCTAGATACTGGGGAACGTCTGGTACTGTGGCGTTTAGCTCGCGCATCTCCGCCTTTTCTTCTTTTGCCGAAGGAGTGCCCAGGAAGCACACCAATTGGCCATGTACCTTGGGATATTTCCTTTCTTTACGCATCAGCTTGGTTCCTCATCCTCTGACATGGACATAGCCCCATCATCGTCTTCCTTCTTTGTCTTCTCAGCCTTTTTGCTCTTTTTTGATTTCCAGCCAACCTCGGGGTCTTTCTTGAAGTCCTCCATGAACCGGCATTCCCCTAATGTGTGGTTGACTTTGCCTAAGGACGCGTGGATTGGGCAAGGCAAGGCTTTCGCCTGATCATACGTCAGGCGCTGCTTGCTGGAGCCGCCATCTTTACCCTTTCCTTTCCACTTGCGGTTGCTGCCTTTGCCTTCGAAGGCGGCGGCGACCTCGTTTGATGGTCCGGCTTTGTCATCCTGGGGAGCCTTGCGTTTGTGACTTGCTCGCCTGTTTGGCGCCATATCATGTGCGCCATCTCCATCGCGTGCATCGTCATCCGCCTGTGCGTACATGGCTGCTACTTCGAGCATGACTCCGAGATCCTTGACTTGCATGCGTACGAGCTTATGTCTGAGACTTGAGCCCTTCAGGAGGCCCGTGGTGAAGGCATGGATTGCTTGATTGTCGTCTACGTTCTCGCAGCTTGCCTTTGTTTGAATCCACCTTGCCAAGAAGCTTGTAGCTGTTTCATCTGGCTTTTGCACGCAACGAACCAAATCTGTGTATGTATTGGGTCGCTTGTACGTGCCTTGGAAGTGCTGCGTGAACACCTTTTCCATGTCATGCCAGCTATGAATGCTTTTCTCCGGCAAGTTTTCGATCCAGCTTCGGGCTGTCCCCTCCAACATGAGGGGAAGGAAGCGTGCAGCGACGAGGCCATTGCCTCCAGCAATTTCAACTGCCAGCGCGTAGTCCGACAACCATGAGTTTGGCTTGTCCGCTCCATTGTACCTTTGATGAGTTTTTGACACTGACGTCATGTCTCTGGGTACTTGAACGTTGCGGATGGCTGGGCCAAAGCACTCAGGTCCTAGATAGGCATCTTGCTTTCCAGCCTTGATGTCATTGAGACGATGTCTCGCGTCTTGCGGACTGAGCTGTTTGCCAGATCTATCAGCATGTGGCTCGTCCTGCGCTGCCCGGCTGTGCCTAGGCTCATTGTTGTGTCCCCGGCTTCCGCCTTCGTGCCTGGGCACTGGTGGTGGGGACTGTGTGCGGTCCCTGCTTCTTCTTGGCGGCGGGGCATCGTCGCGGTTGCCGCCACCCTTGGCGGCTGCTTGCTGCCCCTGCTTCCGCCTTCATCCCGCCTAGGCGGAGGAGGTGAGGCCTTGCGCCTGTTGCCGGTCCTGGATGCCTCATCACGCTGCCTTTTTGGAGGTGGTGATTTGCGTGGGTCTTTCTCCTTGTCCTTCCCTTTTCCGTGGCTACTGGAACCGGACGGATCTTCTGGGTTGCCACCGGCCGCTGCTTTGCAAGCGTTGGATTTTGATTCCAACTTTCCTCCCCTTGCGTCCGCCATGTCGGCGCGAGAATCAGCACGGGCCTGCTGCTCTAGAGCTTTGCGAGCAAGGATCGATGCGTAGTAGATCTTCTCGTCCTTGTCATAGTCATCATTGTTGAGGATGTCCAAGGCGGCCGCAGTGTTGAGGACAGGTGTTGCGAGGATGACGTCCCCGTTCTTGTCCTTACGCTGCGGCTGTAGCCCACTCGAAACCAAGCTTTTGGGCAGGGGATTTGAAGGTGTCATGATCCCTGCCTTTCCTACCTCTCTTCTCCGCCACTTGTCCTGCCGGCTTGGGCAATGGGGTGGTGGTGAAAAGATTACGCTTGGGGTCGCACTTGGCAGTTATCTTGGCGTTTTCCTCCTTGGCTTCGTCGAGGAGGCTCTGGACCTCTGCTTGCTTGCTTTTGAGGTACTCAGTTTGCTCCACCAAGGTGTTCCGAAGTTTCTCCAAATCAGCCGGATTGGTTTTGTCGTTTACCGGCGTGTGAAGAACTTCCGCCAGAGCCGCCATGCTTCCTATCTTGCTGGGCTCGCCCTTCTCCAGATTTTCTTCTTTGGAGCCCCAGGAGGCTCTGGAAACTGTGGATCGGTTGCCGGGGTCCCCAGGTTGGCGGCGTCAGTTGCCGCCTTCTCTGAAGCTGCGCCGGTGACATCCGCCACAAAGATCTGCTGCATGTTGACGGAAGAGCCCGTAGCCGCCTCAGATGGCGGAGGATCAGGTGTAATAAAACACTTCTTGACCCGTTGCTCAAACATGCTGGCAGAATCTTCTTCGGAATCAGAGTCTACGTTGACGTGAACGGTAGATCTGGATCCGGCATCCGACATCACATCATCCTGGAGTGCAGGAAGAATAGATTCGGGATCTTGACTGTTGGGCTGGGAGTCTGATCCCAGTCCCGTCATGCCGACAAAGTGTAGATCTGAATCTGCGGACTCCTCAGAGGAGGCAAACTCAGATCCGTCTTGATTGTAGGGCGGGTGGGATGGCGAATAAATTCGCGGCAACCCATACGCCTCAGAAGTGTAGCCGATGAACACATCGACGCCGCCAAACGGCACAACTCCGCATCCGACAATGTAGTCGTCTGCGGGGATGTAGGACTCGTCGCAGCTGATGTAGTGATGTCGCCGTAGCGAACAGCGCGGCCGACGGCGATTGTTTCGCCGATGCCGCCAAGAGTTCCCGCCTGGAACGTGACGCCTGACGCCTTAGGCCCCACGGTGGGCGCCAACTGTCGTCGTATCGGCATCTTGGATAGGAGACGGGGTCCTGCTAGCCGAGGGTGAACGTAGGGCAAGAAGGTGGACGTCGTCAAGGTCGGGATTGTACACGGCGGTTTACCCAGCTTCAGGCACCACGGCGGTGGCGGTGCCCTACGTGCTGCTATAACTCACTATAAGGCAATATCGCCGTGAACAGGTTACAATGAGTTGGTTGTCTATCAAAGTTGCCCTAAAGGCGTCCCGAGGTCCAGCTTATATAGGCGGCTGGACCTAGGGTTACAAGGTGAATACGTATCCAGCAAGTATACGGAGTCCTAAACCTAGCCGGCAAGTATGCCGCCTTCCGTCTTGGTCTTGGTGGCTTCATGGGCTTCAGTCTTGGGCCTCCTCCTTGCCGGCATCCGCCTTCCTTGGTCGTCAGCTATCTGGGCCGCCCGGTAGGCAAAGCCTTCACCACCACTGCGGGCCACCCTGGACTAGCCGGATTGATCCATGCTGGTGATACCCCTAATAGGTATATCCCAACAAGTACTCAGGTTTTAATCATTCCGTTCAAGTTATTCTATGGTCCCTGAATCCGTCACCAAGTTGTCCTTAACCGTGGACACGGCTTTTCGAAAAGATTTACCCTGCAGGGGTGTACAATGTTTGCCACGCGTACCGTCCGGCCCATTGCCTACGTATTAGCTCTCTTCCATGGAAAGCCGGCTGGGTGGGAGCGGCGTCGACTTCTACCTCGTTAAGGACTTTCCAGGATCATCAGTGGCGGTAGGACTGCCAGGATCACATCACCCGCCCCACGGCCACTCATTTTCCTAATACCACAATCCTCATCTCAGTTCATCCCACCAACATCACGCACGCGCAAATGGAAGCCCGAACTAGAGGACCCTGGCTAGCCCCGCTCGAGCTATTTAGTCTATGAGGGTTCCTGCAATTGCATAGGCCTCACGCATGGTTGCACGCTCGGTCTTAGCTCGAAGGGGAGAACTCGCACTTAGGCGGCGAGAACGAGACAACCCACCACATTCCATGTGGCCTCTCATCCCCACCTTTAAACATGTTATTATATGTCACCACCATTTTCCACCATCATCCGAACATTCCACCACAGTTCCAACAATAGCATATCCACGGACGACTAAGCATTTCACTAAGCATGGCTAAGCATAAACATAGCGGATATAAATAACTCAGGCCAACACATCAATCCTATGGATATTAGGAGGGAAACAGGTAATGGCATCGGAAAACATAATGCATCTAATAGGATACTCTAATCCAACCAAATTGACATTTGGAATCGCATGCAATATTATAGTGGAGAAAATATCTTCGGAAAACATAGGACGAGACATGCTCAAGGGGGGATTACGCTTGCCTTGTTCGACGGACTGGTAAATACTGGTCGTCAGGGTATTGTGGAGAAACCCCGATTGCTTGATCTATCGATGCATAAGAACACCGGAAGGAACACAATCAAATATCACTCAAGCAAACCAAATGCAATGCACATACACATGATGACATGACAAGGGTGATGCACTGAAATTATTATACCAAAAGTATCAATTTAAATGGGGTGCAAAATAATTAGATTGATAAGGAGAAGAAAGTCCCATATTTGTTTTTAATGCTTTCCTGTGCTATGAATTCATGTAAATATGCATGTAAATGATGCTACTGATTAGGTATTTGATTTGCTGAACATTTAGAGCCTTTCAACATCATTTTTGGAATACTTTTGAATTAACCATGAATTTCCAAAGTTGCATTTCTTTTCTGCCATTTTTAGTATTTTTGAGATACAGAAGATTTAAATTGCTCAATTAAGTCCAAATAAAATATGGATGTGTAGAGGGTGTCAAGACAAATTTTTAGACACCTTATTTGCTCAATTTGGAGTTTCAGAGCTAAAGTTATGAATTTTCAAAGTTTGCCATTTATTCTGCATTTTCTGTAATTCATTTAACGAGGCAAATTATTTTGAGGCTAACATGTGTCAAAATGACAGAAACATGTCGAGCACACTTTCCTGAACATGTGGGAATTTGAATCATCCAAATTGGAGCATTTTCAATTTGTTATGGATTTTACAAGTTTAATCAAATTTCTGCACTGTTTTTAAACGTTAAAGAAATTTATGCCCGAAACGTTTTCTACTCAGGGCTGTGCTAGCCACTGCCGCTGACCTGCGGGTCCCGGGCCACCGCTGGCAGCCACGCAAGCGCGCGGGCCCAGCGGCTGGTTTGACCACGGTCAGGCCGGGCGCGCGACGGGCGCGACGGTGATCGCCGGCGGTGTCGTAGCACGGACCCGGCGAGCTACGGCACGAGGGGACGAGCTACGGGCGCATTCGATGCGCCCAAGCACGGCGAGCTTACCTAACGTGGCGCCACCACCTGGAGGTCACCGGAGACGACGGATTCATCCTCGACTCGCGCGGCCGGCAGCGGCGACGAGCTACGGCTTAACGCGCTACGGCGATCTACGGCGATCTAGGATGAACGGGGGACCAGGAGGACCGTGAGCTCACCCTCGACGCGTGGGTAGGCTCGGTTTGGACGGAGGAGGTCGATGACGGCGGCAAAGGAGCGGCGGAGCTTCGGCCGCGAGGAAGGAGACGGCGGCGATCTCGCGAACGACGGCTTCCCGCCTCGATTCCTTCGACGAGGATGAAGAGGAGACGCGGCGGAGGCAGGATGGTGGTGCTCGATCTACTCCGGGAGGCCTCAGTCGACGGCGGCAGCGACGGCGAGCTCCACTATGGCTCGGCCATGGCGGAGAGGAAGAAGGAGAGGGATGGCGGTGGAGGGTGTCGGGCAGAGGGAACGGTGGGGCCTGGTGGCTCCTTTAGCGCGACGAGGCGCGGGGAGGGGGGCCCGGCATCGCCGTTGTCGCCATGGCGGCTAGGCGGTGCGGCTCGGCCGCGCGGCGCGCGTCGCTACAGAGGAAGATGACCGCTTTGCGAAAACCCCTCGGCTGCATTTTTCTATTTACAAGAAGCCCTTGGCTATTTCTTTTATAAATCCAGTAGCTTTTCCACCATTTAAATGGGGCATTTAAACAATTTATAAAAATTTGAGAAAAAATCATGTAGCCTCCCAATACCATTTAGAAGCACCACAAAAATTGGTTTGGCAAAATAAAAAGTTTTGCCACACTTTTGTTCATAGTGTTTGTTTATGGCATTTTTGGGTAAAACCAAAATGAATTTACTTTTGAATTTTAAAACCAGTGCAAAGTATTAAATTTTTAACCCTTGGAACTTCCTTGACAATATGATTTGCATTTGTATTTGGGTTTGCCAAAGCAAGCACATTTGGACTTGCAAGGATGAATTTAATTTGAGACATTTCTCCCATTGTTTTAATTTGTTTTCCTCACTTGATTCAACTTGAGCAATAAAACAAATGATGGCCATGATGCAAGTATGAGAAGCAAAAGTGAAAATTTGGTTCCCATTTTAGGTTCACAAACTTGGGGCTGTTACAACTCTGTCCTGGATTTCCTGCAGCCACTCAGCAAACCTGAAATGCAATAACTTTCTTGTTCGAGAACTCACAAATCAGGTGAAACCAATTTTGTTGGAAAGGTAACGACAAGAGCTTTGTTTGGAAATATTAAGAACCATAAATAGAGTTAAGTTTGACACACATGGGAAGGTGTGGAACTTTCCTCACGAAAAACCGATAATATTTTCCAACACTAAAACGCAACAAGTTTTCCAAACAAATCCGTTTTCGAAGAACTCGGGCTTGTCATAAAGATCACGACAAGCACCAAAACCCAACTAGGAGAAAAAACCAAATAAGAACCAAGAAAGATGATATGCCAAGTATGCAAAGGTTTGAGCTCTCCATAAAGATATGATCGAGTTACTCACTTGAGAGCTCCTCTGATTGTACGCCGTCTATCCTATAACCCGGTCTCCCACAACACCACGAGACTGGTAAATAGAAATCATATCAAGGTCATACCATTGCCTTGCCATTCCACTTGAGCTAATGATGACGATCTTGATCTCTTCAAGTGGACCACCTTTCTTGATTGTGCTTTAGCTTGGTGAAGACTTCTCCAAATACTCCCCCATACACCATTATAGGAGAGTCTTGCTAAGCTCTGTCCTTCATGTATCCACTTACACTTTATCTTCTTCTCTTTATATAGATGATGGCTTGGAGATAAACATGAATGTTCACGTTCAATCTTCTTTTCCAAGCCATGCTTGCAATAAGCTCAACTCTAGATGACCATTCTTCATATAACCCATTGGATAGAATCTTGGTCATCATATAATCTTCTAGAATCCAACACATGAAACTCCAATCTTCTTTATGGACAAGATATATAAGATATTTCAATGCAAACATTAGTCCATAGAGATTGTCATTAATTACCAAAACCACACATGAGGGCACATGCCATTTCACACACGAAACACCGCCTATTACCTTGGTCCACTAATTGAGATAGAAACCACTATCTACCATTAGGAGTATATATGTTGTTTGGGTATGTTTCCTAAGTCTGTATTAGGGGTGCAAGAATAAGTACGACCTCGACGCTCCTCCTTCGGGCGATTTGTTGTCAAAACTACTTATGCTGAAAGGGAAGTTCACACCCTTGAAGAGTGTTGAGGTTGTCTTTATCCAATGTCATATGTTGACATGGGCCATGAGTTGCAGAAGCGCTGGATCGCAAATTTTTTAGCAACATGATCGTCGTACTCACGGTCGAGTTGCCAACAGGCAATGACTGAGAGTTATGAATAACAAAGGTTTTTCTGGTCATGTCACATGGTAGGTAGAAGGAAGCTCAGCAAGCGACATGTAATCAAGATAATTGATTACAGTATTAGGGCTGCAGACTCTGGAATTTCAATCCCGGCTGAGCCAAATACATATTTGTTGTCTTCACTTCCCTTCTTTAACAACGGATGCATCATGATTCAAAACATGAGTGGGAGGAAGAAAACATTAAATGGCTCCTTGCTATGCTGAAATCTATAGAAGCTAATGTGATGAGGGATAAACAATCAATTTCGATTGTAACCCAATTCGCATGCTTCAAGAAGAAGAGTGAACAAGCAGGCTAAGGTGCTAACACACCGGATAAGCTTAAAAGGTTTAATTCAGGGAATCCTGAATACCACTTCCGAGGAAAGAAAAGATATCGAAAGTGAATGAAACTAGTAAAAGGTTTCGGGCACTAAGAGAAGAAACCTGCTAGAAGGTACAGAAGGTAAAACAGAGTTTGTACTTAAATGAGATATTCGTTATTCTTACTAGTAACTCTGATAATTGATTGCGAAGAATTTTTCTTGCATTCAAATATAAGGGTTGCGGAAAGTAAGAAGGAAGAAGAAAAAAGGTGGTAGGTTGTGCCAAGTTTGGCGCATGGACCTTCGTCCTTGGATGAAGACATCTCCACTTTTATTTTCAAGTTGAAAGATTTGTGAGCTTCGGCTCAAGTTTATTAGTGTCGATGTTTTTGGCGATAAATATTCTTGTGAATTTATAGGACAAGATTGGTCCTGTATATTATGAAAAGAATATTGGAGATCAACTCCCTTCAGGGATGATCAAGTTTCAATGTTTTGAAGTTAAGGGAATATCATCTAAAATATTTTGTGATTGTGTTGATATCACTTTCGGTGACACTAACATCTTGGATGCATCATATGCATGATGGAAGGAAATCCAAGATATCGTTTATGTGAACGAGCGAAAGACTTGGTGAATTACACACTTCTTGAAGTTTGAATTCATTAAGTATCCGGCACATAGTGAGAAATCAACAAAGATAAGTTTATAGACAATTAATGATTTTCATTGATGTCTAAAAGTTTCACAAAATTTTTAGATTTAAAGTCTTGGTGATTAAATTATGTCTTGAAAGTTTCAGGTTACATAATCTGACTAAGTGTGGACGTCAGCACTAGAAATCTTCTTGTTTTTACATAATGTTTGGCAATACTCAATTAGAATATGTTTGCTCGCTAGGTAATTTTAGCACAGTTTTGTCTGCTTCGTATCATTGTTTTGAAAGATAAACTATGGATGGACACGTTGGTCTTAGGTACAAAAAGTTTCTGAAATATTGGAACTTGGTCCTAAGATAAAAGAAAAGAGAATTTCATTG
>CAMZMU010000033.1:27868356-27975073 GCA_947311845.1 Poa pratensis | reverse complement strand
TTCCTGGCGGCGTAAAAAACACCGTAGACATTTCGGTAATGCGGATAACGCTGTTTTGAGGCGGAAAATAACTTCACTTATGAAGTAAACCGGACGTTGTTCCGGCAAGTCTGAAATTTCCGTCTTGCGTTCCACAACCAGTACCACACTAACAACTAAGTTAGTTGCGGCAATATAGAGCAGCATTGGTCCTGCGAACGAGGAGCTGCCAAAATTGGAGCAGACGTTAACGCGTCCTTGAGTTGCTGCAAGGCGGCGTCCGCTTCGTCTGTCCACTCGAAGTTGTCGGATTTCTTCAGAAGCCGGTAGAGAGGCAGCGCCTTCTCACCAAGACGGCTAATGAAACGACTGACGGCAGCCGCCGATCCGGCAAGTCGCTGCACGTCTTTCAGGTCCTTGGGCCTGGATATGTTGAGGATCGCTTTGATTTTTTCTGGATTCACCTCTATCCCTCGTTCGGAACGATAAAGCCAAGCAATTTGCCGGCAGGAACCCGAAGACGCATTTTTTCGGGTTGAGTTTCATCCTGTATACCCGGAGGCTATCAAAGGTTTCTCTCAAATCATCAAGCAAATCTGCCTTCTTTCTTGACATGACGGCAATGTCGTCAACATAGACGTGAACATTGCGGCCAATTTGCTCGTGAAGGCATCTTTGCATACACCGCTGATACGTTGCGCCGGCATTTTTTAGACCGAAGGGCATCGTGATGTAGCAGAAGGTCCCATAGGGTGTAGTGAACGCTGTTTTGATTTGGTCGGATTCTCGCATTTTGATTTGGTGGTACCCGGAGTACGCATCCAAAAAGCACAGCAGCTCGGAGCCGGCTGTGGAGTCTATGACCTGCTATACGAGGCAAAGCAAAGTGGTCCTTAGGACAGCACTTGTTCAAACCGGTATAATCAATGCACATTCTCATTTCCTTATTAGGTTTTGGAACCATTACAGGATTTGCCAACCAATCAGTGTGTACTACCTCCCTAATGAACTTGGCTTCTTGCAACTTGATGATCTCCTTCCCTATTGCTGTCCTTCTTTTCACCGTAGCGTCTTATACTTTGCTTCACTGGTTTGGCTCCTTCGTAGACGTTAAGAGAATGCTCGGCAAGTTCCCTCGGGACACCTGGCATGTCGGCTGACGACCATGCAAAGATGTCCTGATTCTCACGGAGGAACCTGACGAGCGCGCTTTCCTATTTGTCGTCCAAGCCAGCCCTATGGTGACTTGCTTGGAGTTGTCACCTGGGACCAGATCCGCCTTCTTTGTGTCTTCGGACGCCTTGAAAGTGTTCTTTTGCTCAGCGGTCTTTACATGCTCCGGCAACTGTGATGTATCGAGCTCTTTCTTCAACATGGCTAACTCCTCTGCGTGGAGGACTGCCTCAGCGAAGGCGGCATTGCCACGCTCACACTCCTTTGCTTTCTTGAAGTTGCCACTGATGGTAATTGTACCATTGGGTCCCGGCATCTTCAGCTTGCTGTATATGTAACACGGGCGAGCCATGAATTTGGCGAAAGTTGGCCGTCCAAAAATGGCGTGGTAGGCACTTTTGAAGGGGACTACTTCGAACCTGAGATACTCCGAGCGGTAGTTTGTCTCAGGCCCAAAAGTAACCTCCAATCTGATGCTTCCCATTGACTTGCCTTGCTTTCCCGGAATAATGCCATGAAACCTGACTTTGCTATAGTCAAGCTGGCTTTCCGACAAGTTCATGCGCTTCAGAGTGTCGCGTAGATGATGTTGAGGCTACTGCCGCCATCCATCAACACCTTGGTGAGCCTGAAGTTATCGACAATAGGGTCGACGACAAGGCCGTATTTGCCGGGGTGAGGAACGTGATCTGGATGATCATCTCTATCCCAGGTTATTGGCTCCTCTGACCAGTCTAGATACTGGGAACGTCTGGTACTGTGGCGTTTAGCTCGCGCATCTCGCCTTTTCTTCTTTTGCTGAAGGAGTGCCCAGAAGCACACCAATTGGCCATGTACCTTGGGATATTTCCTTTCTTTACGCATCAGCTTCGGTTCCTCATCCTCTGACATGGACATAGCCCATCATCGTCTTCCTTCTTTGTCTTCTCAGCTTTTTTTGCTCTTTTTTGATTTCCAGCCAACCTCGGGGTCTTTCTTGAAGTCCTCCATGAACCGGCATTCCCCTAATTGTGGTTGACTTTGCCTAAGGACGCGTGGTGATTGGGCAAGGCAAGGCTTTCGCCTGATCATACGTCAGGCGCTGCTTGCTGGAGCCGCCATCTTTACCCTTTCCTTTCCACTTGCGGTTGCTGCCTTTGCCTTCGAAGGCGGCGGCGACCCCGTTTGATGGTCCGGCTTTGTCATCCTGGGGAGCCTTGCGTTTGTAACTTGCTCGCCTGTTTGGCGCCATATCATGTGCGCCATCTCCATCGCGTGCATCGTCATCCGCCTGTGCGTACATGGTCTGCTACTTCGAGCATGACTCCGAGATCCTTGACTTGCATGCGTACGAGCTTATGTCTGAGACTTGAGCCCTTCAGGAGGCCCGTGGTGAAGGCATGATTGCTTGATTGTCGTCTACGTTCTCGCAGCTTGCCTTTGTTTGAATCCACCTTGCCAAGAAGCTTGTAGCTGTTTCATCTGGCTTTGCACGCAATGAACCAAATCTGTATATGTATTGGGTCGCTTGTACGTGCCTTGGAAGTGCTGCGTGAACACCTTTTCCATGTCATGCCAGCTATGAATGCTTTTCTCCGGCAAGTTTTCGATCCAGCTTCGGGCTGTCCCCTCCAACATGAGGGGAAGGAAGCGTGCAGCGACGAGGCCATTGCCTCCAGCAATTTCAACTGCCAGCGCGTTCCCGACAACCATGAGTTTGGCTTGTCCGCTCCATTGTACCTTTGATGAGTTTTGACACTGACGTCATGTCTCTGGGTACTTGAACGTTGCGGATGGCTGGGCCAAAGCACTCAGGCCCTAGATAAGCATCTTGCTTTCCAGCCTTGATGTCATTGAGACGATGTCTCGCGTCTTGCGGACTGAGCTGTTTGCCAGATCTATCAGCATGTGGCTCGTTCCTGCGCTGCCCGGCTGTGCCTAGGCTCATTGTTGTGTCCCGGCTTCCGCCTTCGTGCCTGGGCACTGGTGGTGGGGACTGTGTGCGGTCCCTGCTTTTTTCTTGGCGGCGGGGCATCGTCGCGGTTGCCGCCACCCTTGGGGCGGCTGCTTGCTGCCCCTGCTTCCGCCTTCATCCCGCCTAGGCGGAGGAGGTGAGGCCTTGCGCCTGTTGCCGGTCCTTGATGCCTCATCACGCTGCCTTTTTGGAGGTGGTGATTTGCGTGGGTCTTTCTCCTTGTCCTTCCCTTTTCCGTGGCTACTGGAACCGGACGGATCTTCTGGGTTGCCACCGGCCGCTGCTTTACAAGCGTTGGATTTTGATTCCAACTTTCCTCCCTTGCGTCCGCCATGTCGGCGCGAGAATCAGCACGGGCCTGCTCTAGAGCTTTGCGAGCAAGGATCGATGCGTAGTAGATCTCTCGTCCTTGTCATAGTCATCATTGTTGAGGATGTCCAAGGCGGCCGCAGTGTTGAGGACAGGTGTTGCGAGGATGACGTCCCCGTTCTTGTCCTTACGCTGCGGTGCTGTAGCCCACTCGAAACCAAGCTTTTGGGCAGGGGATTTGAAGGTGTCATGATCCTGCCTTTCCTACCTCTCTTCTCGCCACTTGTCCTGCGGCTTGGGCAATGGGGTGGTGGTGAAAAGATTACGCTTGGGGTCGCACTTGGCAGTTATCTTGGCGTTTTCCTCCTTGGCTTCGTCGAGGAGGCCCTGGACCTCTGCTTGCTTGCTTTTGAGGTACTCAGTTTGCTCCACCAAGGTGTTCCGAAGTTTCTCCAAATCAGCCGGATTGGTTTTGTCATTTACCGGCGTGTGAAGAACTTCCGCCAGAGCCGCCATGCTTCCTATCTTGCTGGGCTCGCCCTTCTCCAGGATTTTCTTCTTTGGAGCCCAGGAGGCTCTGGAAACTGTGGATCGGTTGCCGGGGTCCCAAGGTTGGCGGCGTTTGCCGCCTTCTCTGAAGCTGCGCCGGTGACATCCGCCACAAAGATCTGCTGCATGTTGACGGAAGAGCCCGTAGCCGCCTCAGATGGCGGAGGATCAGGTGTAATAAAGCACTTCTTGACCCTTGCTCAAACATGCTGGCAGAATCTTCTTCGGAATTAGAGTCTACGTTGACGTGAACGGTAGATCTGGATCCGGCATCCGACATCACATCATCCTGGAGTGCAGGAAGAATAGATTCGGGATCTTGACTGTTGGGCTGGGAGTCTGATCCCAGTCCCGTCATGCCGACAAAGTGTAGATCTGAATCTGCGGACTCCTCAGAGGAGGCAAACTCAGATCCGTCTTGATTGTAGGGCGGGTGGGATGGCGAATAAATTCGCGGCAACCCATACGCCTCAGAAGTGTAGCCGATGAACACATCGACGCCGCCAAATGGCACAACTCCGCATCCGACAATGTAGTCGTCTGCGGGGATGTAGGACTCGTCGCAGCTGATGTAGTGACTGTCGCCGTAGCGAACAGCGCGACCGACGGCGATTGTTTCGCCGATGCCGCCAAGAGTTCCCGCCTGGAACGTGACGCCTGACGCCTTAGGCCCCACGGTGGGCGCCAACTGTCGTCGTATCGGCATCTTGGATAGGAGACGGGGTCTGCTAGCCGAGGATGAACGTAGGGCAAGAAGGTGGACGTCGTCAAGGTCGGGATTGTACACGGCGGTTTACCCAGCTTCAGGCACCACGGCGGTGGCGGTGCCCTACGTGCTGCTATAACTCACTATAAGGCAATATCGCCGTGAACAGGTTACAATGAGTTGGTTGTCTATCAAAGAGTTGCCCTAAAGGCGTCCCGAGGTCCAGCTTATATAGGCGGCTGGACCTAGGGTTACAAGGTGAATACGTATCCAGCAAGTATACGGAGTCCTAAACCTAGCCGGCAAGTATGCCGCCTTCCGTCTTGGTCTTGGTGGCTTCATGGGCTTAAGTCTTGGGCCTCCTCCTTGCCGGCATCCGCCTTCCTTGGTCGTCAGCTATCTGGGCCGCCGGTAGGCAAAGCCTCACCACCACTGCGGGCCACCCTGGACTAGCCGGATTGATCCATGCTGGTGATACCCCTAATAGGTATATCCCAACAAGTACTCAGGTTTTAATCATTCCGTTCAAGTTATTCTATGGTCCCTGAATCCGTCACCAAGTTGTCCTTAACCGTGGACACGGCTTTTCGAAAAGATTTACCCTGCAGGGGTGTACAATGTTTGCCACGCGTACCGTCCGGCCCATTGCCTACGTATTAGCTCTCTTCCATGGAAAGCCGGCTGGGTGGGAGCGGCGTCGACTTCTACCTCGTTAAGGACTTTCCAGGATCATCAGTGGCGGTAGGACTGCCAGGATCACATCACCTACGCCCCACGGCCATCATTTTCCTAATACCACAATCCTCATCTCAGTTCATCCCACCAACATCACGCACGCGCAAATGGAAGCCCGAACTAGAGGACCCTGGCTAGCCCCGCTCGAGCTATTTAGTCTATGAGGGTTCCTGCAATTGCATAGGCCTCACGCATGGTTGCACGCTCGGTCTTAGCTCGAAGGGGAGAACTCGCACTTAGGCGCGAGAACGAGACAACCCACCACATTCCATGTGGCCTCTCATCCCCACCTTTAAACATGTTATTATATGTCACCACCATTTTCCCCATCATCCGAACATTCCACCACAGTTCCAACAATAGCATATCCACGGACGACTAAGCATTTCACTAAGCATGGCTAAGCATAAACATAGCGGATATAAATAACTCAGGCCAACACATCAATCCTATGGATATTAGGAGGGAAACAGGTAATGGCATCGGAAAACATAATGCATCTAATAGGATACTCTAATCCAACCAAATTGACATTTGGAATCGCATGCAATATTATAGTGGAGAAAATATCTTCGGAAAACATAGGACGAGACATGCTCAGAGGGGGGATTACGCTTGCCTTGTTCGACGGACTGGTAAACTGGTCGTCAGGGTATTGTGGAGAAACCCCGATTGCTTGATCTATCGATGCATAAGAACACCGGAAGGAACACAATCAAATATCACTCAAGCAAACCAAATGCAATGCACATACACATGATGACATGGAAAGGTGATGCACTGAAATTATTATACCAAAAGTATCAATTTAAATGGGGTGCAAAATATTAGATTGATAAGGGAGAAGAAAGTCCCATATTTGTTTTTAATGCTTTCCTGTGCTATGAATTCATGTAAATATGCATGTAAATGATGCTACTGATTAGGTATTGATTTGCTGAACATTTAGAGCCTTTCAACATCATTTTTGGAATACTTTTGAATTAACCATGAATTTCCAAAGTTGCATTTCTTTTCTGCCATTTTTAGTATTTTTGAGATACAGAAGATTTAAATTGCTCAATTAAGTCCAAATAAAATATGGATGTGTAGAGGGTGTCAAGACAAATTTTTAGACACCTTATTTGCTCAATTTGGAGTTTCAGAGCTAAAGTTATGAATTTTCAAAGTTTGCCATTTATTCTGCATTTTCTGTAATTCATTTAACGAGGCAAATTATTTTGAGCTAACATGTGTCAAAATGACAGAAACATGTCGAGCACACTTTCCTGAACATGTGGGAATTTGAATCATCCAAATTGGAGCATTTTTCAATTTGTTATGGATTTTACAAGTTAATCAAATTTCTGCACTGTTTTTAAACGTTTAAAGAAATTATGCCCGAAACGTTTTCTACTCAGGGCTGTGCTAGCCACTGCCGCTGACCTGCGGGTCCCGGGCCACGCTGGCAGCCACGCAAGCGCGCGGGCCCAGCGGCTGGTTTGACCACGGTCAGGCGCGGGACGGCGCGGACGGGCGCGACGGTGATCGCCGGCGGTGTCGAGCACGGACCCCGCTAGCACGGCACGAGGGACGAGCTACGGGGCGCATTCGATGCGCCCAAGCACGGCGAGCTTACCTAACGTGGCGCCACCACCTGGAGGTCACCGGAGACGACGGATTCATCCTCGACTCGCGGCGGCCGGCGGCGACGAGCTACGGCTTAACGCGCTACGGCGATCTACGGCGATCTAGGATGAACGGGGAGGACCAGGAGGACCGTGAGCTCACCTCGACGCGTGGGTAGGCTCGGTTTGGACGGAGGAGGTCGATGACGGCGGCAAAGGAGCGGCGGAGCTTCGGCCGGCGAGGAAGGAGACGGCGGCGATCTCGCGAACGACGGCTTCCCGCCTCGATTCCTTCGACGAGGATGAAGAGGGAGACGCGGCGGAGCAGATGGTGGTGCTCGATCTACTCCGGGAGGCCTCAGTCGACGGCGGCAGCGACGGCGAGCTCCACTATGGCTCGGCCATGGCGGAGAGGAAGAAGGAGAGGGATGGCGGTGGAGTGGTGTCGGGCAGAGGGAACGGGGGGGCCTGGTGGCTCCTTTAAGCGCGACGAGGCGCGGGGAGGGGGGCCCGGCATCGCCGTGTCGCCATGGCGGCTAGGCGGTGCGGCTCGGCCGCGCGGCGCGCGTCGCTACAGAGGAAGATGACGCTTTGCGAAAACCCCTCGGCTGCATTTTTCTATTTACAAAGAAGCCCTTGGCTATTTCTTTTATAAATCCAGTAGCTTTTCCACCATTTAAATGGGGCATTTAAACAATTTATAAAAATTTGAGAAAAATCATGTAGCCTCCCAATACCATTTAGAAGCACCACAAAAATTGGTTTGGCAAAATAAAAAGTTTTGCCACACTTTTGTTCATAGTGTTTGTTTATGGCATTTTTGGGTAAAACCAAAATGAATTTACTTTTGAATTTTAAAACCAGTGCAAAGTATTAAATTTTTAACCCTTGGAACTTCCTTGACAAATATGATTTGCATTTGTATTTGGGTTTGCCAAAGCAAGCACATTTGGACTTGCAAGGATTGAATTTAATTTGAGACATTCTCCCATTTGTTTTAATTTGTTTTCCTCACTTGATTTCAACTTGAGCAATAAAACAAATGATGCCATGATGCAAGTATGAGAAGCAAAAGTGAAAATTTGGTTCCCATTTTAGGTTCACAAACTTGGGGCTGTTACAACTCTGTCCTGGATTTCCTGCAGCCACTCAGCAAACCTGAAATGCAATAACTTTCTTGTTCGAACTCCAAATCAGGTGAAACCAATTTTGTTGGAAAGGTAACGACAAGAGCTTTGTTGGAAATATTAAGAACCATAAATAGAGTTAAGTTGACACACATGGGAAGGTGTGGAACTTTCCTCACGGATAAACCGATAATTTTCCAACACGAAAACGCAACAAGTTTTCCAAACAAAATCCGTTTTCGAAGAACTTGGGCTTGTCATAAAGATCACGACAAGCACCAAAACCCACTAGGAGAAAACCAAATAAGAACCAAGAAAGATGATATGCCAAGTATGCAAAGGTTTGAGCTCTCCATAAAGATATGATCGAGTTACACACTTGAGAGCTCCTCTTGATTGTACGCCGTCTATCCTATAACCCGGTCTCCCACAACACCACGAGACTGGTAAAATAGAAATCATATCAAGGTCATACCTTTGCCTTGCGCATTCCACTTGAGCTAGATGATGACGATCTTGATCTCTCAAGTGGACCACCTTTCTTGATTGTGCTTTAGCTTGGTGAAGACTTCTCCAAATACTCCCCCATAACCATTATAGGAGAGTCTTGCTAAGCTCTGTCTCATGTATCCACTTACACTTTCTTCTTCTCTTTATATAGATGATGGCTTGGAGATAAACATGAATGTTCACTCAATCTTCTTTTCCAAGCCATGCTTGCAATAAGCTCAACTCAGATGACCATTCTTCATATAAACCCATGGGATAGAATCTTGGTCATCATATAATCTTCTAGAATCCAACACATGAACTCCAATCTTCTTTATGGACAAATATATAAGATATTTCAATGCAAACATTAGTCCATAGAGATTGTCATTAATTACCAAAACCACACATGAGGGCACATGCACTTTCACACACGTAACACCCGCTATTTACCTTGGTCCACTAATTGAGATAGAAACCACTATCTACCATTAGGAGTAAATATGTTGTTTGGGTATGTTTCCTAATCTTGTACTTAGGGGTGCCAAGAATAAGTACGTCCTCGACGCTCCTCCTTCGGGGTTGTTGTCAAAATACTTATGCTGAAAGGGAAGTTCACACCTTGAAGAGTGTTGAGGTTGTCTTTATCCAATGTCATATGTTGACATGGGCCATGAGTTGCAGAAGCGGCTGGATCGCAAATTTTCTTAGCAACATGATCGTCGTACTCGGTCGTGTGCCAGACTCAGGCAATGACTGAGAGTTATGAGATAACAAAGGTTTTCCTGGTCATGTCACATGGTAGAAGGAAGCTCAGCAAGCGAGCATGTAATCAAGATAATGATTACAGTATTAGGCTGCAGACTCTGGTTTCTATCCGGCTGAGCCAAATACATATTGATGTTGTCTTCACTTCCTTCTTTAACAACGGATGCATCATGATTCAAAACATGAGTGGGAGGAAGAAAACATTAAATGGCTCCTTGCTATGCTGAAATTATAGAAGCTAATGTGATGAGGGATAACAATCAATTTCGATTGTAGCCCAATTCGCATGCTTCAAGAAGAAGAGGAACAAGCAGGCTGAAGGTGCTAACACACCGGATAAGCTTAAAAGGTTTAATTCAGGAGAATCCTGAATACCTCTTCCGAGGAAAGAAAAGATATCGAAAGTGAAACTGTAAAAGGTTTGGGCACTAATGAGAAGAACCTGCTAGAGGTACAGAAGGTATAAGAGTTGTACTTAAATGATATTCGTTATTCTTACTAGTAACTCTGGAGTATTGATTGCGAAGAATTTTTCTTGCATTCAATATAAGGGTTGCGGAAAGTAAAAGGAAGAAGATAAAAGGTGGTAGTGTGTGCCAATTTGGCGCATGGACCTTCGTCCTTGGATGAAGACATCTCCACTTTTAATTTTCAAGTTGAAAGATTTGTGAGCTTCGGCTCAAGTTATTAGGTCGGATGTTTTTGGCGATAAATATTCTTGTGAATTTATAGGACAAGTTGGTCCTGTTTATTATGATAAAGAATATTGGAGATCACTCCCTTCAGGGATGATCAAGTTTCAAATGTTTTGAAGTTAAGGGAATATCATCTAAAATATTTTGTGATTGTGTTGATATCACTTTCGGGTGACACTATCATCTTGGATGCATCAATGCATGATGGAAGGAAATCCAAGATATCGTTATGTGAAACGAGCGAAAGACTTGGTGAATTACACACTTCTTTGAAGTTTGAATTCATTAAGTATTCCGGCACATAGTGAGAAATCAACAAAGATAAGTTTATAGACTATTAATGATTTTATCATTGATGTCTAAAGTTTCACAAAATGTTTTTAGATATAAAGTCTGGTGATTATAATTATGTCTTGAAAGTTTTCAGGTCATAATCTGACTAAGTGTGACGTCAGCACTAAGAATCTTCTTGTTTTTACATAATGTTTGGCAATACTCAATCTAGAATATGTTTGCTCGCTGGTAATTTTAGCACAGTTTTGTCTTGCTTCGTATCATTGTTTTGAAAGATAAACTATGGATGGACACGTTGGTCTTAGGTACAAAAAGTTTCTGAATATTGGAACTTGGTCCTAAGATAAAAGACAAAGAGAATTTCATTGTCTCTTGCCTCATGTCATTGTTTTGAAAGATAAACTTTAATGGACATGGTGGATTTAGTTCTGAGATTTTCTGAAAGATGAAAACTCGATCCTAATAGTAAAAGACAATGAGTTACTTTGTAGGTTTATTCCAATAAGTTAATTGGAAGTCCTCTTATAACACCACATAAGTACAATGTTTTGTTACTAAGAGATATGTGATTCTTAAGGAATTTATTCATTGTTGAATTCAGTGGGAGGATGGTGATTCTTGAAGAGATTATTGAATCTTCGGAAATAGTTATTAGAAGTTGTGTAGGCGGAAGCAATTCCAATTGAAAATTCTTTTACTAATAACGAGAGTCATTGCAATATGAGCATGACTTCTTATCAAGAAATAATCACTTAATAGATAAAGAGCATATGAGTTTCTAAGAAACTTGAGTCAATATGCTAAGACAAAGTAATAAGAAAAGGTGCTATAGTATCCAAACCTTCATGACTTAGAGTCATATTAATTAGTAATATCATCAAGTTCTAGTTGAGAGACTTGAAGGAATTCCTGTTGGGATATTTGATCATAAAAGCTTGTTTTGTCATAAATGGTTTTATGAAAAATTCAAGAGTTGACTACTCAGGATCATATGATCTGTAGCACAACTTTGTTGATCTAAATGAGACTAGTACATTTGTATGAGATGTTAACAAAGTAGATTCCTTTAAGGAAAAGTAATCGAGTATGTGTACGATGTACAACTCGAGGGCTTTGTTAAATGAATACAATGCTAGTTATTTAATGAGTATGTTTGTATAAGATGTTAACAAACAAATTCCTTTGAAGAAAAATTTATCGAGTGACATGGGTATGCCTATCGGGTACCCTACCATGAGGGTACCTGGTGCACGTATCGACTAGGCCCAACTATCAGAGCCTACATGAAGCCCATGAAGGGAGGCCCACGAAGATGGAGTATCCTCCAAGTTTGGCGAAGCAATAGTCGGTTTAGAGTTTCCTTACTTGTAAATCGAGTCGGTTACGAACACCCGAGACCCAGCCTATTATTTAAGGACTGGGAGGGCCATCGAACCAGACCACGTACTTTCAGAGCCACCAAAACCCTAGCGAGATCGACATCTCGCCGGGACCTTGTAACCATCATATTCACAAAGCAATAACAGACAGGCAGGACGTAGGGGTGTTACCTCCACACGAGGGCCCTGAACCTGGGTAAAATCTTTGCCCTGCTTGTCAGCCGACGATACTTCCAGCTCTACCACGTTCTCTCCCCCATATTCATAACCTAGGGACCTTAACCATGGGTCTTGATGAGTCTACCCCTCGTCAAGTGGCGCCGTCTGTGGGAAAGAATCGCTGGACTCGAAGTTTCGCCGGTCCCAACAGCAAACGGCAAATCGCCGATCACACCAGCAAACGGCAACTCGCCGATCTCATCTGCAAACGGCAACTCGCCGGCCATGTCAGCAAACAGCAACTCGCCGATCCAGGCGACACACGGCGACTCGCCGATCCACTCGAAAAGCGGCAGCCTGCCCGCTTCACCTGCAAAAAGCGCATCTGCTCTTCCAATGAATTTCAATCCGCACTCGCCGAGCTTCAGGAGGCGTTTTCCGGCCTTGAATCAGGTTTGAGTTACTGTTGGAGCATTCAATTTTTTCGTAAACAATCTTGGCACGCAGGACTCGACAGATCCGCAACAACTGGCGCTGGGCGCACTCGAGGCTCCGTCGACTGCGCTCGCCCCGTCGTCGATTCCTGAAGCCTGCTCGCCCGCAACAACCATGTCGACCGGCGAGATCGACAGGTTCATGATGACGGAACTCCAAGGCGAGGAGGCAGAATCAGCATACCGCACAAGCAACGTCGACTTCAACCTACCACTCGACGAGAGTTTCGACTGCGGGATCTCCCTCGATGACTTCTACGAGCCCGCGATTCATAACGACAGCAACGTCGACTCGGAGATCTTCACCAACACCAACCTCGACTCAGAAATCCATAATGGCTTCGCCAACACCGAGATGAGCATAGGCGATGAGCACATCGACAACGAGATTCGCCTCGAAGATCTACTCGATGAACATACTGGCTCTGACATGAGCCTCGACGGCGACGTCGAGTCCATGACTGGAATCGACAGCACATACACCTGTCCACGGGTCACGCCCCATCAGGTCTACGTGGCCTTCCGCAGAATCATCCGCAGACGCAGCCGCTCGCAGGCCTGCACAATTCCCATGCACGGTAACCATGCCGGATGGGGTCACAACCTTGACAATCACGGAGGAGATGGCAGCAAAAGCAGATAAAGTCATAAAGGAGTGCACAATGATGCCACCAAATTCCACCCCAGAGGAGATGTTGACCTTCCAGTACTTCAACTGGCAGGAGTCAATTCGACTGCAAAACTACCGAGCGACGCTCGAAGCGCAAAAGGCAAGCCAGCCTCTCGAGTGCCCGAAGAAGGGAGCAATCCCTCGGGTCCACAATGCAACCAACCCCACGACCTAGGTCGCGGTTGGCAAGCCTTCCAGAACATGAAAGGGTAGCAATCACCCGTAACCTGTCGTTCATGACAGAGGACGCTAACGGAATCCCAGTGCCCAAAACTGCTGCGGGTGCATTATTCTCCGTAGGTGCTTACCTCAAGGCAATGCAACCTCCGGCGAATGACCCTAACGCAGCCCTGCATCGCCAACAACTCAAATCGCTAGCTCTAGCGGCACAGGCTATACAGCCAGAAGACAAAACTCCAGCAAGGAATCGCGATCGCGACATAGTCGACTCACGACACGCAGCACATCATCGCAGTGGTCGCAGCCACCACTCGGATGAAGGAAGGAGAAGCACGCGCCGGCACAGGTCCAGCAGAAGCAGATCTCGAAGATCCTATAGCAGCGATTCATACTCTGATCTGAACCAGAGCCATGCGGAGCATTGTGCTTCACTCGACGCATCCGTGAGACGCGGATGCCCAAAGGTTCAAGTTGACAGGCGAACAACCCAAGTACAACGGTCGCCAAGAACCTTCGGGTGGCTAGAAGATTACAGACTCGCCGTGGCATGCCAGCGTGGCACGAACACCACGGCGATGCAGTACATACGACTCATGCTCGAAGGAACTGCCCGCGACTGGCTCAAGGCTCCCTCCATCATCATACGACTCGTGGGACGATTTCCGCAGAGACTTCATCAAAAACTTCGAGCCTCTATGTGAGCGCCCGAAGACATTCGAAGAATTAAGGCATGCACTCAACGATCAGACGAGTCGTTGAGATCATACATACGGCGGTGGACCGAAATACGCAATTCGGTTGGCAAAGTGTCAGAAGACAGGGCCATGGATGCCTTCATACAAGGTCTCGCCAGGAAGGACTTCAAAGAGGCACTGGTCGTGAAAAGCCAACCTCCCTGGCTGACCTCATCAAAGTTGCGACTGAGTGGGCAGATGGAGAGGATTCTGTACGCAGATCCCGTGCTTCCCCACCACGCGACAACTACGAAAGCGGCAGTCGAGGCCGCAGAGATTCATACAGAGAAGATCGCAGGCGCAAACGTTCCAAACGTCCTTACGACGATAACAGACCCGAGTTCATGGCGGCTGGATACACACAACCCCGGGAGGACCAAGATAGAAGCAATCGACGCTCGGATGATCGACGGGACAGTCGAGATCGCGAGCAGCGGAGCGACAGCTACAAAAGGCAAGAATGGCGCAAACGCAGCGACGCAAAACCCGAGCGGTCATTCGAGGAAAAGATGGACGACTGGTGCAGATTCCACCTCTTCAAGGGGACGACGGAAAACTACGCTCCAATCACACCCTAAGGAACTGCAGGGAATTCGACCAAATGGCGACTGACTACATGATACGACTCAAAAGGTACGGCCCAGCACCTGCTCAGCCCACGCCTGCACCCGCACCACAGCCGAACGCTGTGCCCGCTCTCATGGCGCCACAGCCGCCACCGCAACCACCACCACAGCCTGCTCCAGGCGCAAACCTCGCAGGTGCCATACAACCCGTACTACGGGCGGAAGATGATCAATATCCACAGCCCCACGGGCAGATGTACATGATACAAAAGGGTCGCCCCTCCAACAGGCAGCAAAAGCTAATCACTCGACAGTGAACATGGCTGTCATGGCACCTCCTGCCGTGCCCGAATTTCTGAAGGGATCGGAAACCATCATAAGCTTCAGTCGAGAGGATCATCCCCCAGCTGTAGTTCGACCAGGGCACGCGGCTCTGGTACTCGACGCGCAAATAGGAGGCTACGCCATGACCAAGGTCTTCATGGATGGAGGCAGCGGCATAAACATCATCTTCGCGGACACGCTCCGCAAAATGAACAGGTCAGTCGAAAACCTCCCAAAATCTTCAAATACCTTCCACGGTATTGTTCCTGGCAAAGCAATTAGCCCAGAAGGCACCATACAACTCGACGTTACGTTCGGGGACAAAAGCCACTTCAGGACAGAGTCGATTGAGTTCGAGGTCGTCGACTGGAAATCACAATACCATGCTATTCTTGGTCGCCCGACGTTTGCTCGATTCATGGCGGTGCCACACTACGCGTACCTCACGCTGAAGATGCCAGGACCAAAGGGAGTCATCACTGTCCGTGGAAACTTTCAAAGGTCCGATGCTTGCGACCGCGAGTTCAGCAAAATCTCCGAGATGTTCGGGGTGGAAGAATCACTCGCCGACTGGCGATTTCCAACGACCGCACACTCCTTCCGAGCATAAGAAGTTGGCAGTCGACAGATCCTTCAATGCTACAAATGACACAAGGTCGCATCAGGTGCACCCGACCGATCCGTCCAAGACAGTCAACATATCTTCGAGCCTGCCTATCGCATAGGAAGGCGCGCTCGTCGAATTCCTCCGTGAGAACTGGGAAATATTTGCGTGGTGTCCAGCCGACATGCCAGGTATTCCCAGGGAATTCGCCGAGCACTCTCTCCAATTGTTTCCAGATGCAAAGCCAGTCAAGCAAACGATGCGTCGAATCTCCGGCCCAAAGCGAACCGCAGTCGAATCTGAAGTCGACCGGTTACTCGCAGCAGGATTCATTAGGGAAATCAAGAAATCACAATGGGTGGCCAACCCCGTACTCGTAGAGAAGAAGCATACAGACATCCTTCGGATGTGCGTGGACTTCACAGCGCTGAACAAGTGCTGTCCAAAGGATCACTTCCCGCTACCCGAATCGACCAGATCGTCGACTCCACCGCCGGATGCGCACGACTCTCCTTTCTGGATGCTTACTCAGGTTATCACCAGATAAGGATGAAGCAAGAAGACGAAGAAAAAACGGCGTTCATAACCCCACTCGGGGTCTACTGCTACACAACTATGCCCTTTGGGCTCAAAAACGCGGGTGCAACATACCAGCGCATGATGCAGGACTGCCTCAAAAAGCAAATCGGACGCAACGTCCAGGTCTACGTGGATGACATTGTCATTACCACAAGGGAAGAACACACACTACTCGACGATTTGAGGGAGACGTTCGCAAACCTCAAACGCTTCCATATCAAGCTCAATCCTAAGAAGTGCACGTTCGGCGTTCCAGCCGGGCAGCTCCTAGGGTACCTAGTCTCTGCCCGTGGAATCGAAGCAGACCCGAGAAAATACAGGCCATCCTCACAATGCAAAGGCCTTCAAAGCTTCACGATGTGCAGAAACTAGCAGGACGAGTAGCAGCGCTCAGTCGATTCATCAGCAAACTGGGTGAAAAGGCTCTACCATTCTATCGACTGATGAAGAAGGCGGACAAGTTCGAGTGGACGCCAGAAGCTGAAGCAGCCTTCACAGATCTCAAGCGGATCCTCACAAGCCCTCCGATCCTCGTCGCACCTAAGGAACGGGAACCACTCTACCTGTATGTCTCGGCTACAAACAGGGTGGTGAGCACCGTACTGGTAGTCGAACGCATGGAGGAGGGGCACATCCAAAGCATACAACGTCCAGTCTACTACCTGAGCGAGGTTCTCTCCATATCAAAACAGCGGTACCCGCACTATCAAAAGCTGGCATACGCTGTATTCATGTCCTCAAGGAAGTTGACACACTACTTCACCGAGCACCCATCACCGTGGTAAGTAACTCAGCAATCGGTGATATCCTCACAAACCCCAATGCAACGGGTCGAGTCGCAAAATGGCTCATCGAGCTGGCTCCAAGAGACATCAAGTACGAGCACCCGAAGGCTATCAAAGCACAAGTCCTACCCGACTTCACAACCGAGTGGATAGAGGCCCAATTACCTGGAGCACCAGACGTGTCCAATTCCTGGACCATGTACTTCGATGGGTCCAAGAAACACGAAGGCGCAGGCGCAGGCGTCATCCTCATATCACCAAAAGGGGACAAGCTACGTTATGTTTTGCAGATGGGATTCAAACTACCCTCCAATAACGAGGCTGAATACGAGGCTCATCCATGGCATGCGGATGGCAAAAGCACTTGGGTGCACTCGATTGATGATCTACGGCGACTCCAATCTCGTGGTGCAGCAAACAATGAAGGCCTGCGACGCAATCGCGGACAACATGATCGCTTATCGCGACCTGTACAACACACTGGAGGGCAGCTTCGAGGCTGTGAGTTGAGGCACATAGGAAGGGAAAGTAACGAAGAAGCAGACATGCTAGCCAATCTTGGCTCAACTGGCGCACAAATTCCACCTGGTGTCTTCCTCGAGCGCATCGAACACAGATCTATCAAGGAGAAACGAGAGCCTCCTCCGTCGACTACGCCACCAAAAGCAAAGCGCCCAGCACAGAGGACCCCCCAGTCGAGGTACTCCTCATTGAGCCAACTGGACTCAACCTTTTCTGGCTTACATACTCCGCGAGCTACCAGATGACATAACCGAGTCCCGACGCGTGACTCGAAGATCAAAAGCATACACCGTTATCAACGGCGAGTTATACAAGCGCAGCATATCAGGTATGTTCCAAAGATGCATCGCATTCGAAGATGGCCAAGCCATACTTCGAGATATTCATGCAGGTACCTGTGGGCATCACGCCAGCAGTCGATCACTCGTAGCCAAAGCCTTTCGCGCAGGGTTTTACTGGCCTACAGCACTCAAAGACGCGGAGGACATAGTCAAAAGGTGCGTCGGCTGCCAGAAATTCGCAACAAGGCCGCACGCACCCGCATCGGCGTTGAAGACTATACCGCTGGCCTGGCCTTTCGCCCAATGGGGGCTCGATATGGTTGGGCCACTCAAAAAATCATCGCATGGCGGGCATACTCACCTACTGGTGGCAGTCGACAAGTTCACAAAGTGGATCGAGGCGGTCCCCATCACAAATTCGACTGCTACTACGGCAGTCAACTTCATAAAGAGCATCATCTACCGCTTCGGTGTCCCAAACAGTATCATCACTGATAACGGCACAAACTTCACGGCTGAGGAGTTCAAAACCTTCTGCAAAGAGCAGGACATTACGCTCAACTACGCATCCGTGGCGCATCCACAATCCAATGGCCAAGTCGAAAAGGCCAATGGACTTGTGACGAGGGATCAAGAAGCGCCTCCTGGTGCCACTCAAAAGAGCTGCGGGTGCTTGGGTCGAAGAACTACCATCTGTGCTATGGAGCCTACGCACAACTCCCAACACTTCTACGCAGTTCACCCCATTCTTCATGGTCTATGGTGCAGAGGCAATTCTGCCATCAGATGTAAGGTTCAATGCCCACGAGTTGAAGCATACAATGAAGAAGACGCGAAGAAGCACTCGAAGACAGTCGACTTACTCGATGAGCGCGAGACACGGCCTTGGCCCGCACAGCTGTTTACCAGCAGGATCTCCGCAACTACCATAGCCGTCGACTGCGAACCAGGTCCTTTGTTGTGGCGACCTGGTTCTTCGACTGAAGCAAAAGAAGGTGCACAAGCTCGCTTCCCCATGGGAGGTCCCTTCATCATCACGGAGGTCCTTGGTGGAGGCGCATATCGACTGAAGCACGCGAAGACAGGCGAACTCTCTCATAATCCTTGGAACGTTGCGCATCTGCGCCGTTTCTACGCATAAAGTGCTCACAGTCATACAATGTAATAGGCTATATGTCGGATGGCTGCAGGTTTCAGACGCGCTCTTTTCCTTACCAGGGTACCTAAGGGGACTGGAAGGTTTTTAATGAGGCGGCCTGCAGCCTAACATTCAAAAGAGGAATAAAATCAATGTTCCTTCGACTTCTTTGTGGCTACTACCCGCATAATTCATACCTTAACCGCACCCGAAACCCTCGGGGGCTGTGTTATCGATCAAATGAGCTCTCGCTCTTGCAGAAACACAATGCCTTAGCCGCACCCGAATGCTCGGGGGCTGCGTAACAAGGATCCAAACAAAGAACACAAAAACTCTGCAGCCGCACTCGAATACTCGGGGGCTGCACAGTCATTGGTTCACAACCAACACATATTTCACAAACCCCGCTCGACTGACTCGGGGGCTCGACAAAAAATCAAAGTATACAAACTATACAATATACAAAGAGTCAAAAATTACACTCGGGGGCTGCCCCCTATACAAAATTGCACTCGCAAACTATTCTAATCCTCAGGCTCGTCCTTTACGGGCAGCTCGGGACCGCAAAGCTGTTCGCGAGTGCACTCGATTAGTGTCTCCGCAGCTTGGATCGTGTCATCCAGGTCTTTTGTTCGAGAACCTCTCCGGCTGCAGGTGTCCGCAACACCAACCTTGGTTTTCGACTACGCATATACGCCATTGCAGCGTTGGCTCCAATCACAAGTCTCTGAGACAGCAACTCTCGAATGGGATTTGTTTGACGGAAGATGTTCAACAAAGCACGAATCCCTTGTGGTTGTGGCCCCGCAGGAAAAAGAGTCTCGTTCAGGCGAATAAACGCTGCCCGGCATAACTCCAGCAGTTCAGCACTTCGCCAGACGCGATCCTTCAGGGTGGCGAGTATGCGGGCATGGTACCTATCAAGCCAAAAGTGTTGACGCCCAGTCGTAGGGTCGTCAACCACGCTATCCAGACGCCCTTCCACGCGAATCTTTTCAGCCTGGAAGTTGTCGACAAAGCCTACAAACACGGGCGCACCAGTCAGATCAAAAGGCAATAGCTACGCAAAAAGCTTGTAAACAGAGCAAGACTCGAACTTACACTCGAGTTGCCTGTTCACAAGATCCATCTCCCCGAGCACATATTCCTCGCGTTGGGTGGCCAACGCGGGTCTCGCCCTCAATCGATTCAGCTCAGCCTGGGCGTCCTTCAGATCTTGCTCCATTCTCACAAATTTGGCCTTCATATACTCCATCACCTTGGCATCATTTACCACCTGACCCTGGGATCGGGTGGTGATTGGAGCCTGCGAGGAACTAGTCGCAGTAGCAGGTTCTCGTGACTGTTCAAAGAGCATAATCACAAACACAAAGTTTGTGTCAGAAGCTAAAACTCATGTCATAAGCATACAACTCTTCGAGTGAAAGACATTAGCAAAAGACTATTTGCATAAACAAGGTAGCACAAACAAAGCGCAGACTCGCGCAGTTCAGAAGGTATCATTACAAGGCATAAAAAAAAAGGGTACAGCTACCCTAAACCTAAGATTCGATTTCCTAAGCAGACGATTGGCAGTCTCGAGTGCCCGGCGCTCCATGGTGTCATAAAAACCTCGGCCAGTCGCGCGGCGGCTCCGCTCACCCCCTTCAGAGAAATGGGCTTCCCATCTGGCTTCCGAGGGAACGCAGACAGTGCTGCCTCGTAGTCGCAATCTATCCCATGTCCCATAAGAAGCTTGATGGTGGACTCGGATCCGCGTACCGTGTTGGCGCGAGCGAAACCCGCCATGGTGGACGTCCCGGGGCCAAACACGTCGGCGAAGTCGTCCGCCGTCGACGGCACTACGCCAGTCGGGAACACCACCTTGTATACAGCGCCAAGTGCTCGTCGATTTGGCGAGTGCTCTTCGCCTGGTTGCATAGGCGCCTAAGCCGCCCACAGCCTGTTCCAGCGAAAGATCGTCACTCGACGTCCGCAGAGGCCGGTGCGCCAACAGCTTCTGCACAATTCAAAAAGGCAAAAGTCATTTCATGACACTCGACAGTTATATCGTCATATCAAAAGGAGAAAAGATTACTCACCTCCCATGGCCTGCGCGAGTGCCGCGAGCTGGTCAGCATATCCTCGCTCGCGTGCAGCGGCTGAGTTGGTGGCGGCAGCCAGCTCTTTCTTCGACTCTTCGCGCTGCGCGGCGAGTGCATCTTCCAGCTCCTTCTTCTCGCCTGGCCCAGCAAAATCACGTGCATTCAATACTCGACAAAATCAAGCATTGCAAAAAGAAATTTAGCAAAACAAAAGCAAAAGGGAAACTCACGACTGAGCCGCTCTAGCTCGGCGCGCATGGTATCCCTCTCCTGCTCCACCTGGACATAAGCCTTGGCAGAATCTGCCAAGGTGTGGTAGAAGGGCTGCAAGCACACGAATTCAGCAAAAATTCAAACTCTCACAGACCTACAACTAAACGGGTCAAGCAAAAAGCTACTTACGTGGTTCATCCACGGCTCAGGAGCCGCGACTGATGTCCCGACATCTGGAGTTGCCGCCTTGGCTGTCTCAACGACAGCATCAGTGGCCATTGGCTGGGCAGCCTCGTTTCCAGTCGGTGCATAATTCGAGTGCTCCAGGGTTGGAACATTCTCGACTGGAGGAGTCCCAGGCTGATTGTTTTCAGCGCTGTGGGCAACACAACAAAACAAAAGGGTGGTCAGCACAAATATGTGACAGCACAAAATTTCATATATACTCAAAAACACATACCTGTGCTCCTCATCTCCTCATCTTCGGAGTCGCCAAAAATTGGGCCCCAAAGGCTGGGGTACCACTCGACTGAAGAGGAAGAGTTGAGCTCGTTGAGCACGCACGCAAAGGAGCGGCTTGGAAAACAGGTGGTGAGCCTGATTCCTCGTCATCCTCCAAGCCCTGCCCCCTCGCGGGTGAACTCACAGCAGAAGGCGCCTTCTTGGCCAGTCGACGCCGCTTCGGTGGCGCGGTATCGACTTCTTGGTCAGCGGTGGCCTTGTCTTCAGATTGGACCTCTTCTGCTGCTTCCTCCTCGACCTCCTCCACATGTGAAGTGGTGGCAGAAGGGATGGGCGACTGATCCCCTTTCGGGTCCACCACCTGTACCTGGTGTTTCTTCAGTCTCGCCATTTTCAGGCAGAGGAGGAAGGGAGGCAGCAGTCGAGTGACCCTGCATAGCATACATCACAAATTGCAAAGTCAGAATCAAAAATCGCATATCGCAGAACATACGAGTGGCAAACTCTTCATTGCAAGCAGGCTATAACACATACATACCTCAAGCAAAGGGTTCTCCAACCCATATGGTCAACAGGGCAGTCGACGTTGCAAGTGTCGGCTGTCGTCAGTTGGTGATGTGCCGCACATGCGTCAGCAGCTCATTCCTTGACAGCTCCTCTGGGCTCATCGAGTGGAGTCACCCGCGCCCTCATACTCCCACATGGGGTGCGCTCGGGCACGGAGTGGCCACACCCGCCTCTTCACAAAGGTGGCGATCAAATGGATGCCTGTGACCTTGTCCAGCATGCCTCCGATCCGAGCCAGCAAAGGGCTTGCCTCCTCCATTTCTTCGGCTGAGAGTTGGTGATCCCACGCCTTGGTCCTGGTGAAAGCAGCAGTCGAGAAAGGGGCGGCTGCATCCTGCTCGACAGTCGCATAAAACCACCCCTTCCTCCAGCCTTGGCGGAGTCGACGGTCTTCAGGCGGAAGTAGCGGGTGTCGCTGCGCACCTGGATTCCACAGCCGCCAACGGGGTAGGTGCGACCACCTCCTCTGTTCGGCCGTACCATGAAGATGGCTTTCCACAGCGCCCAGCTGGGTGCGACGCCGAGGAAGCACTCGCACAGCGTGATGAAACACGCGATATGCATAATGCCATTTGGGGTGAGATCATGGATCTGCACCCCGTAGGCAAAAAGAAGACCACGAACGAAGTCGTGGAGGGGAAGCGAAAAGCCCCTAGGCAAAAACTCCGCAAAACAAACACGCTCGTTGGCGCGTGGTTCGGGGAGTACCTCCTTGGGCGACGGCGCGCGGACGGCGAGCTGCTCCGCGGGTGGCAGATACCCCTGCTCGCGGAACTTGACCAAATGGGCGTCCTTGATGGTGGACTTCGCCCAGTCCCCGCTGCCCTTCTTCAGCGCGGCGGACGCAGATGTACCCGCCACGGTCTTCTTGCCCTTGGCCGCATCGGTCGCGGCAGCGGCGGCGGCACCACGCTTGGAGCCTCCACCTTTCGCCATTGCAACGATGGATGAGGGTGGAGAAGAGAGCTTGGGCGCAGAGCAATGGAGGTGGGCGCGAGGAGGAAGATGAGACGAGGGGCGGCGCAAAGAGGCAAATGGCAAGTAAAAAATTCTGCCAGCGCTGTCTCCCTATTTACCACAGATCGCAAAACGATCGCAACCGTCAAAACAAAGGCATACGCTCCGCGCGAAATCTAGCCATACACGTGGCGGCCGCGGAGGGCAACCGTCGCAGGCCACTCCGCCCACTACGCACGGGAAACTAGGAAACCATCATCACGCCCCGTGAAAACCGCGCCAGAGCGGTCAAATCAAGTCCAAACGGCGTCATTGGTCAGCTCTGCAAAAATGGGCCCACACAGAAGTGTCACGTCCCATCAGTCTTACCAGCACGCCACCGCTTGTCAGAGATGGCAGTCGCAAAATGCGTCATTGCTGACGTTATTCATATTGCACAACTGGCACAAAAGTCACTCGATGATTCATTCGAATGATGTCACACCATAAACTCGATGGTTTTCCAGCAAAGGTCATAGATGCCAGTCGAAGGACTTTCGACTGCAACATCATACTCCCATCGGGAGCGTATCAAAAATTTCTTTGACTAATATGTGCAGGGTAAAAAGATTTTGAGATTATCCTCCATTGCAAGCAATAAAGCACAATCTCGGGGGCTACTCCCATCGGGAGCGCTGTCGCGCACCCGATAGAATAATGGCAAAGTATCAGTCGACAAACATTCGACTCAGTTCATAAGCAAAATCACACTCAAATATTCCCGAGTTGATCCGACGATCCTTGGATGCTGCATGCATAGTGCAAAGGTAAGACCCGCCGATCAGTCGAGCTGGGCTAAGGACCGCTCCAGCAGCGTTATCCTTAAGTGTTCCGTGTCAGCAGACATGATGAATAATCCCCGACGGACGCGTTGGGTAGATTCAAAATTATGCTGCAGTTCGATTCCGTAAGACCTCAACGGCCGTTTCGAGTCTGTCCAGTTTGTTCCAGATTCGAGTCCGGGGACTCGAGTTTGATTGAAAGCTAGTATGGTTTTGCCACAAATGGTAGTTAACTGGCCCCGATCCGTCGTGTGTGCCGGGCCTGCTAAGCTAATATCCCTTGACTATCATAAGCAAAAACTCATAGTCGATGAAACACTCGACATAGCCAACATGTGCTATTTCATAAGAATTCTAAATACAGATGCAAAAAATGTAACGTGCATGATGTATGAGTCCATGCCCGACTCTTCGAATCAGACAAGTACTCGGGGGCTACTGACATGGGTATGCCTATCGGGTACCCTACCATGAGGGTACCTGGTGCACGTATCGACTAGGCCCAACTATCAGAGCCTACATGAAGCCCATGAAGGGAGGCCCACGAAGATGGAGTATCCTCCAAGTTTGGCGAAACAATAGTCGGTTTAGAGTTTCCTTACTTGTAAATCGAGTCGGTTACGAACACCCGAGACCCATCCTATTATTTAAGGACTGGGAGGGCCATCGAACCAGACCACGTACTTTCAGAGCCACCAAAACCCTAGCGAGATCGACATCTCGCCGGGACCCTTGTAACCATCATATTCACAAAGCAATAACAGACAGGCAGGACGTAGGGGTGTTACCTCCACACGAGGGCCCTGAACCTGGGTAAAATCTTTGCCCTGCTTGTCAGCCGACGATACTTCCAGCTCTACCACGTTCTCTCCCCCATATTCATAACCTAGGGACCTCGACTATGGGTCTTGATGAGTCTACCCCTCGTCATCGAGGAAGTGTACAATGTACAACTCGAGGGTTTTGTTAAATGAATACATAACTACTCATTAATAGTATGTATGTGGTGGCAGACAGATGATGCTATGAAGGTTGGATTAGTCTGTGGTGGTAGACAGATGATGATATGTGGTGGCAGTAAAACAAGCAATGTTTAACTTCATAGGAAATTGCAAAGTTCTCAAAAGTTAGTGGGAGCTAGTTTATGGTATTCAATTAATTTTGGAAACCATTAACAATACTTCATTTGATAGAATATGTGTCTCATTGAACTTTTCAATGAAACGAATGGAGCAAGAAATTAGTATCATGACATGATTTATCCTGATAATGATTTAATATCTTGCTGCAAGATTGCACACATCATAGGCACGGAAATGATAAACAAGCGCATTAGAAGTTGATTTCATGAATAAAATTGTGTTGTAACTCAAACCATTGCCCCATCCACAATCTATTTTTACTCGTTGGTTTCAGATTGATGAGGGGTTGAAAACTCGATCACACTAGGACTAGGGTATGCTTTGAAAAACTTCTTTTTGGACTTTTGTTAGCCGGACAATATAACATAAGCTACTATCATATGATGCAACAAGTTATCTCATGGAAGCTTTAGTACCAATATGTTGGAAAGTGTATAAATCTTTGGGTCATAACTTTGAAACACAAAAATATCATTGAAACATACTACATAGACTTGAGTTTCAAAGATTTCATCTACACAAAGAGTGACGACACCAACGTCGCGCAAAATGGCTACAACACTCTTATCTACTTTATTAGAGCAGCATATACTCAAAAAAGAGGAGTACTAATAATTTCTATTTTTAAGTACTGTGGGAAAAAAATAGGGTCTAGCTGATACTCGAAATGTCCCTTTTAGGCAATAATTTTTTGGTAAAGTCAATAACTAGCCCCTCTATTGTCAATATGCATTAAAGGTTTTTTTTCGCTTGGACGAAACACCGACAATTGTCGTGAGGGAAATTTCCTTCGCATCTTCTTGCCTGTGGAGGACGAGGGAAGATGAACTCCTCCATCGAAGAGACTGAGGTGAAGTAACTCGTCCTCTTGGGAGATTGATGACGATGACAAGAAGATAGTGAGGAAGTAGGATAGTCAAACTCCGGGACAAGCAAGGGAGGCTGGATGGAAGAAAGAAGTCAAGGGATAAGGGTGAAGAAAATGGTCGAGGCCGCAAGTAAGAGAGAGAAGCTCGATGAGTTGTTGAGCACAATGAAGGAGACGGAGGCTGAAGCATTGCAATTGAACATAGAGTTGGTCGGGAATAAGCCAGATAAATTGGTGTGGTGGCAACAAGTAAAACAAAATGGTGTTAAGAAGTTGACCAAGGAGAAGCACAATGTTGAATGTAATGAGCGTAGGCTTATTCTCGTGGAGAACCAGATCATGATGATGGATCCAAATGAAATTGACGATAAGCCGAGAGCATAGTGGGAGATTAGGCGGGCGGAGATTGTGCAATCAAGAATGCGCTGGGGCAGCTTGATGATGAGGAGGAGGTTTGGCCGACGTCGGGGACACGGCTAAAGGACGCTGGCAATGAGAACGACGACGGTGCGTGATGATCTCCAACGGCTCCTACTTTTTGTTTATGAACTTGTTATATGTTTGCTCCGTGTTTGTTTGTTACTTGTTCTATGTTTAGTCATACATTTGGGCTGAAAACTATATTTAAATTTGACTGTGAATGTTTAGAATTATGCATTTGAAATGTCTCAATATTGTCTCATGTTGAGTACTGGAAATATTATATCTTATAGATGTTATTTTGGCGTTCCAATATTACTTGTATTCATAGATGTTATAAATGATAAGCAAATAAACGACGAAGATAAGTAAGATCAAACCAACGGGGACACGAGATTTAACGTGGAAAACCCTCCCAACAAGGGGAGAGAAAAAACCACGGGCGTCAGCTAGTAAATCTTCACTATAATCAGGTGAGATTACAAACGCCGGTGATTTACAACATGCGAATTATCCTAACCGGCAGCTTACAAGACGTATATATGATGGTAAAGCCCTAAGTTGGCTGCAGTCCGACTCGGTAACGGCCCAAGCCTCCGGCGACGGGCCTCGCTCCGCTCCGAAGTTAGCCTCTATCTTTATATGAATTTGGATCACATCAAAATAAAAATAAATAAGTTAATTAGCTGGAAAAGAAGTTTTGGAATAACAGAACACGAGCTCTGTACTCAAGAACATTTTTTGAGGATACTCAAAACCGATTTTTTAGCACAAGAGAGTTGTTGCTCTTAGCGACGTAAAAGAAAGTGCAATCACACGAAAAACGTAAAGGAAAGTGCAACTTCTCTTGTGATACGGAGCGAGGCCATGGCTTGAATCCCGGCCAGCGCGGTCGCAGAATTTTTTTTTAGAACCATGCAGGAGGGCTGCATGTATTATTATAGAAGAAAAGAAAGGCTCGATGAGCCAAAGTTTACAGACGTGCTGGTAACCAGCAGTAGTTTAGAAGGGCGACCAACTAAGCGACCTAGCGACCTGATGAGTTAAAAACTAACTAAAGAAAACAGAAGGAAACAAACAAACAGATCAAATTACAGATAAGAATAGGCGGCCTTTGCTCGCAAGATTTTCCATTGTTCAGCCTCTTTTCAAATCTGATCGAAAATGACATTCACTGGCTTTGAAGTTTTTTCGAAGACGCGGATGTTCTTTTCCTTCCAGAGCGACCAAGATGTTAACATAACAATTGAGTCAAACTTTTTCTGCTTCTTTCCTGCAAATCTTTTCCTTGCCTCTTGCCACCAGTTCTGAAGGAAGATGCTAGCATGGTTTTAAATTTCGGTTTCGTAAAAATTTCGGCCACTACTGAAATCAGTGAATTTCAGTGAATTTCAATAATTTCGGTTTTCGTTTCAGCCAAATGACCGAAATTTTCTCTTAAAATTAATTTAAATATCTGAAAAGATTAAAATAATTTTATATAATTTTTAAATTCATGTGTATTATTGAAATTGCTGAAATGTTTTGACCGAAAGGTAATTTATTTCGGTTGGTGCTGAAATCACTGAAATTCAGTGTATTTTGATAAAATTTCACTGAATTTGAAAACCATGGATGCTAGTAGTGGGCATCAGCGCTTGAAGATTGGCCCAGGTTAGCACCTTGCTCCATATAATGTTGCTTATAGCGCAGCCCATAAACAGGTGCTGGGCGTCCTCTTCATTTGTGTCACAAAAGGACCATTTTTCATTGTGCGCCAAACCTCTCCGGGCGAGGCGATCAGCTGTCCATATTCTGTTTCTGATGAATAGCCAGGCAGCTATCTTGCAAACGCTTTGCTACACACGTATGGGTCGGATACACACTTCGACTTACGTTTAAGGGCGCTGACTGACCATGGCATGCATGCATCAGGCATTCGCGCATGGAGCTAGTGGTGATTAGGGGTTCATTGACCATTGTCATTGCTCCTCCACTGCACGCTGCAGCCTCCTACAGGCCACTGAATCTCAGCAGCACCCAGGCCGAGCACCTCGCCCAATGGTCCTCCGATTTCCACCCAGCTGCTTGCTGCGGCGTCATGAAAGCTGGCGTCGTCGTCCAGAGCCGTGGCCATCAACGACGATAATATGTTGGAAAGTGTATAAATCTTTGGGTCATAACTTTCAAACACAAAAAATATCATTGAAACATATATACTACATAGACTTGAGTTTCAAAGATTTCATCGACACAAAGAATGACGACACCAACGTCACGCAAAATGGCTAGAGCACTCTTATCTACTCAAAAAAAAGGAGTACTTTATTAGAGCAGCAGATACTCAAAAAAGAGGAGTACTAGAAGTTTCTATTTTTAAGTATTGTGGGAAAAAAATAGGGTCTAGCTGATACTCAAAATGTCCCTTTTACGCAAATATTTTTTAGTAAACTCAATAACTAGCCCCTCTATTGTAAATATGCATTAAAGGGTTTTTTTCGCTTGGACAAAACAGGCCGACAATTGGCGTGAGGGAAATTTCCTTCGCATCTTCTTGCCTGTGGAGGACGAGGGAAGATGAACTCCTCCATCGAAAACTGTTCTTGAGTACAGAACACGAGCTCTGTACTCAAGAACAGTTTTTGAGGATACTCAAAACCGATTTTTTTAGCACAAGAGAGTTGTTGCTCTTAGCGACGTAAAAGAAAGTGTAATCACACAAAAAACGTTAAGGAAAGTGCAACTTCTCTTGTGATACGGAGCGAGGCCATGGCTTGAATCCCGGCCAGCGCGGTCGCAGAGTTTTAGCACAAACGCTTTGCTACACACGTACGGGTCGGATACACACTTCGACTTACATTTAAGGGCGCTGACTGACCATGGCATTCGCGCATGGAGCTAGTGGTGATTAGGGCTTCATTGACCATTATCATTGCTCCTCCACCGAACGCTGCAGCCTCCGACAGGCCACTGAATCTCAGCAGCCAGGCCGAGCACCTCGCCCAGTGGTCCTCCGATGTCCACCCAGCTGCTTGCTGCGGCGTCATGAACGCTGGCGTCGTCGTCCAGGGCTGCGGCCATCGACGATGATGGCGTGGCCGTGGCCGTGGCCGTGGCGACCATCTGCTTATTGCAGTAGAGCTCGGCGATGTTGTCATAGTTGAGGTTGAGTCTGTTCTCCCGCTGCTCTGGGAGGCAAACTCCACCGGCGAAGTCCAGGAGGCCTCCCACAGCAGCAGCCTTGCTGCCGCCGGAGGAGTAGTTGTCTAAGGACGACCTGCTACCACGATCAGTTTGAGTGGACGGCTTGTGCCGGTCACGACGAGGACCATCCACCACAGCAGCTGAATCTTGCTGCTGCTGCTGCTGCTTTTTTGTAGGTGCAGGGTGGCGTGGCCGGCCGGCGCGGTTGAGGTGGCGCTGGCAGTACCTCTGGTCGGGCTCCGCGTCCCTGGCGCAGCGCCACTTCTTGCCGTCCGTACGGCCACACCTCCTCCGCGCGACGGCCTGCTGCATGCACTGCAGCAGCATGGACATCCTCGCAGCCTGCTGGGCCTGGTAATGCGGGACGAGCAGGGGGGTGTTGTAGCAGTAGTAGTAGGACGACGCAGCTGCGGTAGCCGCGGCGGCGGCGGTCCCATTGATATCGGAGAAGAGGAGGTAGGAGGGGATGGGTGCCGAGGCGGCCATGTGCTTGTAGATCAGCGCCTGTCGTTGCAGCTCCACCCACTGCGCCGTCGTGAATAAGGCCCCGCCGGCACCTAGCGCCGATTAATACCGAAATCAGAACATGCATGCAATGAAAATAAACTACATTGTATATCAGAAACATAGTGCATGCGCGCAAGAACGTACCCATGGCAGTAGCAGTAGGAACATGAGTAGCAGCGGGTGCGGGTGGTATTAACGTTGCCACGGCGGGGCTCTGCCCGACGCCGTTGCCGGCAACCCTGCCGTCGTCCTGCTCCAGCTTCATAGGGTTTCTCATGCTGTTATCCTGGATTCTCTCACTCAGGTGCTGGGTGCCTGTTTCCTTGTCCCCCGGCCGGCCTGGCGACGTTTTTATAAGCCGAGATCGAACGCCGTACGCACCAAGACGACGGAGACCGATCGAGGTCGGGGCCGGCGCAGGTGGCAACGTCATGGGCTTGATGCATGACCATGATGATGAGGTGAAGTGATCGATCCTACTGCAGCTTTGGCGACCGCCCTCCCTGACTGTATCAACACAAGTTACACAACAAAGTCCGCTGAATGCCTAGAAAAGGTAAACTAAAGATGAGTGCAATTTTTCTCCATGCAATACAGTGAAGATCAGCTAGCACGCACCGCATGACCCGTCGTTATCCCAGGCGCCGTGAGCACCATGCTGTCCAGGGACCCTCTCTGTTCAGTTCAACGCTCGACCATTCCGGTCTCCGCAAGCATGCACACAGAAAGAATGGTAACATAAAAGATGGGAGAAACCAAGATGGATCGGCTCGTGCATAGCTGGGTACGTCGTTTTCCATACATGCCAAAGCATGGACCGAGTGGCTTGACATGACAACTGCCTGCCTGCTCACCGCCCGATTACAAACATTTGTTTTACTAATAAATACGGAGCGACTAGGGCTCAATCAAGTGAGAATTCACTCAGATGATGTCATCCAATTTCATTTGCAGTGCATGCGCAATTCATTTGTAAGTGAGAAAATATCAATTACAACTCATGTGCAACACACTTGAAGTTTTATTTGCAACTCATGTGTAACCTTGCAAGTTTGCAACCTATGTGCACCGGAGAAAATCTGAGTTGTGACCCATGTACAGTTCACACACCGCACGACTATACTCCACTGGAGTAGCTTTTGAACTACAGAGCCAACTATACCCATGCCATGTTAAATAGTTATACATAAGCACCTATTTTTTTATGACATCTACTCCAATGGAGTACAAGATATAGAGTTCTACATATGGATTGTGATAATTACCTGAAGAAATGTATTGTCATAATTATACCTCAATATAAGAAGTTTCTTCAGATATACAGTATGCAGTATCAGAGATTGAAAAGAAATAAAGATGGCAATCATTACAACAGAAACTGCTCAAGAAATAATTTGCAATATTTACTTCACTTTACCAATACTAGATGTGCTCAGTAGGTTAATGAATTCTATTTACTCCCTTTAGCAACACTCTCAGTAGGAGTACTGCAATTTAATACAATTTATCTACAGAGAACAATACTAGGGGTATCCAAAGACTGATCTACAAGCCATGCAAAGTAGAAAGACTAGCTAATTGCTAGATACATGTACTCCCCTGACAATGTACTTGATCGTATATTCTCATCCGTAGTCTAGCCTATTCATCACAATTCACAGTTTGGTAACTTTTTCAGCCATAATCGCAACTTGACGGTCGGGGCTCCGAGAGGACGGTGACTATCTTCCTACGGACATACCATTGCTGCAGCCTGCCGTTGTAATCCAAGAAATAACAGTTCAATAAAGTGGAAATGAAATGCTACAGCCTAAAAGTGAATTACAGCAAGATTTCCCTAGACATGAGAAGTAATATTTTCCCTAGACCTGAAGGAATTGATCCATTAAGATAATATTTCACTAAGCTCTTTACAGGACGGACACAGTGAAGCAAATGTACTTGTTTCTACAAAATCAACATAAGTTTACTAGATCTCTATAGAAAAGTATATGTTCACGGAGCAACGTGACGTCAACATCTTGTCTTTTGCTAGCATATTGCTAACACACCTCCTAGTATCTAGGTTGATTGCGGCTGTACTTTCATGTGGGGTGAAGTTAATCAATCACTAATCAAAGATAAAAACACTAGTAAGTCTACAGCTATTAGCAATCATATGTAGTAGCAGGACTGCCTCTGTTACAGTTTGCGCAGGGCTACGAATCATGGCCTAACAAGATATAACAGGGCTTTGCATAGCTTATGATCTGTTTTCTAAAACAGCCTGAACCTGACTTCTACTGGATGGTCTAAAAAGTAATGATGCATACACAGAAGCAACTATTCTAACCGGAAATAAAAACATACAGATCATGTTCCTTAATTTCAGAGTAACATGGTTTACTTCATATCTACATTATGCATCTCCTATCGTAGCTTAGTGATGAACTAGGTTAAGATGTTATTCAGACGATACTATCATAGCTTAGTGATCCTATTCAGACGATAGCATTAGCTTCTAACTTGCATAATAAACAGTGGTAACGAAAAGCTTAGCAGTACCATAAGGTTACCTCTAAATCTTATCCAACTACTTTCTAGTCAGGCAACCACAATATGACTTGCAACACATCATATACAAATATACAATCAAAGCTGTCTGGATACCAAGGCATGATGGATAGGGGATACACATTTGAACTTTACCATTAAATATACTGGAATGACTCGCTCTAAGATATATTCCATATAGACGGTATCGGTAAGTATTAACCATTACTTGCATATCAAAATTTCAAGCTATAGGGGCAAGCAACAAGTTTATGATGTAAACAGTATGCTGTAAGTAGAAGCAAGCATTTGAACAACAAACATTGTTGTTTATGGAAGCGACAGTACCTAGAGTACTACTACAGTTAAAGACCTCCAGTAGTCCAAGCATTTCATAAACAAGGTTCAGGTGACATTTATTTTATCTCCTTCCTATTAACTGCATGGTTAGACAATGCTTTCATCCACTTCCCTGCATCAGTTGCCTGTTCGACCAAAAAATATGATATCAAAACAGGTTCACTGTCTAAAAAGGACTACAAAAATATGCACTTCGGTACTACAAAAATAATTCAGTATCAGGCCTAATTTTAGAAGGTTCAAACAAAATGGGAAGCATTCATGTAGTGTGTAACTCAAATTAATTTCACGTTAGTAAGAATATTTTACTTATACATCTATTGTGTGCTAGCTTGGTTACCGTTCTAGCATAGATACTACCAGTCTAACCAGTCGAGTACTATAAAAAATTCTACTCGTTCCATAATCAGACCTGAGATTTCCTAACCATCATGCACTCTGATATTCATACTTAAAATTACAAAAATATTCTTATGTACTCACAACTGGACCAAATACATTCTGTCGACCTACACCAGAAATCATTTGATGAAGTCAGGAAGAAACACTAAGTAGGTCACAGAACATGGATCACAATTCACAAATGGGAGGAAGCGCCAACATCTTCAAAGTGTAGATGTAAACCTGAAATTTTTATTTGGTTTACCCCTAACAATGTGAGTTGAGTCACTGAAGTCATCAATTTGGTTTACATATTGTTCTATATACAGTACTACACTTTTAGAAGATTTAATGATAGCAGTAGCAAGGATGAACAATAACAGAGGACAGGAACCCATGGCTTGTGCAACATATACCTTTACCCAAAAAGGGTGCCACGCCTCTGTTTAGTTTAACTTTTAGAATCGTCACTTTGCTACCTAAAAGTAAGGATGCAAAATAAAATCAGCATCACATACCGATTTGTGTTCCATATATAGAGTATTTGAGATCTTCATGCGTTCCAGGTAGTATATACTAATTCCTTGACGACTTAACTAGTGCTCTTCTTATTTGTTGTTGTTGTTGAGCGGAGTGCCTCTGCAGCTCCCTCCTCCTTAAGGCGCCACCAGTCTACCACCTTCGCCACCATCACGCTGGGAGCACCAGCCGAACCACATGGTTCATCAGGGATATGGTCTTCCCCTTGACTAACTTGGCACATCGTTGGTTATGAATCATCCAAGCCCATGCCATGTTGACAACTTGACATAGCAGCACAATCAAACACCAGCCAAGGTCCTGTGGGGGTTCCGCTCACCTTCACCATCTTATGTGCATCAAAATTAAGTATCCCCACATCTGACATCTCACTCACAGAGCATTGCCTTCCATCACATCGTCCTGATGATCACCGGCAACTGCAGACATCTGCAGCAGCACATCATCAACATCAGCCGAATCAGGAAGAGACATGGGTGACCCGACGACAAAAGAATGGACCTCCTTCTCGAGCTCGATCCAGCTCTTGCCAATATCCTTCCTCAAGCCTATCTCCCTCATCTTCTTCATGACTTTGGCTCGATCGTCCCAGCGTCCCTCCGATGAGTAGAGGTTTGATAACAAGACATAAGCAGCAGGGCAGTCGGGATCCACAAGGAGCAACTTCTCCGCCGCGTATTTTCCGATCTCCAAGTTCCCACGGAAGCTACACGCTCCCATTAAGGCCTGCCAAAGAAGAACACTGTCCTTGAAAGGTCCGTCTTCGATGAACGACTTCGCGTCGTCCAACAGACCTGCTCGGCCAAGCATGTCGACCACACATGCGTAATGTTCAACCCTTGGGAGGACCCCGTATTGTGAAGACATAGAATTCAGGATCTCCAGTCCCTTCTTCGCTGACCCGACCTGGCTACAGCCATGGAGTAGTGATAAGAACGTCACATCCGTGGGACTGGCACCGTCAGCTTTCATAGATTCAAACAGTCGAAAGACTTCAGAACCTTGACCGTGTCGCGCGGAGGCTGCAATCATGGAGTTCCATGAAATCGAGTTCTTACGGGGCGTCTCATCAAACACTTGGACAGACTCTTGCAGCTCGCCGCACTTTGAGTACATATTGATGAGACCATTGCAGACATAGATGTTCCTGCCGAAGCACTTCTTGATGACCAGTGCATGGATTTGCTTCCCAAGAGCAAATGGTGCGGAAGCACCGAACGCCCCCAGGACTACAGAAACCATGTTTGTATCGATGCAAACACCTTCACCCGCCATCTCAGCGAACAACTCGAACGCCTTCTCTTCGAGCCCATTTTGAGCGAATCCGACGAGAATCACAGTCAGGAAAACCTCGTCAGGGTGCCGACATGTGCGGAACACGCTCAGTGCATCCTCCATCAGTCCGCATTTAGAGTACACATCCATGAGCCCGCTCTCAACATGGAGGTCGGTCTCGAGTCCAGCCTTCACGATGAGGCAATGAATCTGCCGACCTTCCTTGGCTGCCAGAGATCCCGCGCAAGCTATCAGGGAGCTCGAGTACGTCGCGCTGTTGGCATCCACCGTGTGCCTCATCTGCTTAAACAGCACGATGCTATCCTCGTAGAGGTCTGCCCGCGCCATTCCGGATACCATGGCTGTCCACGTGATGACGTTCCGCTCCGCCATCCCCTGGAACGCCCTCCGCGCCAAGTCCGGTGACCCGCACTCGAAGTAGGCCGTCACCAGCGCGTTCCCGACGGACACCTCGCCGTTGAACCCGCGCGAGACCGCCTGCCCGTGCACCACGGCGCACCAGGGGAGCGACGTCGCACGCGCGCACGCCGACAGGACCGTGGTGAACGTGGCGTGGTGGGACGGAGCAGGGGGGGGCACGCTGGGGCCATGGCCCCCCTCATGGCTGAAAATTTTGTAAAGACCCCCCTATGAAACTTACGTTTTGGACCCCAAGTTTACTAGATTTTACCAATATGGCCCCCTCTAACTAATGGAGTGCACAATTGGCCCCCCTTATTTTGTATTCCTGGCTCCGTCCCTGGCGTGGTCGCACGAGACGCGCGGGCTGGTGCCGCCGCTGCCGTCAGAAGAGGAGGAGGAGGAGCGCAGCATCCGCTTGAATCGCGCGAGCGCGTCCTCGGCGCCGGAGGAGGAGGCGATGAGGGAGTTCCAGGAGACGGAGTCCCGGACGCGCATTTCGTCGAACACCCTGGCGGCGTCGTCGTGGCGGCCGCACCTGGCGTACATGGAGATGAGCGCGTTCCAGGCGACGAGGACGTGGCGGAGGGAGGGGCGGAGCGGGCAGAGGAGGAAGTGGTCGGGGTTCTTGACGACGGTGGCGTGCAGGGCAGCGCCCAGGCGGTGGTCGGCGGCGCGGCCGCAGCGGGAGAGGAGGCCGCTGAGGTAGGCGTAGCTGAGGAGCGCGGGGACAGCCATTCCCCAGGTGCAGTGAGCATGTGTAAGCGGGCGAAGCTAATGTTCGCACGCGCGAGGGGTAAGCTGCGGTCGCACGGTTTTCGGACATCACCGATTTGGAAAAGTCTTCGCTCCCGCGCTATTCCCTTTTTTGGCTACGTGGTCCTTGCGGTTCGTTTTATCGATCGTACGTACATGTGCGTGACGGTCTGCTGTCTATTCCCTTTGCGTGCATACGTTACGTTCCTTTTAGTGCTCGTACGTTACGTGCATACATGACGTCGCTGACTATTCTCTTTGCGTGCGCTGATTTGAAATTTTTTCTTTACGCGCCAAGTTTTTTTACGAAAGGTTTGAAAATGATTTTCTATTCCTTTTACTCGGTAAACTAACAAAAAGAACCAACTTTAAAAATCAATTCCCTTTTTGGGCAGTGATATTTTAGGGTAAAAAAAAAGGGTGGGAGGCACTTCATACTAGTACAAAAAATGATGAATAGAATGAATTACCACTTTCATTTGGGTGTTTCCATTAGACATACTAGGAAACGTACCCGTGCGTTGCAACGGGAGACAAAAAATACCGATTTTGGGCCGCTTGATTTGTCGTGGCACGAAAGCGGAAAAAAAATATTGGTTCTCCATTTTAGTATTTATTTCATGACATGTTTTGCCACGAAACTTCGAGAAAAAATCACAGACCGCAGGATGCCCGGAATGAATCAGCAAGAACAGACAAAAACGTCTATGATGGCGTCGCCCATGCTCTTTTGATGAATCTCCTAGGTGTTATGTGCTCACCCTTTTCACTATAGTCCCCACCCAAAAAAAAAAACCGTATTTGTCACAACTGTGCCACCACATATCATGCTTCCACTCCGTCACTGCCATTCGGAGTACCAATCTTATCTAATAATATGCTTTCCCAGCGCCATTTTCATCCCTCTCTTCCGGCGCAAATAGATAAACATTTGCAACGGAAGATAAAAATCAACTTTTTGTAAAGAAAGAAAATCATATGTGGACAAAACAATTAATGAGGTGGACTCCGAGGGGGCACTACATGGCCAGCTCAACGTATCGAATTAAGTTCGAAGGCCAGCTCAGATCTGACGACAGAGTTGCTATATAAACCTCCAAAGCTGCTCCCAAATTTGGCTTCAAACAGGCCCAAAACGAAAAAACAGAAGATCAAACGTAATTCTTACAATACGCTCACTGCAGATGTTCGATTTTTTTTGTTCAATCTGATAATACGCTTAATTTTTTTTGTACCGACGGAACCATCAAATAATATTTTGCACTACTAAACAGCATATGCTCCGGAAATCCCAATCGTAGCATCAAGTGAGGCAAAGGGGCTTCACAGATTATCGAGATTGAGTTGATGCAAATTAGCAAAAGTACCCATGCAGAAACGCAATGTGCTCAGCTCCTCGGCCAAAAACTGCAGCTATCGCACCCTTTCGTCGAACCGCATGCAAAGCGCCGCCCGACCATATGTGCAGCCCTGGTCGCCGCCGCCATGGTGGTGCACTTGCCGACAGTGACGCCGACGCAAGCTCGTCACAAGTGCCCCGTCAAGGCACATCAGGCCCATACCAAGACGGGTCATCGCCGCCGGTCGTTGGTTTTTCGGTCCCGAGCTGAACCAGTGGAGCAAGCACTATGGGCTGGGCGGAACTCTGCTCGTGCTGCTCCTGTCACCACAGCCGTCGGAAGAAGCATTGGATCCGGCCGTTCGGTCCCGTCCGCTGGGAGAGGGCGACGAAGAGGCACGCACAACACGAGATCGGCGAACGGAGGCGTCGAGCCAGGGACTGCAGCGACCGTCGGCCTCTGCACGGCAGTTCCTCACGCGAGATCTTGGTGTGGTCTTCGTTGCTGTTGACCTCGAACCCTCTCTTCCTCCATGGAACCTGTAGAGGAAAAGGTCGGGCAGTTGCCTTGGTTTGCGGTGCGGCGAGTAGTATTCATGTACCAACTGGTTTCAGATCGTGATCGAGTAGGAAAAGAAAACCGGCTTCGGGAGGTGTAAAGCTCTGGTGCGCGACGTACGAAACCAAACGAAAAAACGGACGAAAATTTTGTAGGAAGAAACGTTCCTTCCTTTATTATTAGGTACTAGCAAAAATGCCCGTGCGTTGCAACGGGAGAGAAAAATAACTTGTGCACAACTCATACTTGCTTGGTTGCATTGCAACGGGAGAGAAAAATAACTTAGATTGATTAACATAGTTATTTAAAAACAAATTAACGTGACGGGTTAGGTTTTTTTAAGCGACGGAAGTGTGTTCAGTTAAAAAAACGTCATGAATAATATAAACCAAACGTTAGAAACACACCCACGTTATTTGGTCTCCCCAGCATTTGTATGGCACACTGCTGATTTATTTTTTCGTCGCCCTTTTCTCTCTCCATTCTTTGTTCCCCTTTCCTCCCACTCCTGATCCCCTTCTCCCATCCCACCGCCCAGCTCACGTCGCTCGGCACCGTGCCCTTCCGCTGTGCGCTCCTCCGCTACACGTGCCTCCACGGCGCTCTTCCGGAGCGTGCCGCTCCGTGGCCGCCGCCTCCGACGTCGGCGTCACAATGGGCCCGGACGGCTGGTTGGCCGGGCTGGCAGCTGAGCCTCTGGGGCAGTCGGGCTGTGTGTCCGTGGGTTCCGACGATTTGTCCAGCCACTCACATCCTGTGAGATTCGCGACTGTGGAGCGTGGACGCCTGGTAAGTCTTGCCTGCACGCACAAGATATAAGTACAATCTAGTCTGTACAAAGCTAGCTAGGTGGCTTTGATCGATCCATTTTCCTGGTGATTTGCGTGCCTAGCAAATCTGTTAGATGTCAGCTGATGTCTACATAGTCGCGAAGGAGCGGACACGATTGAGATGCTTTAGTTCAGAAGATGATGATTGTTGTGATTGTTAATCCTCCGCGGTAAGTCACACACCTGTGTTCTGGGCCGTCATAACTGTCAACTCAACAACCTCTCCTTTTGGATGTTTTATTGTCTCACAAAACATGGTTGCTGCAAACACAGATATAATTGAAGGACTACTTCTTTTCCGATTAGTCCAAACAACACTTTGATATTCATAAATATCCGGAGACGAAATTTCTGACTAATATCCTCATAGCATGTTGCTCTTACAAACCGTAGAAATATATTGTAGGACACTAAAACATACTACAAAGAACGACTATTTGGTTAGCACCTCTGTGTACACAATATTCTTTGTGTACGTCTCGCTTGAACTGTTTTCCTTTTTCTTTTTCTCCTTCTTATTCTCCTTTTTCTCACTGTCCTCATCTCCTTTACCTGTTAGTACCTTTATGTTGGATGTCGCGGTTGCTCTTGAAAGTGCGACATATAGCTGACCATGTGAGAAAACCGGTTCAGGTAGGTAGACACCTACATTTGGTATTGTCTGACCTTGTGATTTATTTATCGTCATCGCGAAGCTGAGTCTCACCGGAAATTGTTTCCTCTTGAATCTGAAAGGGAACATTTCGTCGTCCGATGGGCATAATGGTATCCGAGGCAAGAAAACCCGCGTTCCTGAATGCTGTCCTAGCACAATCTCCGCATCAATTGCATTTTTCTGAAATCTGCGTACTACCAACCTTGTGCCGTTGCATAGGCCATTAGCTGGGTCGATGTTCCTGAGTAGTATGATGGGACAGTTAATCTTCAGCTTTAGCATATGTGGAGGCAGTCCGTTCGGTGTAAGCGTGTTTAGGAATTCCTCTGGATAGTAGCCATATGCGTCTTCTTCTACAGAATCAAAGCTGTAGTACACCATCTCGTCCCCTTGGAATCTATCAATCATTTTTAGGTTGATTTTGTCTACGCAGTCGTTCTTTGTGGCTAAAATTGCTCTTGAAGTGATGTATTTTGGATCTTCTAGGGAAGCGCCGTTCTTTTTGTAGATATGGTCGATTAGTCTATCCAGGGCTTTACCATCCTCCTTATTTGGCACGCATATACTTGTCGGCAGAAGTATTTCACCATTCTCGTTAGTCTTCTCGGTTCCGTTTCCAATGCGCAGTAGGTATTCCGCGAACCCCGGGTCGTTTTGAGCCCTCATGTTGCGCACAAGCTTTTTTTGCCTCATGCATTTCCATAGCTCTGACCTGCTTAGTGATGCGTCTACTATCTGGGCTCTTGTACCTTTGCGGACAACAGGGAGCACTTGTCTAAAGTCTCCTCCAAATACGACCGTCTTCCCACCAAATGGGAGGTCTGGTCTGTCCATTATGTCTCTCATGCTTCTGTCCAGCGCCTCAACTGCCTGCCTCTTTGTCATTGATGCTTCGTCCCAGATTATTAGAGATGCCGCCTGTAGTAGTTTGGCTGTTCCGCTCTGTTTTGTGAATCGACAAATAGCTCCATCGTCTAATTTTAGTGGAATCTTGAACCTGGAGTGTGCGGTCCTCCCTCCAGGCATTATGGAAGCGGCAACACCGGATGTGGCCGTCGCTAGAGCAATCTTTCCCTGTTCGCGTACCGTGGCCAAGAGCGCCCTGTAAAGAAATGTTTTTCCCGTGCCTCCCGGACCGTCGATGAAGAATATGCCTCCCCTTTGGCTGTCAATCGTCGCTAGGATTTCGTCGTATGCCGCCCTTTGCTCTTTGTTTAGATGCTCATATAGAGTTTTGTCCTCGGGGTTTACCTCGATCGATGACTCCTCGGTCATCTCCTAGGTATGCCGTCTGTCGTGTCATGCTGCTCGTCGATCTCTGGTAGAGGAAATGATCGGATGTCTTTTCCCATTGATTGCAGCATGTCCCTGATATTTTTTAACACACTCTGTTCAACAGTGTGCTTGCATTTGCAGTTTCTGCTGTAGTCTTCAGACATTGCCTCTAGGTGATTGTTCCAGAGGCCACGGACGTCGCTCGGCTCACAAAACACCAGGATTGTCGCGAATAGCCTCCGTAGCGATGATGGCATCCGGAACAGCTCCGCTTCTGTCATGCATTCATCTAGTGTGTCGTCTGCGTCAATGAGCCCTCTTTTTTCTGCAGCTTCTTGAAAGCTTTGCATTAGTTGGCCATCGACTGTTTTTAGGTCTTCGTAGCTTGTGGCGCCTGGCACGTGGTTTAGGAGAACTCGGAGATAATACCGTTCTCCTTCAGCTGGATGTGCTGCGACCATCCTGCCAACCTGTAACTTAGCTTTTTGTTTCCTCTCTTGCCAAAACTTCCCTGTTGTTTGCCAAGTGTAATGTTCCGGGAAGTCCCGGTATAGTATGCCTCGTGCTCTCTCATCTAAGTTATTTTTCTCAAAGTATGCTGTCAACATTGACCTTTCCGCTCCTTCACTATTGATAATGTTGCTGATATTTTGTTTGCCATTATACGAGACCATGTGCATATTTTCGAGATGTAGCTGCAGCTGTAGGACCGATGGGTGTATTTTGCTTAGTTCGAAGCCATATATTCTCCACAGTGCTTCTGGAGGTGTCACCCATCGTGCATCTCTGTACTGCTGAATTTCGTTGATTTCGGCTTCATTTGCTTTCTCAGTCATGGATACAGATGCCCGGTCATGTCCCTTGTAGATGTACTTGAACAGGTACTTAACTGCTTTAATGCTTGAGCATATCTCTACATTTATGTGGCAGTTGAACATCCTCAACAGATATGGGTTGTAAGGGACGACCCACCTGTTATCTAGCGTGCATTTTCGGACTGTTTCTGTCCGGCCGTCGTCGCGTCTCCTATACACTGGGTAGGAGTCCTTGCCTTGAATTGTATTATCGTTAAATGCCCTTGGATAATTGTTCTTGCACGTGTCGCGATTCTTTGTGCATGGACAATTTCTATTCAGTGCACCGCAAGGACCATGCATCATATGCTTGATAACCATTTTGTATAGCTCTGGGTACTTGTGCTTGTTGGGTAGCTCAGCGGAGATGATCTCGTCATATTGCTCTGGAGACGTGTACTTGTATTCCCCGGTCATGATCAGCAGGAAGTGTGCATGTGGTAGTCCCCTCTTCTGGAACTCCACAACATAGGTATATGCCGTCACTTTTCCAAGAATGCTCTTCTTGAATAGCTGCTTCTTCATTTCTTCTAGCTTCGCCCTGAAAACACGAACGACGATATCTGGGCGATCTTGTGGCGTTTGTCCAGGCTCTAGCTCGCGTGTGATCTCTTCCCAGTTTGGGTTGCAGGTCATTGTTAGGAATATGTCTGGCTTTCCGTATTTTCTAACCAATGCCATTGCATCTAGATACCTGCGTAGCATATCTCGTGGACCTCCAATAAATGATGAGGCGAGGATTGTTCGTTTGCCGACCGCATTTCCGTCTTGCTCTCCTGCATTAATGCTATCCAGAAGGCCTTGGTATAGATCTGCTCTTAGTTCTTTCTGATGATGAAACATGTAGTCCAGTCTGGAGGTCTCAATCTTGATGTATGTATCTACGACAAACTGTTGGAATAGCCGTCCACCGTATAATATTGGATTGAATATGTTTGGCCGCGTGTGCAATTTGTAGCAATAGTATTCTTTCATGGTCACCCATCCGTTGGTTGCATCTGTTTCAAGCATTGTAACATAGAAAGTTAGCTGCATTTTTGGTATTGTACCATATATCGATACTGAAACTTGGAGAAAGAAATATGTGAAATATTACCTGGGTCCTCGTCTTCATCATCATCTTCTGCAGCAGCCCTGCTCAATTCTTGTTGTTCTGTAGTGTACTTTGGGATCTTCCGATGCCAACCCAGTTCACCTTTTGGAAAGAACAGAGGATACGACAGCGGATCATAGCATCCATAATATGATTTAATGCTCTGTATTTCATCACGGTTTCCACTTAGTATTACGTTCTTGACAAAAGTAGTTCCTTCATTTCCTTCTACCCACACTGCAGCTACCTCTGAAGTGATTGGTTCATTGTATGTCCTCTGGTCCAATCTTTGGTCAAGGTTCAAGATTAGCCTGTAGTCATCAATGTTTTCAATCTGTCCCAAACTCCTAAATTGTTCCGAGTATGGGTTATCACGTAGAATGCCGGTTATCATCCCGACTACGTGTTTGTCTTGCTCGTACGTTTCCTTGCGGCAACGCCTGTACCGATGCTCTAAGCTTGGATCATCATCATAGAAATATAGCTCCAGATGCTTAGGATCTGATCGACTATTTAGAAATGAGTGTAGATTGTGATAGATCTGGCCATGAGCTCGAAATGTGTAAATACCAGCCGTTCGAATGTCAGTTGTGTCTCTGTCAAGGTGGCAGTATAGAGTAGTAAACGAGAAGTGTCCGTTGAAAAATCTTATGTTGTTTCGGAAATGTCTCGCATCAGAGTCGCTGCTTGTCCAAAGTCTCACGAGTTCAGGTGGTGTCTCTGGATTGACAAGCTTTATCCGCCCTTTCTTGCAGCACAACCCCATAGTTTCGTACTGAATCTTTTTCGCACCGCATAACCTGCAATTTTCTTTAGTCTTGAGCATATGTGTTTTTCTTGGTATGTTTCTGTAGACGCCATCATATGGATCAGGTTTGTGAGAATCCTCGTCTTCTTTGATTTCTATTTCCACTTCATTTTCCCAATCTGGCATGATGTTCAGCATGAAAAGTTTAGTAAAGTAGTAATACAATGACGAAAATATGTTTTAAATTGTATTGAGCATACCTTGACCAGAGAACATATATTCGTCCTCCACTGTGTCATGTTCAAATATGACTTGATCATTACCTGCGCAGCAAATTTGGTTGTATTGTTTTGTGTTCCATAAGAATATATATATATATATATGAAATTGATAACCTTACCGTGCTCATCATGATCATTGCAGAATGATTGTTCTGCTGCATCCATGTCTTCGTTGGTTTGACATGCTGAAGTGGGGATGTCTGTCCATGAAAAATGGTTAGTTTTCTATACTGTACATTGTTTTGGAATGTATGATTATTATTAAAAAATAGAATATTACCATTAGTCAGGATTTCTGGCTGCTTTAGAGTTTGTATGTCCCCGTTGCCCTTTTTCATCATGGCTATTATTTGATCAATAGCCTTACCATGTTCATCCTCATTGCTGAATGGCTGTGCTGCTGTATCCGTGTCTTTGTTTGGTGTACACAATGGAACATAGATGCCTGTCGAGGAAAGCTAGTTAGTTGTTCATACTTTATTTTTATTGGAATGTTGCAGTATTGCATAAAAAATTAGAATTACCGTTAATCATGACTTCTGGATGCTTTATAGGTTCTGTGTCCTCGGCGTCGCTGTTTATCACGGATATGTCTTCTTGGGTTGATACTGAACCCGTTTTTCTCTTTTTTGTTGAGAATTCTTCGTTTCGGCGATGTAGCAAAGTTTGTCTCTCTCCTGGCGTCACAGGTTTTTTTTGCCTCGCATTTAAGGTAGATGCACGACCTTCATGTTCCGTTGCGTTATATGCCGGGTTCCGCATCGCAATTGATTCTTTGCATGGCATGCTGCGCTTCAATACCTTGTTAGCTACTACTTGTTCTAACCTAGCTTTCTTCTCTTCCGGCTGCATATGTGCATATCTCTCTTTCTCTTCTGCACATCTTTTTGTTTTATTTTGCTGATAGGCTTCCCGTCTTTTTTCCAGTATTTCTTCTTTTTTTTCATCCTTTTGTTTCGACTCTTTTGTTTTCTTTTGCGCAATTGATTCTTTGCATGGCATGCCGCGCTTCAATACCTTGTTAGCTGCCACTTGTTCTAACCTAGCTTTCTTCTGTTCCGGCTGCATATTTGCATATCTCTCTTTCTCTTCTGCACATCTTTTTGTTTTATTTTGCTGATAGGCTTCACGTCGTTTTTTCAGCATTTCCTGCTTTTCTTCATTGCTCATCCGTGCATACCGCTCTCGATCTCTTTTCTTTTTTTCTTCTTTGGCATCCATGATTTGATACTGTCACTCAAATGGCTTTCCTGAAGGCAATGTCGAGGACAGCACCGGCATATGTACTATGTAGGAAGCAGAATCAGACTTGGTGCTCCTTCCGCTGTTCCTTTGGAAGCAGTCAATGTCTTTTTATTTTCTGTCTATCGATTGATGTCGTCAGTGTCCTTTTATTCTTTCCCATGGTTGTCTGATCGTTTCCTAGTCAAAGTGTCTCAAGGATTCGGATTCCCTAGCTTAGTAGGATTCGTACTCTCTTGTTAAGCTGTGTTAGGAGTCCCTACCTATGTAGGATTCAGAGTTCTATTCGTTTTTTGTAACCTACGTCTGAACTTTTCAGCTGGTACTTCTGAACTGCAGGATGAGCCAGAGCTCGTGTTCGTTTCGGACGGTGACTCTGTCTGCCTGACGGTTGCTGTCGGCGGCGACGACTTCGGCGACCTTGCCGGAGACCATCCGCGCAACACCGCTAGGTTCCGGCAGTTGCTGCGCAGTTGCTGCCCGCGCTGACCGACCATGGCCGGGGTGTTCCGGTGGATCATGCGGACGGAAGGCTGGCCCGGCCTCTTCCGTGGCAACGCCGTGCGTTCTTGGAGATAAGAGTATGGCCGGCTGGGGGGAGAGAAGGGGATGTGCTTCGATCGGGGAGAGAAGAAAAAGGAACGAAGCGGTATGGTGGCAAAAGTGCAGTAATATGTGGTTGGTGGGAGGGTAAAGTTGTCTTTTTAGGCTGGACCAAGAACCCCTCTTTTTGAACCAAGAAACCCTTTTTGCTTTATTATTAGGTATAGATAGATATAGGTATCAGGTTAAATAAAAAAATTAAAAAGAAATTCGAAAAATAGTGCGTATTTTCAAAAAAATTGGAAAATAGTGCGATGTCGTCATGGGCCGTGCCGAAACCTGCTGTTCTGGGTTGGGCCCAATTAGCTTCGCGCACACATGCATGTAGTACAAATGGTTCAGCTAGGTAGGTACTCTTTCCTCATTTCTTTTATTCTCTTTTCTTTTTTTCTTTTTCAATTTTCTTTATTTTCTTTTTCCGTTTTTTTTTCTTTTTATTTTTCTGTTTTTGTTTCTTGTTTCCATTTTTCTTTTCTGTTTTGTTTTCGTTCTTTTAAGATCGTAACTATTTTAAAATGGTTCCAGTTTTAAAATGGTTCCAAATTTAAAAATGGTTCGAAATTTAAAATTGTTTCCAATTTTAAAATGAGCTCTTTTACGGTGATTGTGACGGTACCCGTGGTTCCGTCGGAACCGACGAGTATGATTTTTTTCTAACCGTTGATTATGGCATGATTTGTTTTAGCCGTCGATTAAAACACGATCAAGTCCACCGTTCCTTTCACTCTCCCAAATCAAAATCGTTATTTGTTTTTGGAGACAAAGCAATAGCTCATCTAATCGAGCCGTCGCCTAGGGCCGCCGTCGCCCGGACTAGGGCAGCCACCGCCGACGACAAGGTGTCTCCCTTGATCCCTTCACTCACCGGGTCCGCGGCTATGGGGCAGGAGAACGCCCACCTCCCTCCCTCAGTAGGCATGCGGCGAAAGGGCCGGAGCAGCCCGCCTGTTGGGGATATTGGTGGTGTCAGGCGTGGTGAGCGCCGGCGGCTTCATTGGCTCGGCGAGCGGCGGCGGCGTGGTAGGCGGGGAGGATCTACTGGTAGCGCAGTGGGTGGTTGCTGCAGGCGGTGCTGGGTCGACATCGGCATCGTGGTGAGCGGCGCACTTTCTCGGCGCTGCTACGGGCGAAGCACGACGGTGCATTTGACGTCAAGGTACGTCAACGGTTAGGGCAGCTGCCACCGCTGCAGTCGATCTCACCAGGATCATCGTCGGCGTCGTGGATGCCGACTCGCTCGCCATCAAGGACGACAACCTCCCGCTTAAGGCCATCGAATTTGGGCTCTCGGTCTTCCTAAAGCTAGGTGAGCTGCTGCGCCCACAGAACGTTCATTAAAAGTGTCCTCATATATTAACTGGTTTATGAAGGAAACTACTAGTAATTGTGCTTGTCTCTATCTTGCACTTGAGCGCCATGAAAGCTCATGAACATCGATTAAAGAATCATGTCACATGTTGTGTTTGTATGTCTGAACATTTCATTTTGATGTCATTGCCATGTCATTGTTAATGCGGTGGAAAACTGGAAATAATATCCTATGTTCTTGAAAAGTCCATCCAGGCAGAACATGACAGTATAACACTACTCTGAGCATCCCTTGTTCGCCATGACACTTGAGTCTGAAACCTGTGTGTTATATACTCAAGCAGTCAATCATGTAATCTGGGTAGAATGTCAATATATTGGCTGATTTTCTAACCCATACAAGCTAGTTTGTTTGGCAACCAAACCAACTATCTTTGCGTAACATGGATAGAGTATTAACCGCTTAAAAAGGTGCCTGCGACAATCAGAGGTCAATTGAAAATGGTGCAATTTATTGTGCTCTACGACGCCAGAGTGATAGTGGCCGATGTTCTAAATTTTTAACCCATCTAAGTGCAAACTTCGTTATTCTGAAACTACTTGAGTGCCACTGCTAATTACTTGAATGAAGCTATTCAGGTACAGAGCTATGCAGCTTGATTGAAATCGCCAACTTAGTTCCGTTAACTATTTCTTAAGTTTTATCTGTAGATGTAGCATCTCTTCCTGCAAATATCCTTGACAGCTTGTTCAAGTAGTCATATTCAGTTTGTTCTCAAGGAAAAATTGGTATAAGTAAAGATATGTCTTTGGCAGGTGATGTGCGGGAGCTTGCTAGCAGTGGCGAAGGGAAAGGTTTGATGACCGGTGAATCTTCCTCGACGATGCTGTCGCGGCGGCGTGTATGATAGGTTCCCAAACGCCATGATTTCGATCTAAGAATTCTGTGAGAGATAAGTGGTCCCTGGTGGTGTACTTGAGATTGAGGGCAAGGTCGATGACCTGAACTTTGGACATGTCATGTCTGAGGTTAACTCTCTCTGATAAACTACATGGTGTTGCTGAGTATTTCAGTTGGCTCGTTCTGGGATTCAGTTTGCATTTTTGTTAACTTAGTAGAATTAAGGACAATTGTGCTATAATGCTGTGTAAGAGCTATTGGTAGCTGAATAGATCGACATGCTATGTGTAGTAGAAGTCAATTACTCTGATAAAATTACTGTTTGACTTTCCATTCTCAAGGAGAAAGGTTAAAAGTAAAGGTATATCTTTTGCTGATGCGACACCCACAAATCCTTGTTTCTTCTGTTGGCCTGGTCAGTCCTGCCATGCTGCGACAGCGCTATGGAAGCTGAATTTGCTGCCTGTTTATTTGGGGAAAAAGCTTGATAGGCCTTGTTTGCCACAGCCACAGGCCATGGAAGTTCTAACAATTTCTTCTAGATCTGGAATGATCTAAGTCATAGCAAAGATATGCCATCATTATTCATACAAATAATCTGGAAAGGCGAACCCAGGTAGTGCCGTTGGGAGGAGGACCAGCGGGGACGGGATGGAGGTCACGCGGCCGGCGGGGAGCGCTGCCCTCCACGACCGGCACACGGCGCGGAAGCAGATGCGGGCTAGCACGTCGAGGCGGTCGCCGCTGCACCTGGCCAGATCACAAGGAAGCCCGGAGCCCCACGAATCGGCGTTGCTGCTCGTCTTCTCCATCAGATGAAGGCCGGTCGCCGATGCACGTCTGTAGGTTTTTTGTTTGTTTGTTTCCACGTCTGTACGTCTCCAGAATATATATGAGCTGGGTGTAACGACCGGACATCGTCACGGAATCGGAATAGAATAGGGGAGGGACGGCTTCCGAATCACCCACGCGAATTAGATTCCGATTCATGCGCGAGTTGTAATTGTTTACATGCATGCTCTGTTAAAGTGTGAAATTTATAAGACGTCGATGCATGGTTTGGAAGGATGGTCTGAAATCGGCGTCGATGGTTTCAAATCTAATTCGGAACTCGGAAGACGTCGAGCACGTGTGAAATTTATAAGACTTCGATGGTTTGAAATTTCTAAGACATTCGTTGCCACATGCGTCGCTGCTCGTCTTCTCACGTCGATGGTTCAGATTTGAAAATTGAATATTTTAAAAAATGGTTCCGATTTAATATTTATTTTTTGAAAATGGATCATATTTAAAAAATATTAATTTTGAAATTGGTTCATCCATGAAAACTGTTCATTTTTTAAAATCATTCTGATTTTTGAAAATGTTTCCTATTTTTAAAATGGATTCTAATTTTAAAAAATGTTCATTTAAAAAATGGTTTCAATATTTTGAAAATAGCTCCGATTTAAAAAATGTTTCTGATTTTTAAAACGGTTCCTACTATAGAAAATGTTCTTTTGAAAAATGGTTTCGATTCAAAAAATGGTTCCGATTTTCAAAAATTGTTCAGTTTTGAAAATTTTCTTTTTTTGAAAATGGCTCAGATTTAAAAAATGTTCAGATTTGAAATGGTATTTGGAAAAGTTAGGACAAAAAATTGTTAAGCTATTATTCAGGAAGACAGATAAATAAAACGAAACAAAAAAGAAAAAAACCCATGTGGGCCGGCCCATGTGGACGAATCGTTATATGCGAGCGCAGGGTAGCGCGGGCGAGTCCATCTCCGACTCGATTAAGGCGATAGATAGGGATCCTCGTTGCAATCAGCGTGTGGGCCTGCCCAGCACCAGGTTGGATTCTTTCCTCAGTTTCTTTGTGGTTTTTTCCTGCTTCCTTTTTCTTTTTTCTGTTTACTTTTTAATTTTTCTTCTCAATTTTCGTTTTCTTTTCATATTTTCAAAATCTGAACCATTTCCGTTACTTTTTTCTGAACTATTTTCAAATTTGGAACCATTTTTCAAAAATGAACAATTTTCAAAATATGAACCATTTTCGTATGTAAAACCTTTTTTTAATAAACCATTTTCATATTTGGAAACATTTTTCAAAATCTAAACCATTTTAAAAAATGAATAATTTTCAAAATATAAACCATTTTTAAAATGTGAACCATTAGAAAAAATGAACATTTTTCGAATATGAAACATTATAAAAAATATGTTCAAAATATTTTAAAATAATTCCAAATTTTAAAAGCAGAAAGTGTAAAAAAAAATAGTAAAAAGTGACTGAACCTACGCCTGGAGCGAGACGCGAGCGCTCGCTCGCTCGTGGCGAGTTGGTTCCTTCGACTCGCTACATGCGATAGGTAGGGGCTCCCCTTGAGCCACCTATCCTCCAAAAAGGCACTCGTTTGATGTTGCCAACTTTGATATGCACCAAACTATCGAAAACCTCTCCCATGGGCTAGGCCTAAGCTTGAGCAGCCCAGCAAACGCCCCAAACTTTGCATACATTTTCCTAGGGGACTTAATCATATTTCTAATAAATATTTGAATCGTACTCGAATATCAACGTTGGATCAACGGTATTTGGAGTTGACAAATAACTGAAAAATATATCTTAATTCAGCTTAAAATAAACCTAATTGCTCTGATAATTTGTATGGTTATAGTTAAGACCTCTTGAATTGTCATGACTGAAATAAAAATAGAACAGCCAATGTCACGGTCCTGTTTACACCCACCACTCCCACCACCCCAATTAACACTTTAGCAAAGCTACAAAATTCTGAACATATTTTTGTTTACATTTCACCATTAAATTTTATAAATGCAAGAATAAAAATGCACACATGATTTACTCTATTGAGAAATTCTCCATAATTTTGTCAGTCGACATTAGTACACTAACACTTACATATATTTTCGATTAGGGGAAAACCGTTCTCGACTTATTACATATCCATACACTTACATATAGGCAAATTGCAAGCGCGGAAAAAGAACACAAGGCAGCTGACAGTAGTACATAACACACGCTGCGCACGACGCACTTCTTACTCACTCGGCACAGGGGCACGGGGGACGGCGATCACCAACAATTCAGACCGTCGGCGCGTGGCAAGCCCGGCCGCCTCGGTCGTGTCCATCTTCTCAGGGACCATCCCATCCGGCAGCTCCCAGTCGAAGTGGAATAGCAGTGCCGCGAGCGCGAGCTCAATGTGCGCCAGACCGAACGCCATGCCGGGGCACATCCTCCTGCCGGCGCCGAACGGCACATACTCGAAGTCCGTCCCCTTGAAGTCCCTGCGGGCGCCGCCACCTTGCACCTCGAACCTCTCCGGGACGAACTCCTCCGAGGCGTCCCAGTGCGCCGGGTCCCTGCCGATCGCCCATGCGTTGACGAGCACCATCGCGCCCTGGGGCACGTCGAACCCGAGCACCTCGCACGGGTTGCGGCACTCCCGTGGCACCAGGAGCGCCGCGGCGGGATGCAGCCGGAGCGTCTCCTTGATGACGAGCCGCAGGTAGTGCAGGTTTGTAAGGTTGTTCTCCGTCACCTTGACGTGGCCGGCGAGTTCTCTACGGACCTCCTCTTGCGCCTTCCGCATCACCGTTGGGTTACGCATCAGCTCGGCCATTGCCCACTGCAGCATGGTGGATGATGTCTCGCTGCCCGCGGCAAACAAGTCCTGCAAGAGAAACAGAGTAAGTAATGAGAATGTATTGAACACGATTTTTCTGGCGGAGCCGCTGAATACCGTCAAGCATCCGCCGTCCCTCGTTGCTTCGCGATTTGGATTGGAGCCCTCGTATTTTTTCATTCCTATTTCTTGCTGCATCCATACAAAACCAGGATACGTATAGAATAAATGCTTGGCCCACTCGGTTCAGTAATAACAAAGCACTGCCCACCTACTCTCGTGAGAGATATTCCTCTCCTCTCCCCGCATCTCGATCCAGGAAAAGAGGAGAGCAAACCTACTCTCGTCATTGCTGGCGGCCGGATTGCTCGAGTTTGGCGAAGATACGGCGCCGTCATTCCGACCACGAGGCACCAACGGAGCTGCAGCGGAGGCACGACGAGCTGGCGTCCGGAACGGCGGCGAGGCTACCCCGCTGCGGGCCTAAGGCCGGTACGAGTACGATGCCGAGGCGGCGGGCGGCCATGCGGAAGGGCGAGGCGAGGACGGAGGCGGTCACGCCAATACAGGCGAGGTTGCGACCTGCGACATAGAGCTTCCGTGTAAATATTTTCGTCCTTTTAGATCTCAGCCGAAATCTGTTGTTGTCTGTTGCCGGAGCCCTCGCAATATTTTTCTTTTCCTAACGTTGTTACAAGGAGCGACATCAACAGTTTGCATCTAATATTTTGCTCATACATGGATCTGTGGTTTAGTGCTTGCCACTAGTGCGTCTAATTGGAAGGTAGCAGCAGTTTAACAAATATGTATTTGGTATGCCTCAATTTTCAGAACTGAATGAAATATATCTCAATTGTTTTTTGATAACGAGATGTTACTGAGCTCATACAGAAACATATATTGTTCATTTGCTAGTTTGAATGAATATACCACATGTATATCAAATAAATGTGTCATATGTAGTTTTACCATTTTGATATTAAAATCATGCTTGTAACATATCTGGTTGGGTTTGTTTGAATCAGCTAACATTGATATGTTAGTTATGCCATATATGAATCGAAAAGAAGATGTGGCATGTTTTCAATATTATATGTCATAGTTTGTTGATATAATAGTGGTATCAACAATCAAGATAATTGATTTCTAAAACGTGGCTGGATCATATTTGGTATGACACAAAAAATTAGTAAATGTATGTATAATATTTTTGATACCAATCTGAAATCATAACCGTCCTTGTGACATATCTGGTTAACATGGATATGTGATTCATGTCATATATAAATCAGAAAATGACTGCGCATATTTCAATATTATATTTCATATTTTGTTGATATATTACTGGTATCCATAACCAAAAATAACTGATTTCTGAAACCTAGCTGGATCATAGTGGGTATGACACAAATTCAGTAAATGTATGTAAAATATGTCATATTATTTTGATATCAAGATGTTATGGAACCCATACTACACAAATATCTAGTACGAACTGAAATTATTAAGAAAAAGATGTATACTAGTATTGGAAATATTTTGAAAATGCTTTGATACTTTGTAGAACGAACTGAAACTATTTGGAAAAAACGAACTGAAACTATTTTGGAACAGCTGTGTACTACTTGATAAAAATAATTAAGAATAAGAAGATTAACTCGAATGGGATATGCTAGCTCGGGTGGACTCTGCATAATAACTGAAGAGAGAGAGTATGGGATGGCTTCGGCGGCCCTGGCCGAATCACGTGGGGGGGCCGGATGAGACATACGAGAGGCAGCAAATGAATGGAGAGAGATTATACATCCAGATACGGGTCCGCGTATAAGCATACAACTGCATGTGGCCTGATCTGATTGGTTGGTGAGACACCGGTAAACACCGGCTCCGCCAGAATTGCTTTTTCGAGAATGTATTTTGGGGTTTGATCTTGCTGACTGTAAGAGAGCGCTTACGATGATGACGGCTTTGATGTTCTGCGTGGTGAGCGGGTACTGAAAGTCCATCTCCTTCTGGAGCCTCAGGAGCACGTCAAGCAGGTCCTCGTGTTCCTCAGCGCCGACCGACCTGTTCACCGGGCGTTGCTGGATAATAGTGTCGATGAAGCCGAACATGGCGTTGCGGCGGCGCTCAATCTCGCCTGGGACGCGGCTGAGGCGCATCGCGAGACGGGACGAAGGGAAGACGTCCGGCAGGTTCATCCCCGGAATTACCTTGAACGCCTCCTCCAGCAGCCTCAGGAACGTGTCGCGGTCCGCGCTTCGGCAGCCGATGATGGCACGCACCGACGAGTCCGCGACGAACGCCGCGATCCTCTCGGACAGGTTCACCGGCCTCGCCGTAGACGCCTCCAACGCCAAGGAGCGGAGGAGTTGGCCGAGCTCGTCCTCGCGCACGGGGCTGAAGGAGTGGACACGGCGGGAGCTAAGGAGCTCGACGGTTCATATCTTGCGGAGCTGGCGCCACGCGTCGCCGTACGGCGCAAAGACGAGGCCGTCGGCGCCCTGGAACACGCGGCGCAGCATGGGCCCGACGGGACGCGTCGCGAAGTCCACGTCGTGGGTCTTCATAATCTCCCGCGCGGCGTCCGGGGACGAGGCGACCACCACGGGGACCTCGCCGAAACGGAGCAGCATGAGCGGTCCGTGGCGCCGCGCCAGGTCACGCAGGGCGCGGTGTGGCATCGCCCCCGCAAGGTGGTGCAGGTGTCCGATCACCGGCAGCGCCCACGGCGACGGGGGCAGCCGCTGGCTGGAGCCGGACCTCCAACGAGTGACCGCAAAGTAGACGAGCGGTACCACAACTAGGAATAGCACGTAGAACGACGGGAGCTCGGCGGCCATTGCCACTGGCTTCGATCGAGCTTGATTGGCTTGGTTAGTGCAGGAACTCAGCGCGCGGGGGAACAGTAGAGGCTGCAAGTGTCTTTGTCGTCTGAATTCGGATGTATGAACTGTGATATGGATCTGTGGTCGTGGTGTCGTTTATAAATGAGATGGTAAGAGGACTAACGGTTGACTCGTTCCGTTCTTTTTTTTTTTTTTTGAACGCTAGAACTTATATTCATACGTATAGGAAAACAGTACAGATTCGAATACAAGCAGCTAACATACAGAGAGGATACAGAAAGCAGCACTGCTGCAGAACATCATCTTCAACCTCGATCCCAAGGGAACGAAAGAACTCCTAGCCCGAAGGCTTTGACGAGCCGCATCAGCCGCCAGCTCCGACGAGCTGGACCTGCAACCGAAGATGGACCATCGGCCGGGGGAGTCCCCCGAGCAGGCTCCGCTCCAGATCCAGGGCCAGCGCCACTCCACCTCCACGGAGGCGGCCAGATCTTCATCCTGCACTCCTCGAGCCCACGCAGCAGCAGCCTCCAATCCTCTCCGCAGTCCTCCAAGACACCAACCGCAAACCAGCCACCACCACCGGAGGAAGCAGCGGTGGAACAGGGCAGCAGCCATCCGCCGCCATCGAAGACGACGACGGGAGCGAGGGGAGGCTGGAGCCCAGCAAAACGACGACGGATGCCTCCCCATCTCGGCCCCGACGCCCAAAATCCACCCTATCCACACCCTATCTACATCACCGGAACGCAGATCCGGGGATTCCCCATCCTCCCGCCGCCGGAGCGGCCGCCGGAGGGTGGGAAATCCCACGGATGCGCCGGCGAACGCTGGTCGAGTCGGGGTCACCCTCGAGTCGCCTCTGGTTTACTGTAGCGAGAGGGGAAGGAGGAGGTTCCAGAAATATGCGGTTCTTGTTGCGACTCGTTCCGTTCTTGCGTAGCACGTTGAGCGGCTGACTTTCATGTTCGTTCGAAGCGGTGGTGGTGTTCTGCTTGTTCTGTGTGTGTTGCCTTTGCCGATTGTGTGGCTTGCACTCCACGGCCACACCATCGAGAACTTTTTTTCTTTTCTTTTTGCACGTGGCACAAATATTTGTTAATGTATTATATTTTGATTTTGTTCACTACATTCAAGTGTTTTTTATGTACTTAATGTATACTCGCTCATGCTTAAGGCCTAGTTTGGTAGCAAATTATTTATGAAATATTAAACCAATATCACGGTTTCTAAAAATACTACAGTATTAAATACTTTGATATGTTTGGATGTAGTGAATTTTGTGGTTTAAAAACTGAATTATTGTCAAAAACTTTATTTTTTTTGCTTTATTGGAAATTTTAGTCCCGACCTATTTTTTTTCTAAACTGAAGTATTGTCCAAAACTGAAGTATTCATTTGCCCGGCGATTAAATACTTTGTTATTCTAATACTTCAGTTTTAGAAAAACTGTGCTGCCAAACTAGGCCTAGTGGAAAAAAAAAGAGCTCCTTGGTCGTCCCCCGCAGCGACTGGGGAGCGAACCCTAGCTTCCCACCGCGCCAGTCCTCCTCTTCCCCCACCTCTCGCGCCGCCACCGGCGTGCGCCCCCGGGCAAAGTGTAACGCCCCACTTTTGGGAAGCCAGAATAACCCAGTTGTTAGAGAGCCAAAAATCAGGGGCAACAAAAACTTTTTTTAAAAAAATGCTTCACTAATGTTTGTGATTCACTTCCCATTGCTTTGTTTGACTTTGGGTACTTTGTTGGTTGTGTTTGTTAACACCTAATAGCAACCTTGTGAGCACAACCTACTTAAACCCTACCTCTTGGTGATAATGTCATGATCTTGCTTGATCACCAACTCACAAAAACACTTGGGAAATTGCTTTGTAATCACAATTGTTTGATTGAACTTGATGTCTTGTTGTGACTTGCTAGAAGTGTGATCATTTTCTATGTTTATCTTGGAATGCTTATAATTGTTTGTTTGTGAGTATGTGTGGACCTAAATGGTTTGGAACCTAAAAATAACACGACTGTATAAAAAGGATCAGATTCAAATCCTATCTTAAGCTGTCTTCCTAGCTATTAAAATCTTCCAACTTTGGAGACATGCCATTGTGGCAAATTTACTCTTCCCATCAGTGCACCATCAAGGATCAATTGTTCCCTGTCTATACCTTCCAGCAATCTATGAAGGTTTATTATAAAACTCCCTAGCATTTTATTTCAAGGTCCTTTTGATGGTATTCCAAAGTAGTGGTTATATCCCTCTTATCCTGGCAATCTTTCTACAATCATTTCTTAATCTTCTTGAGCTCAAACAAACATTCCTTTACCACCCTTATGTTTTTGTTTCACATCTCATGTGGTCAATGTCCTTATCTTGGCCATTAAAAACTATTTACTCTCTAAGTTTTGGTGCCTTCTAAAAAGCCTCATGTTTTCCTTGTTTTCAAAAGAAATCTCAAATGTTTTTCAAAGGAATTGTTTATTAAAAATCACTTCTGTGATCTATATTATATAACCTCATCTCATTTCAAAAATATTTGTTTATGAAGCTTTTTCCTTTTTATCATAAATAATTTACCAAAAGGGCCAAAAATGGTTTTTAAAATATTTTGTGAATAAAAGTATTTCCAAAATTCTTAGAAAAATTACCCAACATTCCTTTGGTCATATGCGACCCTTTTATTCAAAAATATTCTCTTATGTTATTCAAAATCTTGAAGAAAACTTGGCAAAACCTTCTCTGGATCTATCTTCAATTCTGTTGAAAGATAGCCATTTTGGATCCTCACCTTTATGTTTACTTTGTTTAATTTGGGAATTCATCTACATGAATCTCTTCTACTCTATCTTGGCTATCTGTAAACACAAAGCTTGTTCCAGTTGGAGCTTGTGTTTTTAGATATTCATGGTCGTTTTGTGTGGTAATCACAACAGTGACCATTTGCTCCAGTATCTGATACCATTTTGCCACCTCTGTGTTTCTTCGACATATTGGCCTATGTGCCAATGCATCTCGACACAATTCATCCTTGGCACCATCTCTCGCACCCCAAATCTTTTAGTGGGCCTTTTGAGCTTTAGAAACATTTAGTGCATGATGGTTTTGATGCTACCACAATACCAGCATTTCAGGACTTGGAATTTTTCTAAGTCACTTTGTCTGAATTTTCTGAAACTGTTATTTTATTCACTTTTGCACTTCTCTCCCTAAGCAAACCAGGACCCCTTTTGGCAATTCACTTGCACCCCTCTCTTCTCCATCAACTCTTCTTGCCTGTAAAATTCTCTTTAACCAAAATTGAGCCCCTGGTTGCTTAATGTTTATTGTTAAACATGGCATCAAATTAACCTGTTGCCTTTTCTTTTATTTCATCAAAAATTTTTTTAAAAAAAACCCTCTCTTTTATTCCTAACGTCTCTCTGGAGCAGAGCAGCTCCACCCTAGCTCGACCCCACCTGCCAGCCCCTCACTCACCCCTCCCCTCCACTCACCTCTCTTCTTTCTCCACCGTGGCCAATGGAGGCTCACCCCCCTCCCCTCCCATTGGCCCTAACACGTCACCTCCCGACCACACTCTCTTTGTCCCCCTCTCCACCGCCCCAGCCAGCCAGTAGAGGAGCTCGAAGCTCCCCCTCTCTCCCCCACACCCGTGAAGCCCAAAACCGGACTCGACCATCCCTGTCTTCCCCGTCCACCCCTTTGCTCCATTTCACTCCTCAACGACGCACACACACTCCCACTCCCCCCCCCCCCCCCCGACGCCACGCCCAAGCTCCTGCTCTCTATCCCGCGAGAAACGAAGGTTGAGTTTCGGTAGCCGCCGGCGTCGAGCTGCTTTTGCCGGCGACTCCCTCCACCTTTCTCCGCCATTCTTGGCTCGGCGAGTTCCCCTCTTCAATACCTAACTCTTCCCTCTCTCCTTTTGTCCAGATACCGCCCGAGTCCGCCGCCCCGACCCCACACCCGTGGAAGACGCCGCCGCCGTCGCCATGGACTCCGGCCGTGCATGCGGCACCTGACGGCCTCCCCGAGCTCGCCATCACCTCCTCCATCGACTCCAACCCCTCCCGCAGCCGCACGCAACCCCTAGGTGAGCCCCCGCCGCCGCGCCCTTCCTCCCTCTCTCTAGCCGTCCCCGCGCCGTGACGCGCTGGAGAAGAGAGCTGGGAGCCGTCGATCTACAGATCGACGGCCACGCTTGAACGCCGCGGTCGATGACCGTTTTCCCGCGCCGGCACGCGTGAGACGCCGGGTTGGGCCGGCCTGGCCCGTTGCGGCCCAGCCCCGTGCTGGCCACGGCCAGATCCGGCCCATGCGCGGCCCATTCTTTTTTTTAGCTGTAGTTTTTATTCTTTTATGTTTTTGTTTACTGTTGTGTGTTTACTTTTATTAGATTGTGTTAGATCTGTTGATGGTGAATATTTGGGGTAATTTTTGTTAGATGCTCTTGAGTTTTCTTAGCCATGCAAAGGTGGTTTGGTGCAAAAATAAATTGTGCTTTGTGGAAATTAATAGATCTAGTGAAAACTTTGTTTTTCACTCTTTTTAAGATATCTTGAGCTAGGAGTGTCCAATTGGGATGAATCCAATTTGTGCAGGAAGATAAAATTCATATCTTTCTAAAGGATCCATTCTTGCATGCAGTAGTTTCCTAAAATAAGAGTTGTAGCCATTTTAGTTTTGAGACCAGAGGCACTTGTAGGATTTTTAGTTCCAATTTGGTGTTAGCTTTTGACATGAATCCAATTCCCCTAGCTTGGTATGAGTTATAGCAGTACTGTGGTAGAAGGATAGATTTTTAGGAGCATTATTTTAGGATTTGTGGATATTTCACCAAAACAGCAACTTTGCCACTATTAAAAAGTCATACTTTAATTGATTGTTTTTAATTGTTTATGTTTAGGGTTGTTGTAGATGTTTTATCCAGAGGTTGTTGTGTGTTGAAATGCTTGCTATCTAGTTTAATTACTTTAGATTGTTGTCAACCCGCTTCTTAGAGTTGACGGTAGTTCCGTTTATCTTTCCGGTACGTTAGAACCGCAAGAGGAGGAGCAGTACGTGGGAGCTGAACCTGTCTACGAAGAAGAACAAGACCAGGGACACTTTGCTGAGCAAGGCAAGCCACCTCAACACCCTATTGAACTCCTACTATTTGTAAAAAGCATGTCTTGTTTTCAAAATAAAATAATGCATGTTTTATCTTTTATGTGGCATTTTGCCACCCCCAAAATTACTTTCTAAAAATTATTGTTTGGCCAAAGATATATCTACTAGTTTATAATAGGTTTTATAAAAATAAGTCTTTACTTGAGAAACCTTCTACTGAAGGCGCTATCAAGAAAATTATATTTTCTAGTAGCATATCCGTATACCCTTACCTCAAAACTTTAGGATGGGAGCCGGTTTTCGGTAAAATGTTTTGGAGGAAAACCCGAGTCGCTGGGAGCGATCGGTGAGAAAGTGTTTTACAAAACCCATGTTGCTGGGAGCAAATGGAGATGTTTATAAAAACCCGAGTTGCTGGGAGCAGTCGGAGGTGATGTTTTTGAGAAAAACAAAGTACTGCCCTAGCGGCCGCCCGAACAATTAACCCGTGCAGCCACATTACCTGACATGGGTAGGGCTTGACCGGAAGCTTGTTTGTATTAATATGGGGCTACCTCAAATTGCTTAGGGGGTGGCTATGGCCCCTGAACTGGTTGTCGCCTAAGAGAGAGGGACATAAAGAGAGTGGGATTAAGTTCACCACCAGTTGCACCGATTAGGTCCCCTGTCCTGGCGGTCTGACGCCAAGAGATGGGTCAAACGGTGCCGGGGGGAACCAACCTAGTTGAAGAGGTATCTTTGTATTAGTATGGACATAGTGAAAAGTCTTGATTAGTGTCCCGACGTTTGACGTATTGTCGTCGGGCAATCCGTGGGATGATCCGCGGCGGTGACCTATTTGATGTGGTGAAAGTGCACCCCTCTGCAGAGTGTAAAACTATTCGAATAGCCGTGTCTGCGGTCATGGACGGTTGGAAAGGTCCCCGATCTAGGCGTACGGGCAAATTTTATGTTTTAAAAAAAGAAAAGTGGTTTTCTCGGTGGAAACAAGGAGGCATCAAGAAGGTACCTGGGAGGTACGGATTTTGGGAGAAGATGGTTGGTCTCGGGGAGACAATCAGTCTGATCTCATGGAAAGGAAAAAGGGGTATCCCCATCCTAGTGTCTTTGAAAAGTTTCACGAAAGTGTTTTTACAAAGATGTGGAGATAGCACATGCTATTTCTACAAGAGAGAATTCTGTCTCTAAATGTTTTGTTTAACAAGGATATAGAGATATTGTAATCTCTATGTCTAAAAGCATCGTCTGCGAAAACTAAGCCCTATAGCAATATATAGCAGCTATCCCAGTTTTCGAAAAACGTTATTTTTGCATTACTATGAAAACTTAAGCCTTGAGGTGGTATTGCGAGTACGCAAATGTACTCATATGGTTGTGTCCCTGGATATTCAAACGTCTAGAATACAACGAGGAGGTCTACGACGAGGAGGAGGAGTACGACGACGACTACGCCAACTGAGTGTCACCGGTCAACTGGTCTGTGGGAATGCTTCCGGTTGTGACGAGGGTCGACGCGAACCACGAACTTCCGATGTATCGTAGTTAATTCCGTCCTGCGCGACGATGATTTGCAGACTTGGTCATGTGACCACTTTGTGTTGTAAGACTTTTATTCGTACGACTTGAATGATGTAACTCTTGATACCATGTTGGTTATGTGATCGCGATGCACTGATCATTGGGATCGTGATCTATTTTACATAACGTGGACATCTCGGACTTCGGTACGAGGGGTCCTCACACAAAGCCCACGCGGTGCTGGCGGCGGCGGGTCTTTCTCTACCCGGCGCGAGGAGGACCGTGTGGGGCGGCGGTGCACTTCGAGGAGCTCGACGAGACTTGGCGGGGCATGGCCGGCGTGCCGCGCCGAGGCGGCTGCTCTGGTTGGAGGCGTCGGGGTCGGCGTGCGTGGCCGTGGCGGCGGCGGCCGGTGGTGCCGGTGGAGGAGAATGGCGCTGCGGGCTTCCTGGCCCAGATCTGGGCCCTTTCGGGCCTGATCTGGGTCGGGTGGGCCCCGACCAGCGCGGGTCCGCCATTCTCTACCTCTGGTTGCTCTGCAGGATCCTGTGCGCTTGGGCGCTGCTCCCTTCCTCGGATGGTGGGCAGCGAGGCTGGGTGCTTGCAGACCGACTCGGCGGAGGACAGCGTGCACGGTGGTGTGCTTGACTGTGATGGTCGTGGCTGGTGCGGGTGGTCCTGGTAGGAGGGCAGCGGCGGCGACCCTAATGCTGCAGCATGGCGGCGGGAGCTTTACGGTCCCGATCTGGGACCGGCCGGGCCTGATGGGCCTGGTGTGCTCCTGCTGCCGTGTCCGGTCGGCAGCTGCTTTTGGCGGTGGAGGATGGACTCCTCCGTTGGGCTGCGGTGAGGCTGGTGGCCGGATCCAGGCCTGTCAGGCCTTGACCTAGCTGCCGGCTTGTGGGGTGCGCTTGCATCTCTGCTGACCTCTTGCTCCCTGGATCCGAGTGCTGACCTAAGCACATCCTATCTCGGCAGTCGCGTGGTGTGTTGTTTCTCATGCAATGGGTTCGGAGTCGCGGAAGTCAGGGAGGCGGCCCTGGTGGTGCGTGACATGGTGCTCGTGTGCGAAGCTCATGGCTTGGGTGCGGGCTGGCACCATTGCTGTGTGGACAGCGTGGTGGTTGGGGTTCGACGTTAGGTGGGGTGGTACGGCAACGTGGCCGCACCATTTTGGAGGTGGAGGATGTGTTGCCGGGGTGAAAACCCTGTCTGGTTCTATTCAGGCCGACGACGGCGGCGTCCGTGGGCGTCGTCTCCTTCCTGAAGGCGTCATCGTGGTTATCCTCCGTTCTTCGTGTTGCTCCGGGTGAAAACCCCGATCCTTTGGATCTAGCGGTGGCGGCACTCTGGTGTCGTTCCCTTCTTGAAGGCACCGTTTTGGAGTCCACCTTATGTCGATCATGGCTTCATCTCCTCGGGTGTCGTAGCTTTTCTTTAGCACCTTTGTTTCTTGCCTTGGGTGTGTGTCGTGGTGTGAGTTGTATGCTGGAGCTGTATGGTCGTTGCTTTATCTATAAAGCGGGGCGAAAGCCTTTTTCGGTAACTAGGCCTAGTGTGTACTTAGTTTTAGAACATGATAATTTCCTAGTCTGTACACCCACGTAATTTTGCTCCGGCTCTTTTTGTTTAAATGTGTATATTGTACGATCTAATTGAACACATTTTTGGGAAAGGAAAATTGAGCACATTGAGTAGTAATGTCATATAAAGTTTTGATTTTAATCACATATTTATCAATAATATGAAGCTAGAGATATTGATTAGTACATGACTAAGAGACGAATATCCACTCTAATATGTTGATCGACTAACATAGTAATAACATCTATTGTTTTTTATTTTCCAAGCCATACAGATCGTATATTTTTCAAGCCTAGATACTACATGAATATTTTTAGTGTGAAAGACCATTTGAATTATCAAATCGCATGCACTTCTAAATAATATCATTTTCTTTAACCGTTTGCGTGTCTAGGTTTGATTTAAACTAAAGCTTGCCGACCCATATATGAATCTGAAAAGAAATACAACGGTTCTGATTCCTGAACAAATACTCAGTTCCAAATGAAGACTTAAGCTATTTTTTATGGCCTAATTTTGTTCTTAGTACATATAATTTTTTTATGGTCTACTATAAATACAATGAAGAAATGCAAACTTGACAAAAGCAACCTAATTCCCTATGAACTAATGCATACAGATAAATAGCTCATTGGGTTGTTAAAGAAAAAAGCATACACGTGGAATTGAGCATGATTCAAAAACAAAATTAGAACTTTCTAAAAGATATTAATATTACAGTCGAGTAGCCAGGTTACGCTATGAAACATAACAATTTGAACAATTACATTTCACATTCCTATCCAGTGCAGCCGCACAGGTTAATGACTAGTGTAAGATAACGTGATGTGGTATATGTGTAAGGAGACAAATGAAGAGATCGAATAATTATATGACTCCATTGCAATGCGGGAGACCAGAATGGGCCCACATGAGTGCCGGCCTAGTAGATTGGTCCCTCGGTTTTTGGGAACTTCCAGCCTTTTTCCAGAAATTAACGATTTTCTCTAGGTTTTCTGTTTTTATTTTTAATTTTTCCTTTTTCTTTTCCTTATTAATTTTTCATTTTTATTTTTTGTTTACTTTTTGGTTTCTTTTCTCTTGTTCAAATAAGATTTACGTGAGTAGTTTTTGTTCAGATAAGATATATTTTAAAATACATGTTCATATTGAAAAATCGTCCAAATAATGTAATTTTTTTTCGAAAAATCGTTGAAAACATATATGCTATATTTCAAAATGTTCCAATAACACAAAATATTTATATTTAAAAAACATTCAAATAAGATAGATACTTTTATTAGTTTTCTATATATGTGAACATTTTATTTTTTACAACCAATTTATTCCTTTCTTTCCTTTTTTACTATAAAAAGCACAACATAGAAAAATAATTATAAATAATACCTGTTCTTAGTCCGCATTTGGAGCGTTGCGGGCCGGAGCGAGTGGCAAATAGGAGCTTCCAAATAAAAGGCAGCCAGCCTAGAAGCCACTCCTAAGCCTAATGCGCTCCGCCCACCCCCCTCGGCTTATAGGCCGGCCCAATCGGTGCATCTATTTTTTTCGTTTCGTTGTTTTTGGCTGTTTCTTTTTTCTTTCTTCTTTTTCTTTTTTTCCTGTTTCTTTTTTATTTTTCGTTTTTCTTTCTTTGGCTGATTTTTTTCTTTATTCTTTTCTGTTTTCTTTTAGTTATTATATTAAATTTCCTTTTTTTGAAAAACATTTGAATTTTAAAAAAATCAGATTTGAAAATTGTCCATATTTGAAGTTGTTCATATTTGAAATTGTTCAGATTTTGAAAAATGTTCAGATTTGAAATTTGTTCATATTGCAAAAATCGTTCAAAAAAAAATTATGTTCATTGATTTTTTTCTGTTCACTTTTTAAAATCGTTCAAAACTAATTTCTGTTCATAGACTTTTTTCTGTTCACTTTTTAAAATCGTTCAAAAATCGATTTCGGTCACCGTTTTTGGTTCACTTTAAAAAACGTTCAAAAATAATTATGTTTACCTTCATTTTCTGCTCATTTCTTAAAATTGTTGAAAAATAGTTTTTTTTTAAGGAATGCGGTAAGGGAAGCCCTACGGCGGATTTTTTTAATAATAAGAACCTAAATCTGCGTCCGTGAGGACTTGAACCTGGGTGGCTGGTACATCCACTTTCCTAACCAAGTGAGCTGGGCTCCACCGGCCTTTTCTGTTCACTTTTAAAATAGTTCAAAAATAGTTTCCGTTCACCACTATTTTTCTGGTTATTTTATAGTCATTCAAAAATAGTTTTCATATACCGGCCTTTTCCGTTAACTTTTAAACTCGTTCAAAATAGTTTTCGGTCACCGCCGTTTTCTGTTCATTTTGAAAAACGTTTAAAATTAGTTTTCGTTCAGCGGCCTTTTCTGTTCACTTTTAAAATCGTTCAAAAATAGTTTTCGTTCACCGCCATTTTCTGTTCACTTTGTAAAATCGTTCAAAAATAGTTTTTGTTCATCGCCATTTTCTATTCACTTTTTAGAACCGTTCAAATGAGGTAAATGTTCATATTTTAAAAATTATTCGAATTAAATAAATCTTCATAGTTAAAAATCATTCAAATAACATTAATATTGATATTTGTAAAAACGTTCGAATAAGATAAATGTTCATATTAAAAAATCGTTCAAATATAATAAACATCATTTATTATTATTTTACATATTTGAATGTTTTAATGTTGAGAACGAATTTTTTCTCTTATTATTTTTTAAAAAACGTGAACCCATATTATTACTATCAAAACTGAAAAGAAAAAGGAAAATAAAACAGAAATAAAAAAGCAAAAAAGAAAAGCAGTACCTGCTATTGGGCCGCGTTCGGAACGCCCATGTAGTGAGCCTCGCGGAAAGCAGCCAGCAGCCCAAAGTGGACCGAGCCCACTACCGCCGGAGCGGTGTGCGGAGCCTTCTTTCGACCGCATAGGTCGGAGCATAGGAGCTCCCTCGCCTAGAAGAGTGTAACAGTTACAGTTGGGCCGCTTCACCTGAGCCGAAAACAAAAAACCCACCGCCAGCATCGACCATGCCGGCCGCTCAACGCAACTTCTCCGCCCGACGCATCGCCCGACGCATCCGTACTCTGGCACTTCTTCGCTCGACGCTTCAGCCGCCGGCGCGCCATGCGGCCGCCACACCGCCGCCGCCACACGCCGCGCCGACACAAAGTGAAGCCGACCGGGCGAGCTCCAAAATTCGGCCGCCGTATCCGTACTCTGGCAGAAATAGCGGCGAGCCGTCGATAAGGCAACGATCAGCAGCTGCAGTGCAGCGCCTGAACGCGGTAACACTCCCACATCGTTCAGCCACATTTCAGAATTTCACAGTTTCACATCGTGAGTGTAGTAAGAGACACAGAGTGCTTCAATCTTTTTTTAATGATTTCCCCTATTGAGATTAGAAGATGGTCCTTAATTAGTTAATTTATTGATTTGTAGGTCAACAAATGAAGAATAAAAATGACAAGATTTGAAACATATGTGCGATATAGCTTCAGAGACACCGAGGATTACTCTGACCTCAACACCAAAGCCAAGATGAAAACGTGAGAAATTCTCCTCCTGTCTCTTAATTATCGTAAATGTTGGCACCACTAGGATCGTTGGAAGTGCTATGTTAAGTATTATGGCATATGCATATACATATAATCATTCGTTAGTTCTATTTTCCTATCTGTATAATCATTATTTAGTTCTATTTTTCTAGCTAGATAGGGTCCATTTTAGTGTTTGGCACAGGCCCCCGGCTTTGCCGGCACGGCCCTGTGGGAGACATACGTATATAAATGGTGAGTGGAGTTTGTGGCGAACCTGGTGAGCAGAGGACCGAACAGATCTGGGAATAAACTATCATGTTCACCATTGATACCCCGCCTTACAAGAAGGTCAGGAAGGTGGTGTGATATCCCCAAGATTGTGTCAGGCAGATTCAAAAGCGTAAACGATACATAAGATTTCCTTCGTCTAAGCAACACGGCGGGTATTGTAGTACTAACTCTAACAATCCTAACCAATGACTAAATTGACGGAATGTGGGAAAATCGCACAATGCTTTTGCACAAAATTTTCATAATTTACATCGTGGTATACAATCAAGACCCACTACAAAACATCACAGTTCACTGTGTGGATAGTCTCCAAGACGCTTTAGTTACTTGCCAGACGAAGTTGGTGGCGAATGCCCATGCGTTGTTGTTGAAAGGGTTGACGATATGGTCAGCGAGATTCTCTAGTGGGCTTTTGCCCATGACGATGGCTTTGAACAAAAAAGCCAAACTTTGAGAACATGGTGAGACTACCGTTCTTGAGTTCCTTCACCATTAACTCGACGAACGCCTTAGGGTCGCCCGCAGGCCGAGAGGGTTGGTGATAAATGGCTCAAAGGTGCGGAGGGTCCTCCTCATCATCATCGTCTTTGATTGTCATCACACCATCTTCATCGGACTTGAAATCAATGTCATCCTCCATATCCTAATTACGAATACAAATTTTCTACACTATATATACACGGACATACTTTATTCGGGTTCAAATTGTCCCCACAAATGCATGATTTTGGTTTAGGAAAAACGTGCAACCACATTTTAACAAAGCTCTACAAAATTTTGTACATATTTTATTTGCATTTAATTATGAAATAAAAAATGCAAGCATAAATAATGGACACATCTTTTTGTCGGTCAGACATTTAGCAGTCGCCCGATCAATTTGTTCTTACATTTCTATACTTTGCTCGATTCTCATTGTTTAGATCAACTGGTTCTTATGGTGGTGGTGATTCAGAAATAATTAGTTCTGAATAATCTATGAAATTATCAGACCCGCTAAAGTTATGGATTGTAAATGCAATATAGTCGTATATATGCTTACGTACATGCGCGAATCTCGAAACTTTTGTCGGCTAGGAACATTTTTTTTACACTAAACTTAGAGACCTTTATTCAGACACCCGAGTCGTCAGCCAACAAGCTGGCGACCAAAAATTCAGGAGGCGAGCCCAACCAGCTGCTCGTCTCCGTCAGATTACATGCAGTTTTTGCATGGAGGTGCGCAACTGTCGTGGTGGGATCACGGCAGATGCCATAGGTATGGCTAAGATGGGGCCGAATGGTCGTTGGGGGAATCCGGGGAGGGTTTATGCACTCAAGAAGTGCACAAGCAAGAACACGCAAGAAACCGCAAGAACACGAGCAAAAACCAAGAAACCAAGAACACGAAGCACAGCACGATGTACCCTGCTTCGGGGCCCTCTTGTGGAGGTAACACCCCTACTGCAGCACTATCCTACTTGGTGTATATCTCAAGGTGACAAGTACAAGCCGCTCCTCGAGCTGTGTGATGATACAATGGTGAGAACTTGAGGTAGAAGATGAATCTACAAAAGGGGAAAAAAGGAACTCCGAGCTTGGATCCGAGGTGTCTCCGGGGATTCCGAGGTTCCTCTCTTGATTGATCCCTCCCTGGATCGATCCTCCACGCAGGAGGGGTTGAAGCCCATTAAATAGGCCAGCCGAGTTACCGTTGTGCCCCTCGCTGAACACTGTAGCCATGCCTCTGCTTTGGTCATCATCGTACCCCTGTCAGGGACAGGACATGGCCTGCCCATCCCCTGCATCACCACAGTAGAGCTAGGACGTCCCCATTGACAGAGACATGACGTAGCCACGCCGTGCTACCTCGTAGCCTTTTCCCCGGATCTCGCGTGGTCAGCGGTCAGAGACGTGCAGTCCCGCCGAACCCGGGGCACGCCTCTGCCAAGCTCCGTGACAGACGCTCCCGTGTCAGGCGGGAAGTGACAGGAGCATTGACTCCTGCCCGACCTACGGCTCCTGGCCATGGTTAGCCCGGCACGGATGTGTCGGGCTCCTTACCTCGGGTCTTGCGCTTAAGATCTTTACCAGGTCGGACCTTACTTCCTTCAAATAGCTTCTCCTGCACTCACAATACAAATCATAGCACCGGGGTAGTTAGGTCGGCTGATCATAGCTCGGACTATGAACCTCGGCCCATGCCAGCGGGATACCTCGGACCCCTCTGGGCCAAGACAGGCCGGCCTTTATATTCTCCAGGTAAAGATGAAGCTCGGACACTCCCAGGCCCAAACAGCACTAGTAGGAAAACCCAATTCTATGGATCCGGCCGTGCGCTACAGAATAAGCTTCTGTGGCGCACCAAAAACTGGTGCGCCACAGAATAAGGCTATTCTGTGGCGCACCGGAACTGGTGCGCCACAGAATTTGCTATTCTGTGGCGCACCTAAGCTGGTGCGCCACAGAATAGTGCTATTCTGTGGCGCATGTGGCTGGTGCGCCACAGAATAGTGCTATTCTGTGGCGCATGGAAGCTGATGCGCCACAGAATTCTGGTTTTCTGTGGCGCATGGGCCACGTGCGCCACAGAAATGCAAATTCTGTGGCGCACGAGGCCATGCGCCACAGAAATCAGAAATTCTGTGGCGCACCAAGCCCCATGCGCCACAGAATTTTTTTAAAAACAGCTCCACACCCCCCCCCCCCCCCCCCCGTGGATCGTCTTTCAGTTTTCAAAACACTCAAAGAAAATGTTAAAAAATTCAAAAAATAAAATCCTTCGAGATGTGGTTAGGTGTTACTGTCTAGTTCGTATAGAAATCTTGAAATATGAATTTTGACCTTTTTTGCAAAATCCAGAAAAAAAACGTAAAACGGCCATAACTTTTGCATACGACGTCGAAAAAATGCGTTTAATATGTCAAAAAAGTTATTTCAAAATGAAAAAATAAAAAAAAATAAAAAATTCAAATTTTTTTGGATTTGTTGAGTTTTTGGATTTTTTGAAGTTTTTTGAATTTTTTGGGATTTTTTGAATTTTTTGAATTTTTTTGACTTTTTTTGAATTTTTGATTTTTTTTGGATTATTTGAACTTTCTGTACAAACTTTTGAATTTTTTGAATTTTTTGAAACATATATATACACATAACACACATAAACTACACACACATATATAGACATACACAAGGGTTAAAAGGGTTGATATGATACTATTATCAATAAGAACTTGAGTAGCAGGATGGTAGGTGAAGTGAATAGAACTTAGAAGTTAAGCGTGCTTGGGTGGGAGCACTCCTAGGATGGGTGACCTAGCGGGAAGTCAACATTTGAGATTCACTAGGAGTGTTAAAAATGTTCAGAAAATTCAAATATATAGGAATTTCCAAATTATTTCATTTTCTGATTTTTGTGAATTTTTTCAATTTTTTTGAAATTTTTTGGGAATCCAGATCTAGATCTGGCCGCCATTTTTTTGAAATTCAAAAAAACAATTCTGTGGCGCACGGGGTAGGGTGCGCCACAGAATAAGCTATTCTGTGGCGCACCGGGCTGGGTGCGCCACAGAATAGCTTATTCTGTGGCGCACTAGGTGGTGCGCCACAGAATAGCTTATTTAGTGGCGACTATTCTGTGGCGCACCACCCATGCGCCACAGAATAGCAAAATGGTGCGCCACAGAATAGCTTTTCTGTACTAGTGCAGGTCGGCCCCTTCCGTACCTCGGCACATCTTTAAACTCAACTCATTCCAAGCCTTGACCCTACCCGGGGGTAGCCCCCCGACATTAGTCCCCGAAGCTGGTGCGGTCCTACGACCTCGGATGGAGGGCCGTAGCAGGTTCAAAATAAGCAAGGCACCACCTCTAAAACCGACCTCAAATATAGCTCTGCCGAGGTACTTCCCATAGACCATAATCTAATCCGAGGTTGATCTGCAATATGACCTTTCCGAACTGTTTGACTCAGCACAATCTTGCCTCAAGATTTTCCGGGGCACGTCGCGAAGAATCTCTGCCCGGACTCTGAAATCCGGACCTTTGAAAGACAGGTCCGGACCACACGCCGCCTTCGTCAGCCGGACCCACCAAACAGTGCACATGCGCACTCAAGTGCTTGACCAATTTGACCGCCCACGACCCCTCGGTTTTCGCGCTGACCAGCGCAGAAGATCCGGCGCTGGCGGTTGCCATCCTGTGGCCCACGATGTGGTCGATCATGCGGCCACAACCGCCGCCACCGCATTCTCGCCCGCACACGATCCCACGTCCTCCCGATAACCGCGCGGTAGTGCGCAGTTACCGCACGCGGTTATAAATAGGGGCCCAGGGGGAACTTCTTCTTCCTCCCCACACTCCTCGATTTCATCCAGCCGCCGCGCCCTCTGCTTTGAGCTCCGCCGCCCATTGCCACCGTCTTGCAGCAGCGTTCCGCACCGCCGTCCAGCGCCTCGCCGCACCGGAGTACGCGCGATGCGCCTTGCGCCGCCACTCCGCCGTCGATCCTTCGCGCCACCATCGACTCGCCATCAAGCCTCGATCTTCGAGTTCTTCACCGGTGAGTTCTTCGTTTCCCCTCCATTGCCATGGGTGAGTTCATCCTTCGATGAACTCGAGGATCTTGATGAACCCTACGATCTTGATGAACTAGATGATCCCCTCTCGAGCTCTTTTAGTACCTTTAAATCTCATCTAGATTCATTTTAGATACATCCATAGCACTGTCCTCTTAGTTTTGCCCTTGATGAACTCGAGTTTACTTTCCTTTTAGCCCATCGGTAGATCTTTGCTAGTATCTCGCAGTGGTAGAAACGTGTTTCCCGACTAAATCCTTTAGCCCGGCTATCCCGAATGATCCGAGGTATTTACCCCGGCTATCCTGAATTGCCCGAGGTACTTACCCCGGTTGAACCTCCTCTTCTGCAGGAAAGCGTCCACATGTCTTCTGCCCCGGATCACGCCGAGGCAGGAGCACCTGGAGAACGAGGTAGCTGGGAGGGATCCGATGTCACGGAGGCCGACATTAAGTGGCTCCGAGATTCACGGCGGATCCCGGCCAATCTCATCTGCCGGGTTCCGAAGAAAGAAGATATCGAACCCGACGTGGAATCCGGGGAGCGGGTCTTCTTCCTGGATCACTTCGAACGTGGTTTCGGACTCCCGGCCGGGAAATTCTTCCGGGACTTCTTGGACACCTTTGGGCTACAACCACACCACCTGCCCGCCAATGCCATCCTCCAACTCTCGGCCTACGCAACTTTTTCCGAGGGTTACCTCGGATTATGGCCTAGCATCGAGTCATGGGCCAAGTACTTCCAGCTCAAGAAACAAAGTGTCCCGAACAAGAAGGTCATGGACAAGGAGATGACCGCTTGCGGGGGGCCTCGATTTCGCCTCGGCGATTCTCTGAGTTTCCTCGGATTCAGGGCCTGGACTCCTGCCGCAAATGGCAACGCTCCTTCTTCTATGTGAAGAACCCGGACACCGAAGACCTTATTAACTTGCCGGAGTTCACCATCGGATCCCTACTGCCCAACTCAACTGGGATTACGAGCCTGCGCCCGACGCTCCCGAGGTTTTATTGATCCATCAGACCATGATGTCACTCCAGGAGAAAAGTTGGGGAGCAGATGACATTTTGCGCACCATGATCACCCGCCGAGTTAATCCTCTACAAACGCGGGCCCACAAGATCTGCCACATGAGTGGTCGCTATGACCCCACCCGGAATAGCACTCATGAACTTAGTGACTCCGAAGTGAAGAGGCGCATCCGGGCCATCGCCAAGACCACCATGCCCGATAAGTGGAAATGGGGTGTCAAGCCCTATGACCGAGATCACCTTCCAGCCCAAGTAAGTGTACCTTACCCGGCGTATAATATTCCTCGGTTTCATTTTCACCCCGACATTGTATTGATTCTTGTGCTAACTCGGTTTTACCTCGCCACCTCTGCAGAAGTTCACTCGACAGGAAATCGAGGATGGCCCCATTTCTTCTAAGGAGTGGACTCTCGACCTGCCTATTCCGGTCGCCGCCGAGGCTGAAGATCCGGACCATGAGGATCACCTCCCTATTCCCAAGGCCACCTCGGGTAAGACTCGCGATTGCCCGTCGCACCGCCCACCAGTTCGATCGTCCATCCAGGATTGGCCCGATGATGACGATGATGATTGTCAAATTCTAGAACCTGTCAATGTTATTCCAATTCCCATGGCCCAAGGATCACCTCCCTATTCCCAAAGCTGTCAATGGGCACGTGGCGAAGAATCTCTGCCCGGACTCTGAAATCCGGACCTTTGAAAGACAGGTCCTGACCACACGCCGCCTTCGTCAGCCGGACCCACCAAACAGTGCACATGCGCACTCAAGTGCTTGACCAATTTGACCGCCCACGACCCCTCGGTTTTCGCGCTGACCAGCGCAGAAGATCCGGCGCTGGCGGTTGCCATCCTGTGGCCCACGATGTGGTCGATCGTGCGGCCACAACCGCCGCCACCGCATTCTCGCCCGCACATGATCCCACGTCCTCCCGATAACCGCGCGGTAGTGCGCAGTTACCGCACGCGGTTATAAATAGGGGCCCAGGGGAACTTCTTCTTCCTCCCCACACTCCTCGATTTCATCCAGCCGCCGCGCCCTCTGCTTCGAGCTCCGCCGCCCATTGCCACCGTCTTGCAGCAGCGTTCCGCACCGCCGTCCAGCGCCTCGCCGCACCGGAGTACGCGCGCTGCGCCTTGCGCCGCCACTCCGCCGTCGATCCTTCGCGCCACCATCGACACGCCATCAAGCCTCGATCTTCGAGTTCTTCACCGGTGAGTTCTTCGTTTCCCCTCCATTGCCATGGGTGAGTTCATCCTTCGATGAACTCGAGGATCTTGATGAACCCTACGATCTTGATGAACTAGATGATCCCCTCTCGAGCTCTTTTAGTACCTTTAAATCTCATCTAGATTCATTTTAGATACATCCATAGCACTGTCCTCTTAGTTTTGCCCCTTGATGAACTCGAGTTTACTTTCCTTTTTAGCTCATCGGTAGATCTTTGCTAGTATCTCGCAGTGGTAGAAACGTGTTTCCCGCCTAAATCCTTTAGCCCGGCTATCCCGAATGATCCGAGGTATTTACCCCGGCTATCCTGAATTGTCCGAGGTACTTACCCCGGTTGAACCTCCCTCTTCTGCAGGAAAGCGTCCACATGTCTTCTGCCCGGATCACGCCGAGGAAGGAGCACCTGGAGAACGAGGTAGCTGGGAGGGATCCGATGTCACGGAGGTCGACATTAAGTGGCTCCGAGATTCACGGCGGATCCCGGCCAATCTCATCTGCCGGGTTCCGAAGAAAGAAGATATCGAACCCGACGTGGAATCCGGGGAGCGGGTCGTCTTCCTGGATCACTTCGAACGTGGTTTCGGACTCCCGGCCGGGAAATTCTTCCGGGACTTCTTGGACACCTTTGGGCTACAACCACACCACTTGCCCGCCAATGCCATCCTCCAACTCTCGGCCTACGCAACTTTTTCCGAGGGTTACCTCGGATTATGGCCTAGCATCGAGTCATGGGCCAAGTACTTCCAGCTCAAGAAACAAAGTGTCCCGAACAAGAAGGTCGTGGACAAGGAGATGACCGCTTGCGGGGCGGCCTCGATTTCGCCTCGGCGATTCTCTGAGTTTCCTCGGATTCAGGGCCTGGACTCCTGCCGAAATGGCAACGCTCCTTCTTCTATGTGAAGAACCCGGGCACCGAAGACCTCATAACTTGCCGGAGTTCACCATCGGAGCCCCTACTGCCCAACTCAACTGGGATTACGAGCCTGCACCCGACGCTCCCGAGGTTTTATTGATCCATCAACCATGATGTCACTCCAGGAGAAAAGTTGGGGAGCAGATGACATTTTGCGCACCATGATCACCCGCCGAGTTAATCCTCTACAAGCGCGGGCCCACAAGATCTGCCACATGAGTGGTCGCTATGACCCCACCGGAATAGCACTCATGAACTCAGTGACTCCGAAGTGAAGAGGCGCATCCGGGCCATCGCCAAGACCACCATGCCCGATAAGTGGAAATGGGGTGTCAAGCCCTATGACCGAGATCACCTTCCAGCCCAAGTAAGTGTACCTTACCCGGCGTATAATATTCCTCGGTTTCATTTTCACCCCGACATTGTATTGATTCTTGTGCTAACTCGGTTTTACTTCGCCACCTCTGCAGAAGTTCACTCGACAGGAAATCGAGGATGGCCCCTTTCTTCTAAGGAGTGGACTCCCGACCTGCCTATTCCGGTCGCCGCCGAGGCTGAAGATCCGGACCATGAGGATCACCTCCCTATTCCCAAGGCCACCTCGGGTAAGACTCGCGATTGCCCATCGCACCGCCCACCAGTTCGATCGTCCATCCAGGATTGGCCCGATGATGACGATGACGATTGCCAAATTCTGGAACCTGTCAATGTTATTCCAATTTCCTATGCTCCTCCGACATATAAGAACTTTCATCCAGCGTCTGCAGCCTCCCGGAAGCGCTCAGGACCCGGTACCTCGGATGCCGAGGCTTCTAAGACCTCGGAGACTGCAGCGCCCAAAGCCAAGCGTGCCAAGAAGACCTCGGCGAGGCACAAGAAACGAGGCCCCGTGGAGGAAGATGCGTAAGTCACCTTGCTCCTTTTTACTTCTCACGCTGTTCCGAGGTTAAGCTTTTTATACTCTAACTTAATCTTTCTTTTTCGTCTAGCCCGGCTCGGCAGATCAAACAGAGCCACAGCTCGATACATTCACCACTGCCTCCAGTGGTTGAATCTAAGACAACCGAGGCCGAGGTTAACCTCGGCAGCCCCGCCAGAGCCTCTCCTCCAGAACAGTCCGTTGATACCACAGCCCGGAGAGGACCATCTCCTCCCCGGGCGTGTCGCCTCCGCCGAACTTCCACCGCCGAGCTCTGACTCAGGCCTGGGACACTCTGCTCCCAGCCAAGATCAGACTCCTCCGCGTCCTCAGAAGGATGCGGAGACAGATCGCGCCAAGACTCCGGCTAAGACCGTGCTGGAGCCTCGGCTCTCCCCCAAGTCTCAAGCTGCGCGCAACCAGCAGCAACAGCAGCAGAAGAAGCAACAACAACAACTGCAGAAGCAAAAGCTTCAGCAGCAGCAGAAAGATTCAGCTCGAGTTGTTGAGCCCCCCAAACAGCCACAGCAAACTCCGATGCCGCCACCGCCACCGGGCCCCAAGGCTGCGAGCACCCAACTGGTGCCGCATGTCCCTGCGCCGAAGTCCACCTTGACCAAGACCGCGCCTTCGAGCTCTCAGGTCGCCACCTCCCGAGCTCTTTTTGCTGCTACCATCCAGCCGAACATCAGCAGCTGGGAGGTCGGGCAACTCCGGACCAAGAGCGGGAACAGCTTAGGCTCGGAGAAGCATTACGACATGGACTGGAACTCGGCTGACACTGCCGAGGTCTCCTCTAATCCGACCTCTGAGCATCCAGCTGGACCTAGCGCCGTGCTCCAGTCCATTTACAACATGCAGACTGCGGTCCTTGATTGCAGCAAGAAGGCATCGGTAAGTTTCTTTACGCAACTCTCTTTCTTCCTTTGAAACCAAATGACAAACATCACTATTCCCAGTCCCCGAGATTCGGGTTGAGCAATTGACACTCCACCGAGTTAAAATTGCTCGGCTTGAATCTCAAAAACTTGTCATTTCTCCAATGCTGAGTCCCCGAGGCCAATGCCGAGTCCCCGGGACTCAATTGGGCCTCGGGTGCTAAAAAGACCTCGGATTTCTTCGAAATGTAAATCTTCAATATTCGTGTCAAATCTCTTTCCGCCGAACTGATCTCTCTATTTTTTCAGGAGTGCAACAATGCTCGGACCAAAATCTTCAAGAACCTCCTGCTGGATCACAACAACTGAAGAAGTCTCACCGGACTCTTCTATCAGCAAAGGAGCAGAGCGAGAAAGATTATGCCTCCAAGCTGAAGACAGCCGAGAAATAGCTCGGCTGCAACAAGAGCTGAACCGGGCTAATGAAGCCAAAGCTGCTGTGGAGGACGCTATGAAGGTCAAAGACCAGGCCGCCGAACAGCAGAAAGAAATTGCCAAGACCCTGGAGAACCGCGCCACCTCGGCCGAAACCGAACTGATCGCTCTCCGGCTATCGAAAAGTTGGTTGTCCGAGCTCACTCGGATTAATCACCAAATGGATAGTAAGTTTCCTTTCTCCTTTTCCTTATTTTCCGCCGACCTACACCCCGTGCCACCGTATGTCTTAATTCAGCGACAGCCTTTTTGTCTTCTTCAGAGCATTTTGAGCACTCCAAGGACAAAGCTGTCCGAGAAGTTCTAGCAGCTCGGGCAAAGAGGGCTGAGACAGAAACCCTCGGCGAAAGCTGGGATATCCAGGACCACCTCGTCGCCCTTAATGCTCGGATCAGGCCGCTCAGGGCCATTGGAACTAAACTGGTAGATGCTGCCATCCAGGTCCATCGTGCCCTCTGGCCCAAGGTTAAGACTCCCACTTGCATCGACGAGCTCGCCACGAAGCTAAAAGGAGCCGAGGCTAGACTTCGGGAGTGGAGATGCTCATCAGCTCGGGCTGGCGCGGACAAGGCCCTGGTGTTCGTGCTGTCTTGGTATGAATCTGTCGAGATCCACACGGTTACCTCCCTGCGCAAGGGCTCTCCTTGGAACACCACTCCTGATGGCATTGAGAAACGCCAAGCAGCAGCCGACCTCTTTGCTAGTTATGCAAACACCCGGACCTTCGATGACGGGCGCCTCTATTCTGAGGATGAAGAGAGCTCGGACGAGGAAGAAGAGTCCGGTGAAGAAGCTGCTGAAGGAACTGGTGAAGAAGGCTCTGACGGCGAGGAATTTGACTTCGACGAGCCTCAGAGCTCCAAGGGCAAGGCCGGCCAAACAACCGAGGTGGCTGAAGATTCTGATGATGACTTCAACTTCGACGAACCTCCGAACCCCAAGGGCAAGTCCGGCAAAGCCGTAGCCACCGAGGTGATCTCCCCCGACGTGACGGACACCCCGGCATCCACTCCAACAACCGAGGTTGCTTCCGCGACCAAGGTTGTTCCTGCGCCCGAGGTTCCTCCTCCCGAGACTTCGGCTCCCGAGGCTTCTTCCAGCGAGATTCCCACTACCACAACTTCGGCGACCGAGGTCTCTGGTTCCGAGGCCTGAACTTGTCTCAAGAAAAACATTAAATCCCGGTATGCCGGGTGCAGATGTAATAGACCTTAAGTAGTTTGCCGTGCTACCAGTACTATTATCTTGCTATCCGAACCATGCTTTTCTAAAATTTATGCCGAACCCTTTTGGAACGAGTCCCCGAGTTCACTTTCGTGTTTACTATACTTGGCATTCTTTGCTCTTGTCTACCATTTTGGCGTTCGACAGTCGAGTCACAAGATTGTTGTTTATAGCATACAGTACTTAGCAAATGCCGAGGTGTGTTTCAAAATCATCCGACATAAATGAAAGGTAAAGACAGGGGTTAGTAAACGACACATGCCGAACTATATTTTTGGACCGAGTCCCCGAGTCCATTTTCATGTTTCCCACGTTTTTTCATCTTTGCTCTTGACTACCATTTCGGCGTTCGTCAGTCGAGTCACAAGATTAGTTACACAGCATACATTACTTGAAGTTTGAGACGAGGTTCAAAACAGTTCGGCATATGAACGAAATTGACAAACAGAAATAAAACACAAGCACATGAGCGAGGCAGTCCCCGAGCTTCAACCTCGGAGTGCCGACATTTCATTAAGGATTAACCGAGGTACATACATTGCGCCCTTCATGAGTAGAAAGGTCGGAGTAGAGCTACATTCCATGGTCGCTTGACCTCTGATCCGGGGTTGTCCAGCCCATCTTTCCTTGGTTCCTGCGCATCTATAAGATAGTACGAATCATTGAGCAGAGCTCGGCTCACAATGAACGGTCCCTCCCATGGAGGTGACAACTTGTGCCGACCTTTCTTGCGCTGCACCAGCCTCAGCACCAAATCTCCCTCGTGAAACACACGAGGGTTGACATTCCGGCTATGATAACGTCGGAGACCTTGTTGGTATATTGCTGACCGAGATGAGGCCAATTCTCTAGCTTCCTCAAGCAGATCTACTGCATCCTCCCGAGCCTCTTTTGCCTCGGCTTCAGTGTACATTGCCACTCTGGGCGCATCATATTCGATGTCAGTGGGTAGCATAGCTTCTGCCCCATAGACCATAAAAAATGGCGTATAGCCAGTTGATCGATTTGGTGTGGTCCTTAGACCCCACAGTACTGCTGGTATCTCATCTATCCAACACCCCGGCGTTTTCAGCAGTGGTTCAATGAGCCGAGCCTTGATGCCGGCCAACACTAGAGCATTTGATCTTTCCACTTGTCCATTAGACTCCGGATGTGCCACCGAGGCTATGTCCAGCCGGATTCCCTTGTCCATGCAAAACCGAGCAAATTCTCCAACAGCAAAGTTCGTGCCGTTGTCCGAGATAATGCTATGGGGGTACCCATATCGCAGAATGATTCCTTCAAGAAAGTCACTGCTGAATGACCATCCAACTTCCGGATTGGTTTCACCTCGATCCATTTGGTGAACTTGTCCACCATCACCAGTATGTGCGTCATGTTACCTCGGGCTGGTTTGAACTCTCCCACCATATCCAAACACCATACCGCAAACGGCCAAGTGATAGGAATTGTTTTGAGCGCCGAGGCTGGCATATGCGTTTGCTTGGCAAACCTTTGGCATCCTTCACATCTCCGGACTATGTCCTCTGCATCAGCAAGAGCAGTGGGCCAATAGAACCCATGCGGAACACCTTGGCCACCAGAGCTCTTGTGCTGCAATGATGACCACACTCTCCTTGGTGGATCTCCAAAAGCATCTCCTTGCCTTCAGCTGGCTCGACACACCGTTGCAACACCTCGGTTACGCTTCTTTTATAGAGCTCCTTGTTGATGATGGTGTACGCCTTTGCCCTCCTTTGGATTCTCCTAGCCTCGGTTGTGTCACTTGGCAAGCTTCCCTCGTTATGAACTTCATGATCTGCTCCGCCCACTCCGGCACTGGGTGCAAAGGAAAAAGTTTCTCGTCCACCTCCATTGGTTCGGCCACCATAATCTCCTCCATTATTTCCTCCACCATCCTGCGACCAGTCCCCGAGTCTGACGAGCAGTCCCCGAGATTCGGTGCGCAGTCCCCGAGTTCTGCCACGCAGTCCCCGGGTCCGACCAGACGCATCCGACGTCTACCTCCATTGGAACAGGTCCGGACTCTTGCTCGCCGGGATGAAAATAGATTCGGATTCAGGAGAAGGTTTGATTGAAGGAGTTCTCAAGTGATTCAGGGCTACTCCAGGTGGTACTGCCTCTTTAGATGAACCGAGCTTTGACAACACGTCGGCAGCATTATTTTCTGTCCGAGGTATATGCTTGTATTCACACCCTTCAAAGAACCCGGATATCTTTTGCACATGGAACCGATATAACGCCATGTTGGCATCCAGAGCATCCCAAGTTCCAGAAGATTGCTGCACCACCAGGTCGGAATCGCCGAAGCATTCCATACGCCGGATACCGATCTCCTTCGCCACATTGAGTCCATGGATTAAGGCCTCATACTCCGCCACATTGTTTGATGCCGAGAAATGAATCTGCAGCACATATTTCAGCTGATCTCGCTTCGGTGAGGTGAGGACTATTCCGGCCCCCAGCCCGATCTTTGTCTTGGACCCATCAAAATGCATCTTCCAATAATTATAGTCCGGCCTGGGTGGCTCATACTGCATCTCGGCCCAATCACAAAAGAAGTCCGGCAGCGCCTGGGATTTGATTGCATCTCTTCTCTCATAATGTGGTGCATATGGAGACACCTCAATCGCCCATTTGGCAACTCGGCCAGTTGCATCTTTGCACCCGATGATCTCCGAGATTGGAGCTTCGCACACCACCGTCATGGGATGCTCCTGGAAATAATGCTTCAACTTCTTGACCGCCAGGTAGACACCATACGTCATCTTCTGGTAGTGAGGGTAATTCTGCTTCGAGGTAGAGATCACCTCGCTCAAGTAATACACCGGTCTCTGCACCGACCTGCCACCTTCTTCGCGCTCCACCACCACTGCCACACTTACAACTCGGTTTGTGGCCGCAATGTAAAGTAACATCGGCTCATTGTGCAATGGTGATGCCAACACCGGAGCGGTGGACAACATCTTTTTCAGCTCATTGAACGCCACGTCGGCCTGCGGGGTCCATGTAAACCCGGTACTTTTCTTCATGAGCTGGTACAAAGGTAAGGCTTTTTCTCCCACCGCTACAAATCGGCTCAACGAGGCTAGCACCCTGTGAATTTCTGCACATCTTTCAAACACTTCGGTAATTTCATGTTTCAATAGCTCGGATCTTGGCCGGGTTAACCTCGATACCTCGGCTAGACACCAGGAATCCAAGCAACTTTCCAGCCGGGACACCAAAGGTGCACTTGTCCGGGTTAAGTTTCAACCGATATTTTCTCAAATTCACAAATGTCTCCTCGAGATCCTCGAGGAGAGTACGTTTCTCCTTAGTTTTGATGACGATATCATCGACATACACTTGCACATTTTTGCCCATTTGAGAGTGCAGGCATTTCTGCATACACCTCTGATAAGTTGCCCCGGCATTCCTCAGACCAAAACACATGACACGATAGCAATACGCCCCATACGGGGTAATAAAAGCAGTCTTTATTTGATCCTTCGGGTTCAGTGGTATCTGGTGAAAACCAGAGTACGCATCGATAAAAGACAACAGTTCACAACCAGCAGTGGAATCAATCACTTGATCAATCCGAGGTAATGGAAACGGATCTTCGGGCACGCCTTGTTGAGGTTAGTGAAGTCAATGCACATGCGCCACACCTTGACCACGGCTGGCTCGTCTTTCTTCTTTTCCACCAAGACCGGATTGGATATCCAGTCCGGATGCAGCACCTCCATAATGAACCCGGCTGCAAGCAACTTAGCCAGCTCGTCCAGCACCACTTGTCTTCGGTCGTCTGAGAGACGACGGGTCGGTTGCCTCACCGGTTTCACCTCCGGCCTGACAAATAAAGAGTGCTCTGCCAACTCCCTCGGAACACCAGGCAGGTCCTTAGCCGACCATGCAAAGATATCCCGATTCTCACGGAGGAAGTGACAGAGCTCGCTTTCCTATTTCTCGCCCAGCCCGGTCCCAATGAGGGCCATGCGCTCCGGGTGCTCCGGGTCAATGGGGATCTTCTTGGTCTCCTTGGGCACCTCGAATGCTGCAGTTGAGTCCGGGCTCATCAGTCCGGACATGCCGAGCTGTGTGACTGCGCCATTGCCACCACTTGATGCAGCTTCTTCTTCTCAGCTGCAATCACCAAAGATTCGGCCAGATTAGACCCCGCCGAGGCACACTGAATGGCTCGCTTGTAGTCACCCGAGATGGTTATGATCCCATTGGGCCCCGGCATTTTCATCTTCAGGTATGCAACATGGGTGGAAATCATGAACTTGGCCAGAGCCGGCCTTCCAAGCAATGCATGGTATGCACTCTCCAAGTCCACCACCTCGAACTCGATACTCTCAACTCGGCAGTTATCCTTGGTTCCAAATGCTACATCCACCCATATCTTGCCCATGGGTGCACAGGAAACGCCAGGCACAATCCCATGAAAAGTACAACTGCTCGGCATCAACTGATTTGGCGATATGCCCAATTTCACCATTGTGTCTCGGTACATGATGTTGATGGCACTGCCATTGTCCACCAGAACTCGGGTGAACCTCACATTGTTTGTAGGCCCACACAACGTCGGATCTACCACCAGGGCATACTTTCCAGGGCTCGGCATGATCCGAGGTGTATCTTTCCTGCTCCAAGTGATCTCCTGCTCAGACCAGTTCATATAGGTCGGCACCACCGGCATTACTGCATTCACCTCCATGGCACGCCTCTGCACACTCTTCTTGTCAGTTGGCTCGGTCACAAAGACCACATAGCTCGCATGAGCCTCTCTATAGTCATTTCCGGGGTATTCATACTGCTGACTTGGTCCGGCACCATATTGTTGTTATTACCTCGGACATTCACAACATTCACGGGCCTTGCTGCTGCAGGCCTCGGAGGAGGTGCAGTGGTTATCGGGGTAACATTTGCTCCGGACAGATTCGGGTTAGGCCTCGGCTGAAATCTCTGAGGTGGTCCTCCTCTGTTTCCTCCGGCCTTCGCCCCTTCTTCCTGATTCTGTGGTTCCAGCTGCACTGCCGGGTTGAATGGTTGGCTGGCTTACGCGGGTCGGTCGTATGGTAACGGCAAGGACCATCTAACATCGATTCATAAGTCAAGGGTGGCTCCGGGTTCGGACTAAATGCCGGACCATTGATTTTCGGCCTCTGGACACCTCCAGCTCCGGGCTGATCCGGGTTCACCGCTGCAACTTGGTTCGAGGTGTATGGTAGTCCGGCTCCCTCCTCTTGTGTCCGAACTCTTGGCGGTCATTACACCTTGGTCCGAGCCGGTTGTTTATTGGCTCCCTCCTTCTGTTACGTGCCACTGCCTCTGCTGCTGGCTGCATCGGATCACCAAGAGCATAAGAATCTGCAATCCGGATTGTCTCTGCTAGGATTTCGGCATATCTCTTTGGAGCCTCTGCCACAGCATGCTGCCATGTCGGCAACCATCTGCAAACCAGGAAATGGCCTGTGCCTCTACAACTCCTTCACAGGAATTCCGAACATTGCTCCACCGAGTTAAGAACTCTCGGTCAGTTTCATGATCATCTTGCTTACATGCTGCCAGGAGCTGAGGTCGGTTTGGCCTCTTGTATGTACTAGCAAAGTTGCTGTTAAACGCCAGCTCCAAGTCTATCCAGGAGTTGATACTATACTCCGGCAAATTATTCAGCCAGATCCGAGCTGGACCTTCCAACATGTGCGGGAGATACCGGACCGCCCATCGGCGATTGCCCCCCGCTATGTGCACCGAGGATACATAATCTGTCAGCCAATCTTGCGGCTTGGTGCTCCCGTTGTATGGCTTGGTGTTCCGACCTAACTGGAACTGAGATACTGGCGGTGGTGGCTCCTCATGATCCGAGGTCCGAAACACGCCGGACCAGGAGGGCCTTCCTCCTCCAACTGCTCGGACAAGTAGATTCTATCCAGCTTGTTACGAACATCGCCGGAGCTAACATCCGAGCTCCTATCCGAGGTCCCAACGCCCCATCCACTCTGTGGTATCCGGCTCGCGCCATGGCCGAGTCTCCATCATCATCGGTCATCGCCTTGACCGACATTCTGAGGTTGCTGAACATACTCCGGCTCTCGCTGATATTGCTCCTGCGGCCGGGGTTGTTGCTGATGCCTCGGGGGCGGAGGTGGTTTACCTCGGCCAGCCGACGCTGCTTGCCCGCCATTCTGATTTCCCTGACCGGAGTTACCCTTAGCTCGGCTTGCATTACCTTGGCCGGGGTTTCCCTTAGCTCGGCTAGCATTGCCCTGGCCCACCTTCTGCTTTGCTGCTAACACCGGATCATACATCATCTGCAGCTGCTTGTTCTGACCCGAGGTGACACTCCGGGCTCGATCGGCTCCTCCGACGAGTGGAGACGAGGCTTGCCCCTTGGACACCTGACTAACTGGCCTAGCTGAATAAACCATCTGCGAATCACCAGCCCCGGCATATGCTCTGCGGAGAGCCTCATTCTGCTGGTTAGCTACATACACTAATTCATTGACTCGCTTCTGCTGCGCACGCCATGCATCTCCAGTCAACCCGGATAGCTCGGCCCTGCCTGCCTCGGCAGCTCTGAGGTTCTTAGCAGGGGAACTATATACCGGCCTTCCAGTCGACACGCGACTCTCACTCCTAGCCGAGGTGGTAGGTCGAGCCTCCCTGTTCATCTCATCATTGAGCCCCTTGCCTCTCTGCCGCACCTCGGCTCCCCTATTTGTATCAGCTGCTACCGGGGTGAAGCCATTCGCTGCATTGTACTCACGCATATCTCTATTGAACTCATCTCTAGCTGTCATCATTGCTACAGCCTCCTTTTGCAACAGGACACGCTTTGCCTCTAGCGGCCGCAGTCACTACTACATCCACTCCTGGATTTACTGGGTCGCCAGTGTCTCCTATTTCTACTAGGGTCGCACCTCGGCCCTGCACCTCGGGGGTACCAGGCAACTCTTTCTCTAGCCTGGGCTTTGCAGATCTCACCTTAGCAACCTCGGCCGGCTTGGATTTGCTGGCATCTCCTTTGCCAGCGGCATCAACCGGACCGGTCATCATCACCTCCACGCAGCTCTCGGGGCGAGTGATACGCCGACCTAGAGCCGCAAGGAGAGGAGTTTCGTCGTCCACGAGCACCTGCTCCGGGTACTCGCGAACAACCTCGACAGCAACATAGGTGACGAAGCTGCCAAGCATCATGGTGAAGCCATGCTCGGGGAAGGGCTTGCCGGCGAAACACCCCGCATTGTCGCTGATGAAGGTGAACTCACCGATCTTGGCGATAAGCCCGGAAAGAACACGCTCGCCTGAGCCCGTCCGGATGTAAACTCCCTCCAACGCCTCAATCTGCCCCACGGTGGGCGCCAACTGTCGTGGTGGGATCACGGCAGATGCCATAGGTATGGCTAAGATGGGGCCGAATGGTCGTTGGGGGAATCCGGGGAGGGTTTATGCACTCAAGAAGTGCACAAGCAAGAACACGCAAGAAACCGCAAGAACACGAAAAACCAAGAAACCAAGAACACAAAGCACACCACGATGTACCCTGCTTCGGGGCCCTCTTGTGGAGGTAACACCCCTACTGCAGCACTATCCTACTTGGTGTATAGCTCAAGGTGACAAGTACAAGCTGCTCCTCGAGCTGTGTGATGATACAATGGTGAGAACTTGAGGTAGAAGATGAAGCTACAAGGGGGAAAAAGGAACTCCGAGCTTGGATCCGAGGTGTCTCCGGGGATTCCGAGGTTCCTCTCTTGATTGATCCCTCTCTGTCGATCCTCACGCAGGAGGGGTTGAAGCCCATTATATAGGCCAGCCGAGTTACCGTTGTGCCCCTCGCTGAACACTGTTGCCATGCCTCTGCTTTGGTCATCATCGTACTCCTGTCAGGGACAGACATGGCCTGCCCATCCCCTGCATCACCACAGTAGAGCTAGATGTCCCTCTGACAGAGACAGGACGTGGCCGCCGTGCTACCTCGTAGCCTTTTCCCAGATCTCGCGTGGTCAGCGGTCAGAGACGTGCAGCCCCGCCGAACCCGGGGCACGCCTCTGCCAGGCTCCGTGACAGACGCTCCCGTGTCAGGCGGGAAGTGACAGGAGCATTGACTCCTGCCCGACCTACGGCTCTTGCCTTGGTTAGCCCGGCACGGATGTGTCGGGCTCCTTACCTCGGGTCTTGCGCTTAAGATCTTTACCAGGTCGGACCTTACTTCCTTCAAATAGCTTCTCCTGCACTCACAATACAAATCATAGCACCGGGTAGTTAGGTCGGCTGATCATAGCTCGGATTATGAACCTCGGCCCATGCCAACGGGATACCTCGGACCCCTCTGGGCCAAGACAGGTCGGCCTTTATATTCTCCAGGTCAAGATGAAGCTCGGACACTCCCAGGCCCAAACAGGTCGGCCCTTTCCGTACCTCGGCACATCTTTAAACTCAACTTATGCCAAGCCTTGACCCTACCGGGGGTAACCCCCGACAGCAACAAGGTTCGACGCCCTCGGTACATGCTGAATATCAAAGGAACCAAAATCAAGAGCTAGCACTCTAACTTCAGAAAGAATCGGAGCAACAACTGGCCACTGTGATATTGAGAAAACTGCTGTCGTCTTATTATACATACACTTACATATACGCAAATACGGAAAAATCACAGGGCACCAGACAGCAGTACATAACACAGGGCACACGAAGCCGTACTTACTCACTCGGCACCGGGGCACGGGGGACTGCGATCACCAACAAGTCAGACTGTCGGCGCGTGGTGAACCCGGCCGCCTCGGTCATGTCCATCTCCTCGGGACCATCCCTCCGGCAGCTCCCAGTCAAAGTGGAACAGCAGTGCCGCGAGCGCGAGCTCAATGTGCACCAGACCGAAGGCCATGCCGGGGCACATCCCCTGCCGGCACCGAAAGGCACATACTCAAAAGTCTGTCCCCTTGAACTCCCTGCTGGTGCCACCAACTTGCACATCGAACCTCTCCGGGACGAACTCCTCCGGCGCGTCCCAGTGCGCCGGGTCCCTGCCGATCGCCCATGCGTTGACAAGCACCATCGCGCCCCTGGGGCACGTCGAACCCGAGCACCTCGCACGGACTGCTGCACTCGCGTGGCACCAGGAGCGGCGCTGCGGGATGCAGCCGGAGCGTCTCCTTTATGACGAGCCGCAGGTAGTGCAGGTTTGTAAGGTTGTTCTCCGTCACCTTGTCGTGGCCAGCGAGCTCTCTACGGACCTCCTCTTGTGCCTTCCGCATCACCGTCGGGTTACGCATCAGCTCGGCCATTGCCCACTGCAGCATGGTGGCCGATGTCTCGCTGCCGCGGCAAACATGTCCTGCAAGAGAAGCAGAGTAAGTAATTAAGAGGATGCATTTTGGGGCTTAATCTTGCTGATTGTAACAAGAACTTGCAATGATGACGGCTTTGATGTTGAGCGGGGTGAGTGGGTACTGAAAGTCCATCTCCTTCTGGAGCCTGAGGAGCACGTCAAGCAAGTCTTCGTGTTCCTCAGTGGCGGCAGCTCTGTTCTCCTGGCGTTCCTGGAATAGTGTCCACGAAGCCGAACATGGCGCTGCGGCGACGCTCGATCTCGCCTGGATGCGGCTGAGGCGCATCGCGAGACGGGACGAAGGGAAAGATGTCCGGCAGGCTCATCCCCGGAATGATCTTGAACGCCTCCTCCAGCAGCCTCAGGAACGTGTCTCGGTCCGTGCTCCGGCAGCCGATGACGGCGCGCACCGAGGAGTCCGCGACGAACGCCGCATCCTCTCGGACAGGTTCACCGGCCTCGCGGAAGTCGCCTCGGAACGACGGAGCGGAGGAGTAGGCCGAGCTCGTCCTCGCGGATGGGGCGGAATAACTGGACGCGGCGGGAGCTGAGGAGCTCAACGGTGCAGATCTTGCGGAGCTGGCGCCACGCGTTGCCGTAGGGCGCGAAGACGAGGCCCTCGGCACCCTGGAACACGCGGCGCAGCATGGGCCCGATGGGACGCGTTGCGAAGTCACGTCGTGGGTCTTCATGATCTCACGCGCGGCGTCTGGGGACGAGGCGACCACCACGGGGACTTCGCCGAAGCGGAGCAGCATGAGCGGGCCATGGCGCCGCGCCAGGTCACGCATGGCGCGGTGCGGAGCGCGCCCGCGAGGTGGTGCAGGTGTCCGATCACCGGCAGTGCCCATGGCGACGGAGGCAGCCGCTGGCCGGAGCCGGACCTCAACGAGTGACCGCAAGGTAGATGAGCGGTAACCACGGCTAGAAGTAGTACGTAGAACGACGGGAGCTCGGCGGCCATGGCCACTGCTTCGATCGAGCTTGATTGGTGCGGGAACGAAGCGGAGCTTCAGTGTCGTGTCGTCTGAACTGAAACTCTGTGTGAACTGTGATATGGATCTGTGGTAGTGGTGTCGTTTATGAATGAGGTGGTAAGAGGACTAACGGTTGACTCATTCCATTCTTGCTTTGAACGTTTGAGTTTTCGTCGGTTTGTTCCATGAAGAAGCGTATTTCTTTGCACGTGACACAATTTCTGCATTTTTGGCTAAGGGGGCTGTACTGATCAACTAACGGTCAAATTCAGGTGGTAAGTGCTTATGTTAGGTGGCGCCTATCCTTTAGAAGTTGGGGAGCTTGTTACTTCATTAAGTTCTTTTTGTATTTAGCATGTGTATCGTTCAGCAAATACGTCTGCTTACCTCTGTGCGAAGCGTGCACGCACTTTGGAAGCGACGGATTGCTGGCTAGACCAACCTCCTGGTTTGCTTAAAACTAGCCTCTTAGCAGATTCTGCTGGGGCTGTGGGTGTTGAACAAAACTCCCCAAATTCCCACGCAAAAAAGTGCTTTATGTTAGACTATTTGGAACTATTAAAATCCAAGAGGACTCAAGCATATCTGTTGGAAACCACCTAGTTTTGAGGAGCAAGATAGCGTGACTAGGAATCCCCTGTGAAAAACACTCATAAAATGCAGGGAGTTGGTCGATATGTAGAATATAATCAACTCTGGTGGTAAATTAATATTGTGCAAGTAGTTGAGAACGATTATGCTCTTCTACTTCCTCAATAATTTGAAGCTTGAGACATTTATTAGTACATGCATGACTAAAGAGACGAATATCACTCTGATATGTTGATCGACTAACATAATAATAGCACCTATTGTTTTTTATCTTTCGAGCCATAAAGAACGAGAATAGTATTTTTATATTATATAAGTTTTAAGCATAAAATATTAAGTTTAGAAATTAGGATGATATATCAAAACCACTCTGATGACCATTTGGCTAGATACTACATGAATATTTGTAGGGTAAAAATCAATTTGAACTATCAATGCGCATGCCGTTCAACACATTTTATTTTCTCTAGCCGATTGTGTGTCTCTGCTTGGTTAAAATTAAAAGCTTGCCGGCCCATATATGAATCAAAAAAGACAGACAACGGTTTTGAACAAATACTCGGTTCCAAATGAAGATTTAAGAAATATTTGTATGGCCTAATTTTTTTCTTGGTACATATAGATATTGCTATAGTGATCTATGAATGCAATGAAGAAATGCTAACTTGAAAAAAACAATACTAACTTCCTATCGAGTAATGCATAAAGTAAATAGTTCATTTGGTTGTGAAAAAAAGAAACCATACACGTCCAGAAAGATATTAATATTACGGTTGAGTAGCCAAGTTACACTATGAAAAAACAATTTGAACATTTACATTTCATATTTATATCCCGTTCAGCCACACGGGCTAATGACTAGTGTATAATACCGTGTTGTAGTATAAATGTAAGTGGACAACTGAAGAATTGAATAATTCTATATTATTCCATTGTAATACGGGAGACCCGCGAGGGCCCATAGGAGTGGCGGCCGTGCGGCCACACATGGCACCAATTTTTTGGGCCCCCAATAGATCTGGCCTAGGCCATCAGCAAGTAGAAAGGTGCTATTCTAAACTAGGAGAAAACTGTTATGATACTGAACCTCATGCATTTTCGAGCATCTTATCCCATCTTAAAGTTGGTTTATTCGGCAACAACGAATATTACACATTATAGGGATTTCGACAAAGCAAATTTATTCATGATTTTTAAATATTATTTTTTATATAGAAATTTCAGTAATATTGCGCGAAAATATTTATTTTTCAAATATATTGGTGAAACCAAAATGTACTTTTTGGTTTGGCCCAATATTAGAGAAATTTCTATAAAAAATAAAATTTTAAAAAATCTTTATTCCTTACTAAAGCTGAAATTAGTAGGAGTACTATTATGAAAAATTGAGACCTTGTGCTTGAGGACGTAGTTTTCCAATAAAAAAGCATGTGTCGTATAACAATGTACTAAACATAGTATATAAATAAACTATCTAAATAATCTTTAGATCCATCTAAGATTTGATTCCGAGTAAAAAAAATAGATATAAGGAATCTCAGCCCCATATGCTACTATACTGAAGGAGATCGAGAGAAGAATACATGATTTTTCTGAAGTGCAACAGTTTTGAAGGAAGAGAGTTTAATGTAGAGGCGCATAATTTAGATAGGCTACCCATAGTGGGAGTAACTTAGCTAGTAACATAGATGCCACCTAAGCGAAAATCTGAACGATGCTACCTAAATTTATGTGTATATTACTATTTTTTATTACGAGTGTATATTACTTTTTTTTTGACATGGCGAGTGTATTTAGTACTTAGACTAGCCATGGTGGGGAGTATCATACACTAGTATCATGCATATGACTAGTCTATGTTACTTGTTCCATAGTGGGTAGTAACATATTTGTGGTATCATATACTAGTGTATTTATTAGGTTGCACACACATCTTATCTTGGAATCCGTTATGTTACGGTATCTACCTATGATACCACTATCATCTCTCTCCTCATTAACTGGAGTGGCACGTCATCTTTTTGCCAACGTGGCATGCATGATACTACCTATGTTACTCCACTATGGCTAGTCTTAGTCTTGAAGTTTTATAACTTTGCAAACCGGCCGTCATCTGTGGCTTGGTCAATCTCCTGGTCCTACCTCTGTACCCTGACATATTATTTCCTACTAATAAATAAAGGGATGATCTTATGCTAAAAAAAAAGCAGGTAGCAAGGAAGAGTGTAACAGTTGCAGACTTGCAGTTGGGCCGCTTCCGGACGCAGTTCGGGCCAGCCACGGCAGCATCGAGCCCCTTTCCGCTCGACTCACCGCCGCCGGCGCGCCATGCGGCCGCAACACCGCCGCCGCCGCCGCCGCGTTCGCTTCCCGCGGTCCAGGACCCTTCCCCGCCCCTGATCCGCCGGCCACACGCCGGGCCGGCACAACGTGAGGCCGACCGAGCGAGCTCGGCCGCCGCATGCATCCGTACTCCGGCAGAAATAGCGGCGACAAGGCGACGAGCAGTAGCAGCAGTGCAGCGGCTGTAGGCGGTCACACCCCCACATCGTTCAGATTCCAGATTTCAGAATTTCATAGTTCCCCATCGTGAGTCTAGTAAGAGACACAGAGTGCTTCTTCAATCTTATTTTATGATTTCCCCAATTGAGATTAGAGGATGGTCCTTATAACTATTTAATTTTGATGTGTAGGTCAACACAAAAAATAAAAAATGACAAGCTTTTAAACATATGTGGGATATAGCTTCAAAGACACCGAGGATTACTCTGACGGTCTGACCACAACACCGGTGCAGATATATCTATCGATCTTGAAACCCAAGATGAAAATGTGAGCAATTCTCCTCCTGTATCTTAATTATCGTAAATGTAGCACCACTATGATCGTTGGAAGTGCATGTTAAATATTTGGCAATGTATATACATATAATCATTCGTTAGTTCTATTTTTCTAGCTAGATAGGGCCCATTTTAGAGTTTGGCTCAGCGCCCCGATTTGCGGCATGGCCACTTATATATACATGGTGAGTGGGTGTTCTGTGGAGGCACATCTCTCCCAACAAACGTCTATTGGAAAACATCCTTTCCCATATAATTAATCACATGTGTTTTTTTTTTCCAATAATTATGACTATTCTTACAGTCATGCAGTTGCTGCTCAATTATCATGACTGGTTTAATTTCCAGATTGGATTATACTTCTTTTTAGTTTACTTGATCAATGTCTGTCTGACACTGAATTGTCATAATCATACAATAAAAATTCACAAAACATCTGAAACAGAACGATGCAGTCATTTTCACATGTCACGCTTTTAGACACTAGCATTTTTATTGTTGCAAAAAAAAAGAAATAAAATCATGGCCCTACGCAGTTGTGGAGGAAATCGGATGGCCCGGATTGAAGAACGTTCACAGTCATGGTTGCCTGATGGAAGGCCCAAGGATAAACAGGAAAATGAAAGCTTCAATAACTACTGATACTAGACTAATCCCTTGCCGGAGCCCCGCAAATTCAACAGCGACACGACACATCACATCAGATGTCCTTCGTCAACGCAACACGGCTATGGAGTACTAACTCTAACGATTGCAACAAATGACTAAATATTGCACCGGCGGATCCATGTGGAGCCTCCCGGGTGCACAGGACACGGGAAAAGTTGATTTCTTTGTAAAATTGCTATTTTTCACCATATGTGCCACCGCGAAACAAGGTATTTTGCAGCTGGTACCACTGTGCACCTATCTTCAACACTCTAGCTCCGCCACTGAATATATGCAAGGCATGGCAGGTGGGAAAATAGCACAAAGCTTGTGCACAAAATTCTTGTAATATACATCGTGGTAATACAAACAAGATTGACTACACGACATCAACTTCACAGTGAGGATAGTTCCAAGACACCTCATCTACTTGCCGTAACGAAGTTGGTGGCGAATGCCCATGCGTTGTTGTTCACAGGGTCGGCGATGTGGTCAGCGAGGTTTCTCTAATGGGCCCTTGCCGGTGACGATGGCTTGAACAAAGAGCTGAACATTGAGAACATGGCGAGGCGACCATTCTTGAGTTCCTTCACCTTTAGCTCGGCGAACGCCTCGGGGTCGTCGGCAAGACGACGAGAGGGTCGAAGCTGCCGCCCGGGTAGAGCGGGTCAAAGATCTCACCAAGTGGGCTGCCGGCAACGCGGTACCCCTCGACGGCACCCATGAGCACGACCTGGCATGCCCAAATGGCGAGGATGCTTTGTGCATGGACGAGGCTAGGGTTGCCGAGGTAGTCGAGGCCGCCCTCACTAAAGATTTGGGAGCCAGCCTTGAACTAGACGGCCTCGCCGAACTTGATGCCATTGCGGGAGAGAAGTTCAGGGAAACACAACCTAGTGCCCCCAGCATGGCCCAACGGCTGTGGATCACCTCCAACTCCCGGTTCTTTGCGAAAGTCTCAGGGTCGGCGGAAAGTCCAGCGGTGTCCCAGCCATAGTCACCGGGGAACTCACCGGTTAGGTAGCTCGGAGGCTCACCGGAGAGCGGACCAAGGTAGAGCACGCGGTCGGCACCGTACCATGGGCTACCGGAGGAGACCTGCTTAGCCTTCGCTGCAGTCTTGCGCATGGTAATGCGGGCCTCGCCGAAAAGTGTTGACGATGGCAGATTATTCACTACCTTTCCAGTGAAGGTTGAGGACGAGAGACATGGTGTTGGTCGCCATTGAATTGCTACGACCGGTTGCTCCTGTTTGTGTTCCAACAGATGTGTGAGCGTGGACTGTGGAGATGGTTTGAGGAGGATACAAGGAGGTGTATTTAAGGGAGTGGAGGTGACCATGTGTTTGATTTGTTGTTTGAGTTGAAAAGATACAGATAGATAGGGAGAAAAATCTTGAGCTTCAATGCCATTGGTGCTGCAGATATCTCTTCTCTCGCTCGGAACACTTGGCGCAGCAGAGCCAGGAAATGAGATAGTTGTGGGTTTTGTGGCTAGAGTGTCTTATGACTAGAATCTGCTTGGGTGCGGCTGATTGGATCACGTGATGAGTGAGATTTACTGATAATGCACGGTTTGCATGCAACAGAAGAGCGCGGAATTTCTTCTCCTGGAAATAGTCCATACAAATTTTCTGACTGTAATTTTCATGCTTACAAACATTAATGTGGTGATAATTATGTCAGAAAAGTACTTCACGTGCGATCAGAACTGAAAGAATCTAGCCGTTATAAGGCTTCACTTCATTCTAGAGGATAAGCAAAGTGCTGCAAATAGATCTGTGGTGAACTCATTCGAAGCTGACTTGCTTCAAAGTTGGATATTATCTCCCCTACATTCACTGCATCCGTAGATATATATATATATATATATAAAATCCCCGACGTCTTTGGAAGACTTATGTCAATCCTGTGTCAGTTCGGCATGACATAGTACGCATATTTAATAAAATTATGGATAAAAATGCATATGCAATTGTACACAGCATTCTTTTGGGCTCGGTGGCTACATGTTGTTGTTTGTTATCCTGATTAAACATTTGAAGGCTACAATGGGGATAAAGTAGAAGATAGTAGCTTCAAAATCGCTACATATTTGCACATTGAAGTTTTTCAAAATACTGTACTTCTACAAAAGCAAACACAATGCAGTCTTGAGTCTTGACCAGTCATGTAATCTGCCTCCGTTTTCAACCAACATAAGACATTTATGCTCCTTCAGTTAGTCTCCTGGGGATATTCTTGCAGACAGCTTCTGTTAGCACCTGTTTTTGGCAGATTGCCAGTTTCAAGTTCAAGGAAGATTTGGTGCTTAAAGAAGGCAGCAAAGAAGGCTAAAATGGTGATCTGGAAACTTTCCAGGAAAAGATGGCCGGAAGAAGGCCGCCAATAATACGGCAACTGGAACAAGGCGGAAGCTGGACTCGGGAGTGCAAAGTTGCCTAAAGACATAGCGAGCTAAGTCAAAGGAAAGCAATAAAGGTGGCTGAAAAGAAGCCAACTTTGTCAAAACAAGGTGGCAAAACAACTTTGTCGAAACAGGTGGCAAAAAGGAAGTCACGTTGTCAAGACAAGGCGGCAGAAAAGAAGTCAACATTGTCAAAGACAAGACGGCATAAAAAGAAGCCAACTTTGTCAAACAAGCCGGCAAGTCAACTTTCCACCGATCAAGGCAGAAAAATAGAAGACAACTTTTAAGGTCAAGATCAAGGCAAAAAAAGAGAAGACAACTTTCCAAGATGAAGGCTGGATACGAAGCCGATCAAGATATCTCGTCTCTAAGGAAGAAGACAAGTTTGAAACCAATACGGAAGGAAAAAGACAACTTTCCAAGTAGCCAGCAAGTTGGAAGCCAATACGGAAGGCAAAAGTAACTTTCCGAAATAGCCAGCAAGTTTGAAGCAAACGTTGCCGGCCAAAAATTGCCTATTTTAGAGATGGATTCGACTTAGACTATGATTTGTAAGCCTTGTAGAAGTCCAATACTTGTACGGGAAGTCCAGCCGCCTCATATATGTGAGAGGTGACGACCGATTGAAATTAAGCAAACAATCGACAACCTATCAATACAACTACTTTTTCCCTCAAACCCTTGTTTATGCTTCCGTTGTCCGGCAATTTCGCCTAGATTTCGTCGGAAACGAAAACCGAGCTAAGAGCGGCCAAGTCCGGCTTAGTTCAGCCAATCGTCGCCGGCTTCCTCAGACGGGGCTTCCCGAGGGGCTGGGGCGTCTGGTATCAAAAGCGCCGGCTTACTGTCTTGCGTATCGCGCTGGAAGCCGGCCTCCCGCGGGGCGAGTTGCGGAGTATCTCCCCCGGCACCGCGGGTACACGAGGACGTGTTCGTGTGACGCGTTTCTAACGCAACACACTTTTTGGCGACTCCGCTGGGAACGATTCGATCTAAAAATTGGACAGCAATGACCAATTCCAAGACTGACGCTGCCAACATCAGCACCGACAACATCATCAAGCCAACTCTCGAGAAGTTGTCGGAAGAACAACGCCAGGTCTGGAGGCGTGGAAGAAGAAGTGAGATTAGGAGTTCGAGGCACTGCGAGCCAAGCGGGATCAAGAAGATCAAGACCTGTACTTGTCCAGCTTCAAGGTAGATCGGCAAGGTGTAATCTCGCCGATCAAGGAGCCGGAATTCGTACCTAGACGTGAACATTGACAAACCCGCTGTAAGTAGTAGCCTTTTTTCCTCTGAACAGATAGCCGAAATCAGTTTCATGTTTCACAAGGCACTGCCAATGTCTATGATCTTATGCTAGAACATGAAAAGGCTAAGAAAACACGCCCCATGATCAACCATCGGACAAACAGCCGATCGTCAAAGCAGGGAAAACCAACTTGTGCCTACGCTGCCATGTCCAACTCCTATCCAAAGTCTGCCTAATCCGGCAAGCCAGCCGGGTCAAACAAGGCGGATTTTGGGTCACGAGTCAATGCCGAATCAAAATTCGGCTACTTGGGTGCAAGCTGGCCCTGCCGCCAATTCTTCTCTTGTGAGGCTCAATCGGCTGTTATGGACGATTCCTTAGCCGAATTCAGGAGAAGGTTGGACCAAATAGCTTTTGACAAACTCGGGGTGATGCCAAAAGTGGTTATAGGTGCGCCACAGAAGCTTATTCTGTGGCGCACGGCTATAAGGTGCGCCACAGAATAAGCTTCCATAGAATTGGCTTTTCCTACTAGTGAACATAGAACTTACACTAAGCCTTACCCTGATTACTTTGATCTGCAACCTTATCCACCTGGTTATAGATCCCTGAATTTGCCAAATTTAATGGGGTGGATAGTAAGTCAACATGGGAACATATCAGTCAATATTTGGCTCATTAGGCGAAGCTAATCATGATCATATTAAAGTTCGTCTATTCTCGTTGTCTTTAACCGGCATTGCGTTTTCTTGGTTTTCGGCTTTTAGCTCCTAACTCTATAACATACTTGGTTTCATCTGGAGCAAAAGTTTCATGAGCACTTCTTTGCCGAGAAATAGAACTAAAATTGTCCCACCTTACATCGGTTAGGCAAAAGCAGGATGAATCGGTATCCGATTACGTCAAAGATTTAGAAACACCAGAAATCGATGTTATAGCTTGGTGATAACTGAGAGAGATATGGCTGACTTGGTTTTTAATGGGTTAAGGTCCTACCTGAAAGAGAGGTTAGAAGGACATGAATTCTTGTCTGTTGGCGAAGTCCAGGAGAGAGCTCTGGCTCAAGAAAGACGGGTAAATGAGTCGAAGGACTCGCATCGGATGAGCAGGAGCCGGCTTAACATTGTCGAAAACGATGCCGACTCCGGTGATGAAGCCGATGTTTACGCTGCCGAGTTTGTTTGGCCCAGCAAGGCCAAACCTTACATGTGCGATGACTTAAAGCGATTCGTAAGAATCGGGATGATGAGATAAAATGCAGCTTTGACGTAGGCAAGTGTGATAGAATATTCGATGCCTTGTTAAAGGATAAAGTGATAAGAATCATTCATGTTATACCATCGCCTGATGAATTAAGGCGGCGGGCTTATTGCAAATATCATAATTCTTTCTCTCATGCTACTAATGATTGCAATGTCTTTCGTAACAGATCCAATCGGCCCTCAGTGATGGACGATTGAGCTTCGCTGGCATGGCGATTGACACACAGCCGTTTCCAGTAAACGTGCTAGACTTGGAGGGAAAGAAAGTTCTACTTCGGCCAGAGGCCCGAAGCCGCTAATAAGTCTAATGTTGTTGTTGGTGAACCCAGGAAGGTGGCCAGCAGCAAGGCGGCAGGAAGACAAGTTATAGTGAGCCGGCAACCGATGGAGGCGAAGTCATCAAGATTACCATCAACAACCCTACACTCGGGGGGCAAGGACCACGGTCAGACGTCACACCGCCTAGATTTATCAAGCCCAAGAGCCCGGAAGTTGGCAGATGGAAGACAAACCAGGTTGACTATAGACCAAGGAAAAAAAGCCAACTTTTGACATGCTGCTAAGCAAGTACGTGCGTCAAGCCGGGTCAAAATCACGCCAGTGGCAGTATGGAAACGACCAGGTCGCCATCTGTCGAAGAAGGCAGTCGGCACCAGAGGCCGGCTGACGAGGTCAAACGCAGGGCAATCCGGCCATCTATGCAAAGCCGGCTTGTATATCCCGGAGACGTGTCATATTGGCAGATCAAGGAGCAAGGTTCTAAAAAAGCTGAGCCAGAAGGTGGATTGGTTGCTGACAACTTGTTGATTGTTGGAACACATGTGATAAAGATGAAAGATCCGGTCGTAGAGCCGGCAACCAGCAAGCCGATAGCTGCTATCGTGCCAAAGGCAACAACCAATGATCACGAAGCTAGCTCAGTCAACTGCAGAGCGCTCAACCCCGAGATACAAAATATACTCAGCCAAAGTGGTGCCCGCCAGGTATAACAAAGACACAAAAGCGGAAACTGCAAAGGGCAAGGAATCGGGAGAGGGCAGAAGAAGGATCTGAGCGATCTAGGGACGTCAAATTCAATGCTGAGCGACCAATGTTGCCGACGCAAATGTGGATTCCTAGGCCAGTCCTTGTGGCGGCTTCCGCACCAACTACCATGAGTCCTGCTGTCAATAGTGAAATAGAGCCGGCAGCTACGCCGGCTATCACCTATTCTTCATGGGCTGACGAAGTCGAAGCACAGACTTGGCGATGGCAAGTTTGGCAAAGGAGCTGGCAATTCAAGATCCGGCTACAGAGAAGCCGGCAAGTGAGGACCTCGCAATGGAGAAAAAGCAGAAGAACCAGCAATGTCAGAGTCGGCAATGGATGAGTCAGGCAATTTGACAGATGAAGATCTGCTGGATTATGAAGAATCGCCGGCTCGACGGGCGTGGATATCAATATGGTGTACTACTTGCCGGCTGAGTTCCGTGCTGTCGAGGAAGAAGGCGAGGTTGCGCAAATCAACTTTGGATCCAAAAATGTTGTCTTCAAGAAACCTGACAAGCCGGTGAAACATCTCAAGCCTCTGATGTCAGAGGACACATTGATGGCAAACCGGTCACCAGGATGATGGTTGATGGCGGCGCTGTAGTAAACTGATGCCGTATTCTGTCTTCAAGAAGCTACAACTAGATGATGGCGACCTGATGAAGACGAACATGGTGCTAAATGAGTTCGAAGGAGGAGAAGGAGTAGAAGCCAAAGGCGTTATCAGCTTGGAGCTCACCGTAGGAAGCAAGACTTTGGCTACCGCTTTCTTTGTTGCTGAGGTGCAGGGAAACTACAATGTGCTGCTGGGACGGGATTGGCTTCATGCTAACCAGTGTGTTCCGTCTACTATGCACCAGCAACTCTGCAATGGGTTGACGACGAAGTCGAAGTCATCCATGCTGACGAATCGGCTTGCATTGCATTAGCCGAGTCGATTGTTGACTGGTAACAATCTAATGTCACATGCCTTTCTGGGCGGGATCTATCCGGGTTCGACTTCCTGAGTGCTACCAGGGACGGATTCGTGCCAGTGTCTCTAAAGCCGATTGGTGGCAATCGGCTGCCTCTCAAGTAGATGGATCGAAACGACGAGTGGCTACAGAAGCGTCTGGGCAAGTATCGGGCCGAAAGGAACGATATGTACGAGGCAATTGAACCAGACAACATGGATAAGTTGGGACAAGGCTTTACATCGGCTGACTTGCTGGAAGAAGTTGACATTGGGGATGGCACTGTCCCTGGGCCGACATTTGTAAAGCAAAAGTTGGCGGCCGATTATAAGTCTGAATTAATCGCGCTAGTCAGAGTAGACGTCGATTGCTTTGCATGGGAATACCACGAGATGCCTGGGTTAAGCGAGAGTTAGTGGAACATCGGTTGCCTATCAAAGCCGGCTTCAGACCACACAAGCAGCCGGCTCGCAAATTTAATCCACTGATCTATGATCGGATAAAGGCGGAAATTGGCCTGCTTTTGAAAGCCAACTTTATTCGGCCCTGTAAGTATGCCGAATGGTTATCCAACATTGTGCCGTCGAAAAGAAAGGATCCGACATGATCAGGGCGTGTATTGACTTCAGGGATTTGAATCGAGCCACGCCAAAGGATGAGTACCCTATGCCAATAGCCGACATGCTTATCAACGAAGCCTCAAGTCACAAAGTTATCAGCTTCTTGGATGGCAACGCAGGTTACAACCAAATATTTATGGCCGAAGAAGATTCGGCTAAGACGGCGTTTCGCTGCCCAGGCTTTGTTTGTCTTGTTCGAATGGACCGTGATGACTTTTGGATTGAAGAATGCCGGAGCCACTATCAAAGAGCTATGAACCTGATATTCCATGATCTTCTGGGAGTTGTACTGGAGGTACATATTGACGACGTGGTGGTTAAGTCGGACGGCGAGTCAAATCACTTGGCCGACTTGCGGCTGGCGTTTGAAAGAATGAGGAAGTACGGGCTCAAGATGAATCCTTTGAAGTATGCCTTTGGCGTGTCGGCTGGGAGATTCCTTGGTTTCATCATACATGAACATGGCATAGAAGTTGATCCGGCAAAGATGGAAGCCATCCAGAAAGTACAGACACCGGGTTGCAAAAAGGACATGCAGAAATTTCTAGGCAAGGTAAACTATTTGAGAAGATTCATTGCTAACTTGTCTGGAAAAGTTGATGCATTTACACAGATCCTTCGGCTCAAGAACGACGATGAATTCACCTGGGGGGCAAGGCAGCAAGAGGCATTTGACAAGATAAAAGGTTGCCTATCTACTCCTCCAGTCCTCAGGAAGCCGGCTCGTGGTCAGCCTTTCGGCTTTACATTGCTGCTGAGGACAAAGTGATCGGAGCTGCCTTAACTCAAGAAGCCGAAGGACAAGAATACGTCATCACATATCTGAGTAGACGTTTGCTGGATGCCGAGTCAAGGTACAGCTTTGTAGAGAGGTTGTGTTTGTCTCTTTATTTTGCCTGCACAAATTGCGCCATTATCTGCTTTCCAGCGAATGCAAAGTCTTTGGTCAGACCGATGTTCTCAAACACATGATACAAAAGGCCGATTCTTAGTGGACGAATCGGCAAGTGGGCGTACGGGTTGATTGAATATGATTTGGCTTATGAACCACTAAAGTCTATGAAAGGCCAAATTGTAGTTGACTTTATTGTTGAACATCGGATTGACTTGGAGCAAGAAGCCGGCTTAAAATTGTGTCGGCTATACCGTGGAAGCTTTATTCTGACGGCTCAGTTTGCGACAATGGACAAGGAGTCGGCATTGTGTATATTTCACCACACGGTACCATTTTTGAAGCCTCTTGTCGTCTTAATTATTTGTGCACTAACAATGAAGCCGAATACGAAGCACTTCTATTCGGGCTGGAAATCTTGATTGACGCAGGGGTAACTTATGTTGAGGCATATGGAGATTCGTTGCTTATTGTCCAGCAAGTGGCCAAGATTTATCAATGCAACAGCGGATCACTCAACATGTACCTTGACAGATGCCTGGATATGATATCAACGTTGGATTATTTCCATATATCTCATGTTCCTAGGCAAGACAATTGGCTTGCGAATGAGTTGGCACAACAAGCATCCGGCTATCACGTCAGTCGCGGTTTATTCTTCATCAGAGAACAACCGACAATTTGTGTTGCCAACTTGGAGGAAGCCAAACAGGAAGCCGGCTTGTTGGAGCCGGCTAAGGAGAAAGCCAGACAAGAAGCCGGCTTGTTGGAGCCGGCTAAGGAGAAAGCTAGACAAGAAGCCGGCTTGTTGGAGCCGGCTAAGGAGGAGTCAAGTGGCAACTTGCCAGACGACTGGAGACAACCTTATGTTGACTATTTACAAGATCCAAATCGAAAAACAGACAGAGCAGTTCGGCGCTTATCTCTCAAGTATACGTTGGTGGATGCCGCCTTATATCGCCGAACAGCTGATGGTCTTCTTCTAAAGTGCTTGAATGAAGACGAAGCTAGAGTTGCCATGGGAGAGGTACATGATGGTTTATGTGGAACACATCAGTCGGCCCACAAGATGAAGTGGATGCTCAGGCGAGCAGGTTTTTATTGGCCGACAATGATCAATGACTGCTTCAGATACTGAAATGCATGTGTTGCCCCATGCGTGGTTTTGGTAATTAATGACAATCCTTATGGACTAATGTTTGCATTGAGATATACTTGTAAATCTTGTCAATAGGTAAAGATTGGAGTTCATGTGTTGGACTCTAGAAGATTTCATGATGACCAAGGTTCCATCCAAGGGTTATATGAAGAATGGTCATGTGTAGAGTTGAGCTTATTGCAAGCATGGCTTGGAAAAGAAGATTGAGTGAACTTCATGTTTATCTCAAAGCCATCATCTATATCAAGAGAAGAATATGAAGCGCAAGTGGATACATGAAGACGGAGCTTAGCTAGGCTCTCCCATAATGGAGTATGGGGGAGCATTTGGAGAAGTCTTCATCAAGCATGTGCTAGCAAGAACAATCAAGAAAGGTGTTCCAACTTGAGAGAGTCAAGATCGTCATCATCAAGCTCAAGTGGAATGCACAAGGCAAAGGTATGATCTTGATAGGTTTTCTATTTTACCGGTCTCATGGTGTTAGTGAGAGACCGGGTTATAGGATAGACGGCGTACTATCAAGAGGGGCTCTCAAGTGAGTAATTTGATCGCATCTTTGTGGAGAGCTCAAAACTTTGCATACTCGGCATTTCATCTTTCTGGTTCTTATTTGTCTTTTATCCATGTGAGGATTTAGAGCTTGTGTTCATCTCCATACCAAGCTCTAATTCATCAAAACGGATTTCATTTGAATATCTTGTGGTGTTTTTGATGTTGGAGCTTTTACCGGTTTGTCTTTTCTAAGAGAGGTCAAACTCTCCACTTGTGGTTTCCTCCTCACAGGATGGACTATGATGTGTATATTCATAATCTTGTTGTGCTTGTGAGTATCTTTCAAACAAGCCCAAGATCATACAAAACGGAGTCCGGATGAGAACATATTACGGTTTTGGTTTGGAGGTTTTATCGGTTGTTCTTTTATCGAGAGGTCTAACCTTTTCCCATTTGGTTTTATCCTCCATTGTTGGACTATGATGTTTCTCTGTATGATCTTGTAAAGCTCTTTGTTACGATTCCAACGAGCCAAAGATCATCGAAAACGGAGTTCGGATGCTCAAGATATCTTAGTTTTCGTGTTCGGTGTTGCTGCAGTTTTTTTCCTGGCCGGAGTCCCCGGTCCCAGACCGGAGTCTCCGGTCTGCGCGTTTCTTTTTCGACGGCAGCCTCGGATGGGGGGTCCGGAGTGACCCCGGAGTCTCCGGGGGGCCGGAGTCTCCGGTCCTTAGACCGGAGTCTCCGGTCTAAGCAGTTTTCCTGCAACGGGCAGATTTTTGAGACCTATTTAAGGGGGTCTTCTTCCCCAATGTCATCCATCTCTCAAGCACGAAAAAGCCCCCCATTGTTGACCTTCTTGAGCTTGGATTTCTCTCTATTCCTCCATGATTCTTGCCTCCAATTAGAGGAAAAGAGAGAGATCTAGATCTACCATTCCACCAATCAACTCTCCTCTAAGTGAGGGAAGCTTTTGGATCTAGATCTTGGAGGGATTTGGTGTTCTTCCGTTTTTGTCTTCCTCTCTTCTCCCCCCATAAGCATTAGTTGCTTTGGTGGGATTTGAGAGTGAAGGATTTGAGCACTTGTGCTCTTGCCTTTTGCATTTGGTGCATCGGTGCTCTCCACGAAGATTCGTGGAAGTTGAAAGCTTGTGAACTTGTTACTCTTGGGTCTTTGGATCCTAGACGCCCGTGTGGTGGTTGAGACCCTTGTGTGGTCACTTGTAGCTGTTCGGGAGCCCCCAATCCCGTTGTGGGTTGTGCCCCGGATCGTTGTTGAAAGGCTCCGGATTTCCGCCTCGAAGGATTCCGATAGTGGAAGGTGAACCAAACCTTTGTGGTGCGGTTCATCGGAGAAGAAGGTGAAACCTTTGTGGTTGTTGGACCATTGTGTTGGTTCACACCTCTCCAACGAGACGTACTCCCCTAAAAGGAGGAACTCGGGAATACATCCTCGTCTCCGCGTGCCTCGGTTATTTCTATACCCAAGCTCTTTACTTATGCACTTTACATTGTGATAGCCTTCGTGCTTGAAGTATTCTCTATTGCTATCACCTTGTTACTCGTCTTGCTTAGCATAAGTTGTTGGTGCACATAGGTGAGCTAGTTTATTTAGGTTGTTGGCTTGTTAATTTAAACACCTAGTTTTATTCCGCAATTATCAAGCCTAAACCGGAAAAATTTAAATCGCCTATTCACCCCCCCCTCTAGGCGACATCATTGTCCTTTCAATTGGTATCAGAGCCTGGGCTCTCTTTATGGGCTTTACCGTCTAGAGAGTAAAGATGTCATATAGAGAATTAGTGCACGATCCCACTCTTATATTCAATGGCACAAATTATGATGTTTGGAAAATTCGCATGCTTAACCTTCTTAGGGACATAAACCCTAATTTTAAGAATTGTAGATATGGGTTTTTCTCCTCCACGGATTCCAAAAGTTATCTTTAGAGGAGAGGAAAACTCTTATCTCGATACTCGTGTATCTAATTGTCTCATGTGTGTTTTGAGCGATGTAGTTCTTGCATCAATCATGCCTTTTCGAACGCTCATGAGCTATGGCCACAAGCTTCAAGATAAATATGAAGTGTCCAATATTATTGAGGATGATTGTTCTCCCTCCACCTCCGGCCATGATGAGTTCACATCTTCTTCCACTTCACCAACATGTGTTATGACACAAGGTAATGATATGGTGAGTGGCGATAGAAATTGCTTTGTTGATAGTGAATATTCTATTGACTATACTTCATCTCTATCTCATTGCAATGTTCTATCTTTGGACTTAAACACTTCTAGCACTCCAAATGTTTTACATGCTAGTGTTGCTAGTCCTTGCATATCATGTAATAGTTGTTTAACTAAATCTCATGATGATATGATTCATTCGTCTTGTTGCCATGAAAACAATACTTCCATATCCTCTATTTCTTGTGTGGCTAACAATGTAGAGGAATCCCAACATTTGTTGGAACAAGACGTGGATCTCAATGGAGCTTCAAGTATCTCTTCACCATCTTTGTCCATTACTCACTTTTGCCTTATGGCTAAGGATTCCGAGGTATCTCCTACCTCAAATCCAAATTGTGATGATGTGGATGAGGATTCTCATGGAGCGCTTATGGATGTTGAATCCATAACAAAGAAGGGTGAGATGGTATTTGGTGCTCTCCCCAAAGGTAGCAAAGCCATCCCTCCTCTAAGTGAAATCATTGTTTATGCTATTAAGAGTAGGGAAATCATTGAGGACTTAGAAACTCAATTTCTCGAGAAATGTCAAATTGAGAGAGAGGATGCCGATGAAAGGCATCCTTAATGAATGCCCTTGAGGAAGAGCAAGAGCTTCGAGTGTCTCTTGAGGAGAGACTTGAGTCTCTTGATGAGTCTAATGATCTTATTATTGCTAAAATCATTAAGGAAAAAGATCATGCTATTGCTAAATATAAAGTGCTTAAAAAAAAAAGTTGAATTTGGTGTTGGCAATGCTAGACTAAGTGAGGACATAGAGAGACTTAACAAAGCTCACAAGGCTTTAGAAAGTGAACACTCTCTCCTTATCAAGTCTCATGATCAACTCCAAACTCAACTATCTAAAAATGATGAGCTTGCCAAGTTATCTTCTTCCAATTCTAATGTTAATGATGCTTGTACTACTAACTCCACTTCTTGTGAAGCATCTATTTTGAAGGAGAATGTTGACTAAGGGCTCAACTTGAGTTGCTAGCTAGCAAGTATGGGAAATTGAAAAAAGTCATGAAAGCTTTCTAGCTCTAATGATGATCTTCTAGCATCCCATGCTAGGCTAAAGTAGCTCATGAGGCTATCGCTACGAAGGTAACATCTTGTGAGCCTCATGTGGACAAAGGCACAACTTTGACTAAAAATGCTTTATTGCCATGTGCTAGTCCTAGTGATTCATCCACTCACAATATTGCTACATCTTGTGATGAATTACTTTCTATGCCTTGTTGCTCTAACAATGAAGCCTCTACCTCCTCTATAGTATTTTTGTTGATACTAACCATGTAGAGGAATTAAATGAGCTCAAGGCCCAAGTCACTTCTTTGAAGAAAGACTTGGAAAAGCGTCATGTTGGGGATTCTACACTTGACAATATGTTGATGTTCAAAGACGCCCAATGACAAGAGTGGACTTGGATTCAACTCCAATATCAAGAACAAGTCCAAGTTCAACAAGAAGAAAAAGGCCAAGAACAAGTTAAAGATTCGGCCAAGATTGTTTGCTTCAAGTGCAAAGTTGAAGGGCACCATGTAAGATCTTGCCCTTTGAAGAAGAAGCCTTTAGTGAGAAGCAACAAGGGAAGAAGCCTCAAGTTCAATCTCAAGTTTCTCAAGTTGAAGAACGGCCTCTTCCAAGAAGAATCAAGCTACCCCTCCTCAAGTCAAGACTCCAACTAAGAAGAGAGGAGGAAGTAGATGTTGCTACCTATGCCGTGAGAAGGGTCACATTGCTTCTTCATGCACAAATGGACCTTATCCAACCCCATTATTATTGATGATGATTACTCTCTTCGGAAGGATAATGTTGGCAATGTGTTTGCCAAATATGTTGGTACTCAAAGTGGTGTCAAGAAAAAACCATTTGGGTTGCCAAACCTATTGTGACTAACCTCTTAGGACCCAACTTGGTTGGGGACCAACAAGCTAAAAACTTGATCAATAGGTTGTGTTGGAGGGCATTGAAGACTTGCTACATTATGAAAATTAAGGGATCTTCATCAATTATATTCTCAAGCCAAGTCATTCGGATTTATTGTTCTATCTCATATCCAATGTTCCTCCTTGCGGTAACTTTTATTTAAATCATATATACATTGAAAGTTGCTTGCACCCTTGCATGTGTGAGGTTTTGTACCTTGCTAGTGTTGGTATGTGTTGTGCTCTCTACTTACTTATCTTGGGTAATCAAGATTGTGTTATTTTGGTTTGCACACCATTTACTTGTTTTGAGCCTTATTGATTTTATTGCTATTTGATCTTGTTGGCTCTCTTTTTGAGAGATTAATGGACTATCCTATTTTGGGG